>LR738714.1:22193896-22252859 GCA_902687465.1 Secale cereale | reverse complement strand
ATCCGCTGAGCTTCTGGTTCGAATACGATCAGATGAACCGGACCATAGGGGCTAAGCTAGGATTCGGATACGATCCTGCCCCCTACTGGCCATTTAATTTTAGCCAAGCAGTGGATTCGAATACGATCCACTGAGCTTCTGATTCGAATACGATCAGACGAACCGGACCATAGGGGCTAAGCTAGGATTCGGATACGATCCTGCCCCCTACTAGCCATTGCCATGTTCTCTTTGGTTCGAATACGACCTATGTTTGAACAGAATGGCTATGCTCTCTTTGGTTCGAATACGACCTATGTTTGAGCAGAAATGGCTATCTTCTCTTTGGTTCGAATACGACCTATGTTTGAACAGGAAGCCTTTAGTGAGTTTGGCTATGTTCTCTTTGGTTCGAATATGACCTATGTTTGAACAGGAAGCCCTTCAGTGATCACAGCTCCAGAGTATATATATACGGTAATTGTCCTACACAACCAGATAGACTGATCAAAGCAATTTAAAATATGACATATAATAAGAGATGTACCGAGGATGCCGGTTTATGTTGACGTATAGTGTAAGCTGTAGATGGTTATCACCAAAAAAAAGCTGATTCTCCGGTTTACCGTGGGAGCCGGTTTATTCATTAATCATAATATATACATAGGATACAGCAGAGCTCATGGCTCAGGTATAGTAGGGCCGCAAGAGGGCGATGTTCCACGGCCTCTTTGACTCTTCCTCCGATGTCCGTGAGTCCTTGTGTTCTCGAACGTCCAGCAGGTAATATGAACCGTTGTGCAGATTCTTGCTGACCACAAAGGGCCCTTCCCAAGGCGGGGATAGCTTGTGCATATCTGTTTGATCTTGGATGAGCCGGAGTACCAAATCTCCCTCCTGGAACGTCCTGGTCTTGATTCGGCGGCTGTGATATTTGCGCAAGTCCTGCTGATAAATTGCAGACCGTGCTGCTGCTATGTCACGTTCTTCATCCAGCCGGTCCAAACTGTCATGTCTTGCCTGCTCATTGGCCGCTTCAACATAAGCCGTCACCCGTGGCGAATCATGACGGATATCACTTGGAAGTACCGCTTCAGCACCATACAACATAAACAAAGGTGTATAACCTGTGGACCGGTTCGGCGTAGTATTGATGCTCCAAATGACAGAAGGTAACTCCTCAACCCAGCACCCTGGTGTTCTTTGCAGGGGAGTCATAAGCCGGGGCTTGATACCTCGCAAAATCTCCTGATTTGCTCTTTCAGCTTGACCATTGGATTGAGGGTGAGCTACAGAAGATACATCTAGACGGATATGCTCGCGTTGACAAAACTCTTCCATCTCTCCCTTAGATAAATTGGTGCCATTGTCTGTGATGATGCTGTGTGGAAAGCTAAACCGGAAAATTACCTTTTTGATAAATTTAACCGTTGTTGCCGCATCACACTTGCTCACCGGCTCTGCCTCAATCCACTTTGTAAATTTGTCCACAGCAACCAGCAGATGAGTTTTTTGATCCTGGGATCGTTTGAAGGGCCCAACCATATCAAGCCCCCAAGTCGCAAACGGCCAAGTTATCGGTATCATCCGGAGCTCCTGTGCCGGAACAAGAGCACGTCGTGAAAATTTCTGGCAAGCATCGCACTTCCGGACTAGATCCGCTGCATCAGCATGGGCTGTCAGCCAATAGAATCCATGTCGAAAAGCTTTAGCCACCAAAGATTTTGAACCGGCATGATGACCACAATCTCCTTCATGGATCTCACGAAGAATATCACAACCTTCCTCAGATGACACACACCGCTGAAATGCTCCAGAAACGCTGCGATGGTGAAGTTCTCCGTTTGCAATTGTCATGGACTTACAGCGCCGGATTATCTGTCTTGCTTCGATCTCGTCGTCCGGCAGTTCTACCCGGCTTAAATACGCCAAATATGGCAGCGTCCAATCCGGAGTAACATGAAGTGCTGCAACTAGCTGTGCCTCCGGATCAGGAACAGCCAGGTCTTCCTCCGATGGTACTTGAACTGATGGACTGTGCAGCTCATCCAAAAAAGTATTCGGTGGTACTGGTTTACGTTGAGAACCCAGCCGGCTTAGAGCATCGGCCGCTTCATTCCTTCGCCGGTCTATGTGATCCACCTGATACCCTTTGAAATATCCTGTGACTGCTTCAACTTCTCGTCTATAAGCTGCCATGAGAGGGTCTCTTGAATCCCACTTGCCGGATACTTGATGTGCCACTAAATCTGAATCGCCAAAACACTTGACCCGGCTCAGGTTCATTTCCTTAGCCATCCGTAAGCCATGAAGCAATGCTTCATACTCTGCTGCATTATTAGTACAAGGAAATAGTAAACGGAGGACATAACAAAACTTGTCTCCTCACGGGGAAGTTAAAACAACTCCAGCCCCCGAGCCTTCTAATTGCTTTGAACCGTCAAAGTGAATCGTCCAGTATGTAAGATCTGGCTTCTCCTCTGGTGTTTGTAGTTCTGTCCAATCATTGATGAAATCCACCAATGCTTGAGATTTGATAGCGGTGCGTGGCACATACTTTAATCCGTGTGGGCTAAGCTCAATGGCCCACTTTGCTACTCTGCCAGTAGCTTCCCTGTTCTGGATTATATCCCCCAATGGTGCTGAACTGACAACAGTTATTGGGTGGCCTTGGAAATAATGTTTCAACTTCCGGTTTGCCATGAACACACCATATACCAGCTTCTGCCAATGCGGGTACCTTTGCTTAGATTCAATGAGAACTTCACTGACATAATAGACTGGATGTTGAACTGGGTATTCCTTTCCTGCCTCCTTGCGCTCAACCACGATTGCCACGCTGACTGCCGTGCATTGGCGGCAACGTATAACAATAACGGTTCATTATCAACAGGGGTAGCAAGGACCGGTGGTTCGGCCAACTGCCGCTTCAAATCCTCAAACGCGGCGTTTGCCTCATTACTCCATATAAGCCGGTCAGTCTTTTTCAACATCTGATAAAGCGGGATTGCCTTCTCTCCCAGACGGCTGATGAACCGGCTCAATGCTGTGATCCGGCCAGCGATCCGCTGAACATCATTTATGCAAGCCGGTTTAGTCAAAGATGTGATTGCCTCGATCTTCTCCGGATTGGCTTCTATTCCTCTGTTTGACACCAAGAATCCAAGGAGCTTACCTGCCGGAACACCGAAAGCACACTTCTCCGGGTTAAGCATCATTTTATAGGCCCGAAGGTTATCAAAGGTCTCCTTGAGGTCCTCTATCAGTGTCTCCTCCTTCCTTGACTTCACCACAATATCATCCACATAAGCATGAACATTCCTCCCTATCTGCCCCTTAAGAAAATTCTGTACACAACGCTGGTAGGTTGCTTGGGCACTCTTGAGCCCAAAGGGCATAGACACATAGCAAAAAGCACCAAAAGGGGTTATGAAGGACGTCTTCTCCTGATCTTTAACTGCCATCTTGATCTGGTGATACCCTGAGTATGCATCCAAAAAACATAGCCGCTCACATCCTGCTGTGGCATCAATGATCTGATCAATACGAGGAAGAGCAAAAGGATCAGTTGGACAAGCTTTCTTCAGATCTGTGTAATCTACACACATCCTCCACTTTCCATTCTTCTTTAACACCAGCACCGGATTAGCCAACCACTCCGGGTGAAAAACTTCAACTATGAACCCTGCGGCCAAAAGCCTGGCCACTTCTTCTCCTATAGCCTTGCACCTTTCTTCGTTAAAACGGCGCAGATACTGCTTGACTGGTTTAAACTTTGGATCAATGTTAAGACTGTGCTCAGCGAGTTCTCTCGGAATACCTGGCATGTCAGAAGGTTTCCATGCAAAAATATCCCGGTTCTCACGGATGAACTCGATGAGCGCTCTTTCCTATTTAGGATCAAGGTTAGCGCTGATAGTGAACTGCTTGGACGAATCACCTGGCACAAAATCAACTTGCTTGGTCTCCTCCGCAGACTTAAACTTCAACGCCGGATCATGCTCTGTAGTTGGATTTTTCAACGGGGACATATCTTCCGGATCAACAATGTCTTTGTAAAACTTCAACTCCTCCGTAGCACATACTGCCTCCGCATAAGCAGCATCTCCTTCTTCGCATTCCAATGCAATCTTGCGACTCCCATGAACCGTGATGGTTCCCTTGTGACCCGGCATCTTGAGCTGAAGATAAACATAGCACGGCCTAGCCATAAACTTGACATAAACCGGTCGTCCGAACAAGGCATGATACGGACTCCGGATCTTGACCACTTCAAAGGTTATCATCTCCGACCTGGAATCCTGTTCATCCCCAAAGGTAACTTCCAGGTCAATTTTCCCAACTGGGTAAGCTGATTTACCTGGCCCCACTCCATGAAACACCGTGTTTGACTGTCTTAGCTTCTTATCCGTCAGCCCCATGCGACGAAAAGTCTCATAATATAAGATATTGATGCTACTGCCACCGTCCATGAGAACCTTGGTGAATTTATAGCCACCCACCTGTGGTGCTACCACTAAGGCCAACTGGCCCGGATTATCAACCCGCGGCGGATGATCCTCTCTGCTCCACACGATAGGTTGCTCCGACCAACGCAGGAACTGCGGAGTCGCCGGTTCAACCGCGTGGACCGCCCGCTTTAAGATTTTCTGATCCCGTTTACACAAACTCGTAGTGAACACATGATACTGCCCGCTACTCAGCTCCTTCGGATTACTCTGATATCCGGATTGATGTTGCTGCTGCTGACGCTGCTGATTGCCTTGGTTATTGTGATTACCCTGGCCCTGCTGTTGGTTATTTTGGTTATTGTAACCACCCTGACCATGCTGCTGATTGCCTAGGTTATTATAACCGCCCTGACCATATTGGTTATTACCTTGGTTATTATAACCACTGTTATTGCCACGATATCCTGATCCGGAGCCATTCCCCTAGTGACCCGGACCGTAGAACCCGGGGCCTGATCCGCCGCCCGGTGGCCTGTTGTTAGATTTGAACCAGCTCATGGCTTCCATCATGGCCTTGCATTCTCCTATGGTGTGTTTAGCTGGATGTTCCCTTGATCCGTGTTTCGGGCAAGGCTCATTCAACTCTTGCTCCCAGCTGGTTTGTGGGGGCGGTTTACCCCTATTGCGCTGAAAACCTCCTTGAACTTGGGTATTGGCCACGAAATCAGAGCCACCCTCTGCCTTTCGTTTGCCTAAAAAGCTTGTTCCGACCGGATTGGCCTGCGCCGGTTTACCGGGTTTGTTTGCCTTTCCAGATTTATCTCCATCCGCTTCAGGATATTTAGTGCTGTCAGAGTCCCCGTACTTCACCAGAGCGCTCATGAGAGTTCCCATGTCATTACAATCCCGTTTGAGCCGTCCCAGCTTTAACTTCAGAGACTTAAACCGGCAATTGTTTTCCAGTGTTACTATCGCCGTACTAGGGCTAATACCGTTCGAAGAGTGCAAGATCTGTGATACTCGCCGTACCCATGCCCCTGTAGGCTCTTGCTCCCCTTGTATACAGGCCGCTAAGTCCACCACTGACATTGGTTGCTTGCACGTGTCCTTGAAATTTTTGATAAACTGGCGGCGTAATTCACCCCATGATCCGATGGAGTTAGGCGGTAAGCCCTTTAACCAGGTCCGGGCTGTACCCTCAAGCATCATGGTAAAGTACTTCGCGCAAGCCGCTTCATCCACATCCAGCATCTCCATAGCCATCTCATAACTCTCAATCCAAGCTTCTGGAGCCAAATCTGCTGTGTAATTAGGCACCTTACGTGGACCTTTGAAATCTTTGGGCAACTTCATGCTCCGTAGAGCGGGGATAAGGCACTGCACCCCAAAGGAACTCGTCGTGCCTCCTGTCTCTGTTGTAGTTGTGTGAACCGGCGTCGTTTGGCGGACCTCCTCGCGAGCCGCAGATCTAACCCGGTCTTGTGCCCCCTGAGCTTGTACCTCTGCGCCTGCCGGGTTATCTTGCCTGTGACGGTGTCGCCTCCGTTCACTACTAGACACCTCTGGTTCTTCCTAATGCCTAGTATAACTCCGGCTATGGCGGGGTGTCGAATGAAGCCTCTCCCTGCTATGAGAGTATGCTTGCTGCTGTGTTAACGTCGTGTTAAGCAGATCCTTAACCCTGCGTGCCTCCATTGCTACGAGGGATGTCCCCTCAATGGGTAAAGCGCCCAGGCGTGAAGCGACAGCAACAATGTTATCCAAAGGGTTTGAATAATGACCCGAAGGAGTGGGGATGTGAGGTGTGGACGTAATCCGGCGATCTTGCTCCACTGTGGGTGTCGGATCGGTTCCCCTCTCACCGGAGCCGTCCTCCGGTTTACCTCCGGATCATTGCTAGCTCCTGCTCCTGGCGTCCCGAAGAGATTCATCGCCTCATAAACCGGCGGCAAACGAGACTGGTGCCTTCTATCCCTCACCGCCTGTACAGAGGCCTGGTCCATCCTTAACTGAAAAGCCTGGGAGTCCAGCTCTGCTTGTCTTGTTGCTATCATAGCTTTCTCTGCCTTCAGATCCTCTCTTGCTTGCTCGATCCGGCCCCTCAGCTGCTGGATTTCTGCATCATGTTGCGCCTTGTCTGCGGGAGCCACCACTGCTACTGCCCATGCTCTCAACTCCTCCACCAAGGTTGATAAAGCGTCAGCGGCCGAGGGAGCTTGCCCGCTCCCCCCTGTTCCGGCTGTGAACGCTCCGGTCACCGTGGGCTGCGGTGTATGCTGTGATCCGGCCATAAACACAGCCACCCGGTTTGGCAGATCAAAGGGGTCCGGAATACTATCTCCATCGGACACACCCTCAGACCGGCCGTCCCGCAATAGATACAGGGATTCAGTCTCTCCGGATGAGGATCCATCATCAGAATAGACAACTGTCTCGCCACCGGAATCCGATTCGTCCTCAGCTTGGACTCCGTGTATTGCTCCAACGAAAACGCGCTTCACGGCAGGTTGAATCCGGGCCGATCTCGCACGCTGAGCCGGCTCGACGATGTAGGGGAAGACGTCCGGCTCAGGTCCCGGTTCACCAATCTTGCCGATGAAAACGTGGATGCCGCCGAAGGGAACCAGGTACCCGTATTCGATCGAATCGGCCTCCGGTCCCCAGCCTACGTCGTCGATGTAGATCCGGCTGCGGCGACTCTTGGTCATCCGGCCGACCGCGTAACCCCTGAGCCCTTCAAAGCTGCCCTTCAATAACTCGAAACCATCGTGCGGAGGCCCCATGGTGGGCGCCAACTGTCGTGGAATTAACACGGCAGATGTCCGGTTTAATGGACTTAGTTGAGGAACCATCGCACGGGTTAGCTTGAAGGGGTTAAAAGCACACAAAGGACACAGAGGTTTTATACTAGTTCAGCCCCTTCGAGGAAGGTAAAAGCCTACGTCTAGTTTGGTTTGATACTGCTTGGGCATCGATGAACAGGGAGCAGATTGCTTGGCTGTGTCTCGACGGGTTGTTTCTTGTCCTTGAACCGTCACCGGGTCATCCCTTTATATAGAGGCGACGCCCGGTCCGGTTTACAGAGTCCCGAGGCCGGCTCATACTTGTGTCCGCCTCGGTCTTTGCTCTTTCCTCCTTGTCTCTCAAGTTACATGATCAGGCGGTTTACAAACCGTAACTCTATACATGGGCCCTAAGCCTTCATGGGCCATAACCTCTACTGGGTATTTACAATTATACAACTACATTATCATAATCCGGTTTACACTAGCCGGTTTATACCTGCTAGTAATATCCCTGACAAGACGGCAGTGTCTGGTCCCAAGAGCCTCTTTCTTATTTTTTTCCCGGTCAAAACACCTCATATAGGAGAACATGGGCATCGGGGGGCCCACGAGGTAGGGGGGCACGCCCAGAGAGGGGGGTGCACCCCCCACCCTCGTGGACAGCTGGTGGCCCCCCTGGTGATTTTCTTTCACCAGATATTTTTGATATTTTCTGAAATGGTGTTCTGTGAAGTTTCGGGGCTTTTTGAGTTGTGCAGAATAGGTTTCCAGAGTTTGCTTCTTTTCCAGCCCAGAATTCCAGCTGCCGGCATTCTCCCTCTTCATGTAAACCTTGTAAAATAAGAGAGAAAAGGCATAAGTATTATGACATAACGTGTTATAACAGCCGATAATTCAATAAATATCAGCATAAAAGCATGATGCAAAATGGACGTATCAACTCCCCCAATCTTAGACCTCGCTTGTTCTCAAGCGAAAGCCGATATCGAAAAATATGTCCACATGTTTAGAGATAGAGGTGTCGATAAAAATAAAATACGGACATGAGGGCATCATGATCATTCTCATTACAGCAACATATATATATATATATATATATATATATATATATATATATATATATATATATATATATATATATATATATATATATATATATATATATGATTCTTATGCGAAAGTAACAATTCATTTACAATATCGAGCATGAATCATAAACTTCATTGAAAATCAACAAACTATGATCTCGGTCATTGAAGAAATTGCAATTTATCGTAACATCGGATTGAGTCAATATAAGAGCTTTTCAGCAAGCCTACATACTCAACTATCATATAGTCTTTCACAATTGCTCACACTCACGCAATACTTATGGTTATGGAGTTTTAATCAGACACAAAGAAAGATAGGGGCTTATGGTATTACCTCCCAACCTTTTACCTCAAGGGTAATGTCAACAGTAATAGACCATGAAAACTTACATCCAAGTGGGTATATATGTCAGGATCTTTCCAACACAATGTGCTTGCCAAAGTGTAAAATGTAAAAAGGAAAGGTGAATTTCACCTTGACTCTTATAAGGTAAGAATAATAGATAGGCCCTTCGCAGAAGGAAGCATCGGTTGTCATGTGTTTTTATGGTTGGATGCATAAAGTCTTAGCATGGAAGAACATCACTTTATTTTTCCACTTGTGATAAGGACCTTTATTATGCAGTCCGTCGCTTTTATTACTTCCATATCACAAGATCGTATAAAGCTTATTTCCTCCACACTAATAAATCATACATATTTTAGCGAGTTTGCAACATGACAACTTACTTGGAAGGATCTTTCTCAATCCATAGGTAGGTATGGTGGACTCTCATGGCAAAACTGGGTTTAATGATGTATGGAAGCACAAGTAGTATCTCTACTTGGTGCGAGGAGTTTTGGCTAGCATGAGGGGGAAAGGCAAGCTCAACATGTTGGATGATCCATGACAATATACTTTATTTCGGATATAAGAAAACATAACCCATTATGTTGTCTTCCTTGTCCAAAATCAACTCTTTAGCATGTTATATTTTAATGAGTGCTCACAATCAGAAAAGATGTCCAAGATAGTATATTTGTATGTGAAGCCTCTCTTTCTTTATTACTTCCTACTAATTGCAATAATGACCAAAACTATGTTTGTCAACTACGAACAACTTCTATTCATCATACCCTTTATATGTGAAGTCATTACTTCCCATAAGATCAATATGATCTCTTGGATACTCTTTATGTTTTCTTTCTTTTTATCATGACCAAAGTAAGGAAATCAAGCCCTTGACTCAACACTAATCTTTATATATAACTCACGGACTCGATTACAAAGGGTAAAGATCATAAAGCAAAAGCTCACAACTAGACCATGCTAACTTTATTCTTCTAGATCAAGATACTACCAAAAGGATCGAACTAAGAAAAACGGTAAAGATAGGAGTGATGGTGATACGATACCGGGGTCACTCCCCCAAGCTTGGCAGTTGCCAAGGGGAGTGCCCATACCCATATGATTATGTCTCCTTCTTCGGGGGTGGTGATGTAGGCTTCTTCCTTAGCTTGCGCTTAAGGACAGAATTTTGCTCCTTTAGATCATTGATATCTTGCTCAAGGTTTAATATCTTCTTGCATAGTGCGTGCTTGTTTTCCTGCAAGAGGTTAAAAGGGATAAAATTCGATCTTAGGTATCTTTACTATGTCAGGGAGGCTTGACTTTTTGAACTCCACATGCATGTCTCCAGGTTGAGGTAGTGGGACTTCGTCTTCATCTGAGCTGGTCCAATCCTTTCCCTTGGGATCATGGTCCTCTTCTTCCTCCGTGGTCCAACCATAATGCACCCAGTCCCCAAAGACCTTAGGGTCAGCAGGGAAATCCGCCACATAGCTTTCTCCCTCCGAATCCTGGGACGACATATTGCTCTTATCTGTGACAGAAACAGGTCGAAACAAAAACAGAGGATTTTTGTGTGATACAGAGGTCAAAACCTTCGGGAGTATATATAATGAATTTTTACCAACCAAAAGGAGTAACATACAAGAAATCAGAGTCCGGGAGGCACACGAGGTGCCCACGAGGCAGGGGGCGCGCCCAGAGAGGGGGCGCGCCCCCCACCCTCGTGCCTCTTCCGTACTGCCACTTATTTTTCTATTTTTCTAAATATTCCAAAACGGAGAAAAATTGCCTTTAGAACTGTTTTGGAGTCGGTTTACTTACCGTATCACATACCTCTTCCTTTTCAAGGGCTGAATCGTTATGGAAAGTGTCCCTTATGTATTCCTCCGGGGTTACGGTTTCAATAACATTGGTTTCAACATTTATAGGATTATTACCTGAGATATAATGTTTGATTCTTTGACCGTTCACCACCTTCGGATTTGTGCCTTCGAAGTTGTTGATTTTTATGGCACCGGAACGATAGACCTCCTTGATAACGTAAGGTCCTTCCCACTTAAAGAGAAGTTTTCCTGCAAAAAATCTTAAACGAGAGTTGTATAGCAATACATAATCACCTACATTAAACTCACGCTTTTGTATCCTTTTGTCATGCCACCTTTTAACTTTTTCTTTAAATAGCTTGGCATTCTCATAGGCTTGGGTTCTCCATTCATCAAGAGAGCTAATATCAAATAACCTCTTGTCACCGGCAAGTTGGAAATCATAATTGAGCTCTTTGATAGCCCAATATGCCTTATGTTCTAGCTCAAGAGGTAAGTGACAAGCTTTTCCATAGACGATCTTATATGAAGACATGCCCATAGGATTTTTGTATGCAATTCTATAGGCCCATAATGCATCATCAAGTTTCTTGGACCAATTCTTTCTAGACCTATTAACTGTCTTTTGCAAAATTAATTTCAACTGTCTATTACTTAGTTCTACTTGACCACTAGTCTGTGGGTGATAAGGGGATGCAATTCTATGATTTACATCATACTTAGCAAGCATTTTACGGAAAGCACCATGAATAAAGTGTGAACCACCATCAGTCATTAAATATCTAGGGACTCCAAACCTCAAAAAATAACTTCTTTAAGCATCTTAATAGAAGTGTTGTGATCAGCACTACTAGTTGGAATAGCTTCTACCCACTTAGTAACGTAATAAACAGCAACTAGAATATGCGCATACCCATTAGAGGCAGGAAACGGTCCCATATAATCAAGGTCCCAAAGATCAAATGGTTCAATAACAAGTGAATAATTCATAGACATTTCTTGATGTCTACTAATATTACCATTTCTTTGACATTCATCACAAGATAGGACAAACTTACGGGCATCCTTGAAGAGAGTAGGACAATAAAAACCGGATTGCAATACCTTATGTGCAGTTCTATCTCCAGCATGATGTCCTTCGTAAGCTTCGGAGTGGCACTTGTGTAGGATCTGTTCCTGTTCATGCTCAGGTACACAACGTCTAATAATACCATCTACTCCTTCTTTATAAAGGTGTGTATCATCCCAGAAGTAATGCCTTAAATCATAGAAGAACTTTTTATTTTGCTGGTATGTGAAGCTAGGAGGTATAAACTTAGCAACAATGTAATTAGCATAATCAGCATACCATGGAGTAGTATGAGAAGCATTTATGACAACTAATTGTTCATCGGGAAAGCTATCATCAATAGGTTGTGGGTCATCAAGTATATTCTCTAACCTAGACAAGTTATCTGCGACGGGAGAAAGGATCGATATGGTTGACTAGAGGGGGGGTGAATAGGCAACTAACAATTTTTAGCTTTTCTTAACCACTTTAAATTAAGCATTGAAGTAAGTTGTCTAGATATGCTACTAAGATGACAACTAATAGGAAGTAAAGATAACAACTACACAAGCAAGCTATAAGAGATAAACAAGTAAAGCTTGCACAAGTAAAGGAAAGAAATAACCACAAGTGGAACCGGTGAAGACGAGGATGTGTTGCCGAAGTTCCTTCCCTTTGAGGGGAAGTACATCTCCGTTGGAGCGGTGTGGAGGCACAATGCTCCCCAAGAAGCCACTAGGGCCACCGTATTCTCCTCACGCCCTCACACGATGCAAGGTGCCGTGATTCCACTAGTGGTGCCCTTGAAGGCGGCAACCGAACCTTTACAAACAAGGTTGGGGCTATCTCCACAACTGAATTGGAGGCTCCCAACGATACCACGAAGCTTCACCACAATGGAATATGGCTTCGAGGTGACCTCAACCGTCTAGGGTGCTCAAACACCCAAGAGTAACAAGATCCTCTAGGAATTAGTGGGGGGAATCAAATATCTCTTGGTGGAAGTGTAGATCGATGCATTCTCAAGCAATCCCGAGCAAATCAACAAGTTTGATTGGCTAGGGAGGGAGATCGGGCAAAAATGGAGCTTGGAGCAACAATGGGGTATGTAGGGGAAGAGGTGAGTCAACAAGGAGGAAGAAGAAGCCTTTATATAGTGGGGGGGACAATCCAACTGTTATCCCCCACTCAGCCCCGCATAGAGCGGTACTACCGCTTGAGGGAGAGGTACTACCGCTTATAGAGCGGTACTACCGTTGCCTTTCAAGCGGTACTACCGCGCCAAGGGGGTAGGGACCCAGAGCGGTACTACCGCGGTCTCAGGGCGGTACTACCGCTGGGAGCGGGACTACCGCCTCTACTACCGCACCTAGCACCGCAAAACTCGACACGAAAACGCGCTCGCGAGTCGAGGCGGTGGTAGCACGGATCAGCAGCGGTACTACCACAGTGTGCACCAAGCGGTACTACCGCTTAGTGGGGCGGTACTACCGCTTGAGGCACACAGGCGGTACTACCGCTAGGACCCGCGGTACTACCGCTGGAGCCAGAAAAAACTAGAGAAGATGGGAAAGAAGAACTCCATTGCGGCGGGAAGGAATGGTGGGTGCAATAAAGAAGTGTACGTGTTGATTCCACCCAAACCTTACCAAAGCGGATCCCCTCTTAATAGTACGGCTTTCCTATTACTCAGAACCACCGAAAACTAAGCAAAAAGGAAACACCGTCTTCCATAGATTCCGAGGGGCATCTAATCTTCTTATGCCTTTGTGAGATGTATCTGAAAGAGCTTAGAACACATGATTAGTCCGCAAACGCATTGTCATCAATCACCAAAACACCATTTGGCTAAATATGCCCTTACAACGGGGTTCTCAGCTCCCTTTCTATCAATAATATGCAAGTCAAATTCTTGCAGCAAGAGAACCCATCTAATAAGTCTAGGTTTAGCATCTTTATTTTCCATAAGGTATTTGATAGCAGTATGATCAGTGTGAATAGTTACTTTAGAGTCAACAATATAAGGTCTAAACTTATCACAAGCAAATACAACTGCTAAAAATTCTTTCTTAGTGGTAGCATAATTTCTCTGGGCACTGTCTAGAGTTTTACTAGCATATTGCATAACATTCAATTTCTTATCAACTCTAGTCCTAAGACAGCACCTACAGCATAATCGCTAGCATCGCACATAATCTCAAAAGGTAAATTCCAGCCAGGAGGCTGGACAATAGGTGCAGAGATCAATGCTTTCCTAAGTATTTCAAATGCTTCTAGGCAATCATTATCAAAAACAAAAGGAATATCTTTTTTGTAAGAGATTAGTCAGAGGCCTGGAGATTTTGGAGAAGTCCATTATGAACCTCCTATAAAACCCGGCATGACCAAGGAAACTTCATATACCTTTGATGTCCTTGGGGCACGGCATCTTTTCAATAGCATCAACTTTAGCCTTGTCAACTTCAATACCTCTTTCAGAAATTTTATGTCCCAAGACAATGCCTTCATTAACCATAACGTGGCACTTCTCCCAATTCAAGACAAGATTAGTGTCTTCACATCTCTGCAAAACTCGATCAAGGTTGCTTAAGCAATCATCAAAAGACGTTCCGTAAATGGAGAAGTCATCCTTGAAAACCTCAACAATCTTTTCACAAAAATCAGAGAATATAGCCATCATGCATCTTTGAAAGGTAGCAGGTGCATTACATAAACCAAAAGGCATATGTCTATAAGCAAAGGTACTGAAAGGACAAGTAAAAGTGGTCTTTTCTTGATCCCCTTTTGACACAGGTATTTGAGAGAAACCAGAATAACCATCTAGAAAGCAAAAGTGAGTATGCTTGGATAACCTTTCTAACATTTGATCAATAAAAGGCAAAGGGTAATGATCTTTCTTAGTAGCTTTATTTAATTTGCGGAAATCAATTACCATCTTATAACCTGTAACTATTCTTTGCGGGATCAATTCATCTTTATCATTAGGAAGAACAGTCATACCTCCCTTCTTAGGGACACAATGGACAGGGCTTACCCCACTGGCTATCAGCAACTGGATAGATAATACCTGCCTCTAGAAGCTTTAGTATTTCCTTCCTTACCACTTCCTTCATCTTAGGATTTAACCGTCGTTGATGATCAATCACCGGTTTAGCGTTTTCTTCCAATTTTATCTTGTGTTGGCATAAAGTGGGACTAATGCCCTTAAGATCATCCAGAGTATATCCAATAGTAGCACGGTATTTCTTCAAAGTTTTCAATAATTTTTCTTCTTCCTGCTCTGAAAGGTTATCACTAATAATAACAGGATATGTCTTATTTTCATCAAGATAAACATACTTAAGATTATCAGGTAAAGGTTTAAGTTCAAACACGGGATCACCCTTGGGTGGAGGAGGATCCCCTAGGATTTCAACAGGCAAGTTGTTTTCCGATACAGGTCCCTGGTTAAAGAATATTTCATCTATTTCCCTTCTCTCATTCATATGCATATCATTTTCATGATCTAGCAAATATTGCTCTAAAGAATCATTAGGAGGTACAACAATAGAAGCAAGACCAATAATTTCATCCTTACGAGATAATTCTTTATCAAGGGGTTGTCTACGAAATTTAGCAAACTTAAAATCATGAGACATATCCCCTAAACCAACAGCAACAATATCTTTCACGCAATATATTTTAGCATTAACAGTATTCAAGAAGGGTCTGCCCAATATAATGGGACAAAAGTCATCTTGTGGGGAACTAGGAATAAGAAAATCAGCAGGGTATTTAACTTTCCCACACAAAACTTCAACATCTCTAACAATCCCAACTGGTGATATAGTGTCTCTATTAGCAAGCTTAATAGTAACATCAATCCCTTCTAACTCAATAGGTGCAATGTCATGCATAATTTCTTGATATAAGGTATGAGGGATAATACTCGCACTAGCACCCACATCACATAAACCATGATAGCAATGATCTCCTATTTTAACAGAGATAACGGGCAAGCCTACAATATGTCTATGTTTATTCCTAGCATCGGGTTTGGCTATTCTAGCAGATTCCTCTTGGAGGTAAATAACATGTCCATCTAAATCTTCTTCCAACATATCTTTAACCATAGCAACACTAGGTTCAACTTTAATTAGCTCAGAGGGTGTAGGTGTTCTAGTATTACTCTTACGAACCACAGTTGAAGCTTTAGCATGATCCTTTATTCTAACAGGGAAAGGTGGTTTCTCAATATAAGCAGTAGGAACAATAGGATCAACATTATAAGTTATAGTCTTTTCTTCAACTTTAACAGGTTCAACTACTTTTACTTCAATGGGAGGATGGTATTTAAACCACTTCTCCTTGGGAAGATCAACATGAGTAGCAAATGATTCACATAAAGAAGCTACTATCTCAGAGTCAAGTCCATATTTAGTGCTAAACTCACAGAAAACATCGGTATCCATAAAAGCTTTAACACAATCAAACTTAGGGGTCATACCTGACTCCTTACCTTCGTCGAGATCCCAATCTTCATAGTTGCGTTTAATTCTTTCCAATAAATCCCATTTGAATTCAATAGTCTTCATCATAAAAGAGCCAGAACAAGAAGTATCGAGCATGGAGCGATTATAGAGAGAAAGCCGAGCATAAAATTTTTGAATAATCATTTCTCTTGAGAGCTCATGATTGGGGCATGAATATAACATTGACTTAAGCCTCCCCCAAGCTTGAGCGATGCTTTCTCCTTCACGAGGCCAAAAATTACAGATATAATTACGATCACGATGAACCTGGTGCATAGGGTAGAACTTCTGATGAAATTCCAACTTCAGACGATTATAGTTCCATGATCCAATATCGTCACATAGCCTAAACCATGTCAATGCATCTCCCTTCAAAGATAAAGGGAAGACCTTCTTCTTGATAACATCCTCGGTCATACTTGCAAGCTTAAATAATCCTCAAACTTCATCTACATAGATTAGGTGTAAATCAGGATGCAGTGTTCCGTCTCCTGTAAAAGGATTATCAAGCAGTTTCTCTATCATACCCGAAGTAATTTAAAAGCAAACATTTTCATTAGGTGCAGTAGGTTGAGGAGCAACTCTTTTCTCTTCTGGTCGGGGTGAAGATACCCCGAACAAGCCCCTCAAAGGATTATGAGCCATAGTAACAAGTGAAAATAAATTTCAGCACACTATATAAATGTTTTCTTACCAAATTCCACTTACCAAAGGCGCTTCACTCCCCGGCAACGACCCCAGAAAAGAGTCTTTATGACCCACAAGTGTAGAGGATCTATCATAGTCCTTTCGATAAGTAAGAGTGTCGAACCCAATGAGGAACAGAAGGAAATGATATGCAGTTTTCAGTAAGGTATTGTCTGCAAGTACTGAAATTATAGGTAACAGATAGTTTTGTGATAAGGTAATTGGTAGCAAGTCACAAAAGGTAAAAGTAAATAAGGTGCAGCAAGATGGCCCAATCCTTTTTGTAGCAAAGGACAAGCCTGGGCAAACTCTTAGATGAATGAAAACGCTCCCGAGGACACATGGGAATTATCGTCAAGCTAGTTTTCATCACGATCATCTGATTCGTGTTCGGTACTTTGATAATTTCGTATGTGGGTGGACCGGTGCTTGGGTGTTGTCCTTACTTGGACAAGCCTCCCACTTATGATTAACCTATAATGCAAGCATCCGCAACTACAAAAGAAGTATTAAGGTAAACCTAACCATAGCATGAAACAAGTGGATCCAAATCAGCCCCTTACGAAGCAACGCATAAACTTGGGTTTAAGCTTCTGTCACTCTAGCAACCCATCATCTACTTATTACTTCCCATTGTCTTCCTCTAGGCCCAAATAATGGTGAAGTGTCATGTAGTCGACGTTCACATGACACCACTAGAGGAGAGACAACATACATCTCATCAAAATATTGAACGAATACAAAATTCACATGACTACTAATAGCAAGACTTCTCCCATGTCCCCAGGAACAAAAGTAACTACTCACAAGGCATAATATAGTTCATGATCAAAGGGGTATTAATATGCATAATAGATCTGAACATATGATCTTCCACCTAATAAACCAACTAGCATCAACTACAATGAGTAATCAACACTACTAGCAACCCACATGTACCAATATGAGGTTTGGGTACAAAGATTGGATACAAGAGATGAACTAGGGTTTGAGAGGAGATAGTGCTGGTGAAGATGTTGATGAAGATAGCCCTCCCCAAGATGTGAGAGTTGTTGCTGATGACGGCGGTGACGATTTCCCCCTCCCGGAGGGAAGTATCCTCGGCAGAACAGCTCTGTCGAGGCCCTAGATTGGTTTCCGCCAAGGTTCCGCCTCGAGACGGCGCCGTCTAGTCCCGAAAGACTCTTTCTTATTTTTTTTCCAGGTCAAAACACCTCATATAGGAGAAGATGGGCATCGGGGGGCCATCGGGGGGGCCCATGAGGCAGGGGCGTGCCCCCACCCTCGTGGACAGCTGGTGGCACCCTAGTGATCTTCTTTCGCCAGATATTTTTGATATTTTCTGAAACGGTGTCCTGTGAAGTTTCGGGGCTTCTTGAGTTGTGCAGAATAGGTTTCCAGAGTTTGCTTCTTTTCCAGCCCAGAATTCCAGCTGCCGGCATTCTCCCTCTTCATGTAAACCTTGTAAAATAAGAGAGAAAAGGCATAAGTATTGTGACATAACGTGTAATAACAGCCCATAAGGCAATAAATATCAACATAAATTCATGATGCAAAATGGACGTATCAATGATCGGACATGGTTTAGTTGATTTGGATCTCGTGATCATTTAGATGACTTGAGGGATGTCTATCTACGTGGGAGTTCTTAAATAATTTGATTAATTGAACTTAGTCCTGGTAGTATTTACAAATTACGTTCTAGATCTCGCGTTGTAGCTCCCCTATGTTTTTGATATGTTCCTAGAGAACACTAAGTTGAAAGATGGTAGTAGCAATGTTGTGGACTAGGTCGGTGATCCGAGGATTATCCTCATTGCTGCATAGAAGTATTATGCCCTCGATGCACCACTAGGTGACAGACCTATTGTAGGAGCAGATTCAAACATTATGAACGTTTGGCAAAGCTCAATATGATGTCTACTTAATATTTTAGTGCACCATGCTTTACGGCTTAGAACCGGGACTTCAAAAACGATTTGAACGCCACGGAGCATATGAGATGTTCCAAGAGCTGAAATCGTATTTCAGACTCATGCCGATGTTGAGAGGTATGAGACCTCTGACAAATACTTTGCCTACAGGATGGAGGAGAATAGCTCAGCTAGTGAGCATGTGCTCAAAATGTCTGAGTACTAAAATCACTTGAATCAACTGGGAGTTAAACTTCGAGATAAGATAGTGATTGACAGAGTTCTCTAGTCACTATCACCAAGCTACTAGAACTTCGTGGTGAACTATAATATGCAAGGGATGACGAAAATGATTCTCAATCTCTTCGCGATGCTGAAATCAGCGAAGGTAGAAATCAAGAAAAAGCATCAAGTGTTGATGGTTAAACAAGACCACTAGTTTCAAGAAAGGGAATTTCAAGAAGAACAGCAAGCAAGTTGCCACTCCCGAGAAGAAGCCCAAAGCTAGACCCAAGCTAAAACTGAGTGCTTCTACAGCAAAGGAAATGGTCACTGGAAGCCGAACTGCCCCAAATATTTGGCGGCTAAGAAGGATGGCAAAGTGAACAAAGGTATATTTGATATACATGTTATTGATGTGTACCTTACTAGTGCTCATAGTAGCCCTTGGGTATTTGATACTTGTTTGGTTGCTAAGATTAGTAACTCGAAACAGGAGTTACAAAATGAACGGAGACTAGATGAGGGTGAGGTGACAATGTGTTGGAAGTAGTTTCAATATTGATATCACGATGATCATCACACACTCCCTGTACTTTTGGTGTTTGCGTTGAGCATGAACAAGATTGGATCATGTTTATTGCAATACGATTATTCATTTAAGTAAGAGAATAATTGTTATTCTGTTTACATGAATAATAACCTTCTATGGTCATACACCCAAGGTAAATGGTTTATTGAATCTCGATCGTAGAAATACACATATTCATAATATTGAAGCCAAAAGATGTAGAGTTGATAATGATAGTGCAACATACTTCTGGCACTGCCGTTTAGGTCATATTGGTACAAAACGCATGAAGAAACTCCATGCAGATGGGATTTTGGAATCACTTGATTATGAATCATTTGATACTTGTGAACCATGCCTCATGGGCAAGATGACTAAAACTCCGTTCTTCGGAACAATGGAGCGAGCCAATGACTTATTGGAAATAATACATTCAGTTGTATGCGGTCCGATGAGTGTTGAGGCTCGCGGCGGGTATCATTATTTTCTGACCTTCGCAGATGATTTGAGCAGATATGTGTATATCTACATGATGAAACACAAGTCTAAAATATTTGAAAAGTTCAAAGAATTTCAGAGTGAAGTAGAGAATCATCGTAACAAGAAAATAAAGTTTCTATGATCTGACCACGGAGGCAAATATTTGAGTTATGAGTTTGGTCTTCATTTAAAACACTGCGGAATAGTTTCACAGCTCACGCCACCTGGAGCACCATAGCGTAATGGTGTGTCCAAATGTCGTAATAGTACTTTATTAGATATGTTACAATCTATGATGTCTCTTATCGATTTACCACTATCATTTTGGGGTTATACATTAGAAATAGCTGCATTCACGTTAAATAGGGCACCATCTAAATCCGTTGAGACGACACCGTATGAACTATGGTTTGGCAAGAAACCTAAGCTGTCGTTTCTTAACGTTTGGGGTTGCGATGCTTATGTCAACAAGCTTCAACCTGATAAGCTCGAACCCAAACCAGAGAAGTGTGTCTTCATAGGATACCCAAAATAAACTATTGGGTACACCTTCTATCATAGATCCGAAGGCAAGACTTTTGTCGCTAAGAATGGATCATTCCTAGAGAAGGAGTTTCTCTCGAAAAAAGTGAGTGGCAGGAAAGTAGAACTTGATGAGGTAATTGTACCTTCTCTCAAATTGGAGAATAGCTCATCACAGAAAATCATTCCTGTGATGCCTTCACCAATTAGTGAGGAAGCTAATTATTATGATCATGAAACTTCAGATCAAGTCACTACCGAACCTCGTAGGTCAACCAGAGTACGTTCCGCACCAAAGTAGTACGGTAATCCTGTTCTGGAAGTCATGTTACTAGACCATGACGAACCTACAAACTATGAGGAAGCGATGATGAGCCCGGATTCCACAAAATGTCTTGAGGCCATGAAATCTGAGATGGGATCCATGTATGAGAACAAAGTATGGAATTTGGTTGACTTGCCCGATGATTGGCAAGCCATAGAAAATAAATGGATCTATAAGAAGAAGACTGACGATGATGGTAATGTTACCATCTACAAAGCTCGACTTGTTGCGAAAGGTTTTTGACAAGTTCAAGGAGTTGACTACGATGAGACTTTCTCACCCGTAGCGATGCTTAAGTCTGTCTGAATCATGTTAGCAATTGCCGCATTTCATAATTATGACATTCGGCAAATGGATGTCAAAACTGCATTCCATAATGGATTTCTCAAAGAAGAGTTGTATATGATGCAGCCAGAAGGTTTTGTCGATCCTAAATGTGCTAACAAAGTGTGCAAGCTCCTGCGATCCATCTATGGACTGGTGCAAGCATCTCAGAGTTGGAATATATGCTTTGATGAGGTGATCAAAGAATATGGTTTTATACAGACTTATGGTGAAGCTTGTATTTACAAAAAAGTGAGTGGAAGCACTACAACATTTCTGATAAGTATATGTGAATGACATATTGTTGGTCAGAAATAATGTAGAATTTTTCTGGAAAGCATAAAGGATTGTTTAAAAGGAGTTTTTTTTCAATAAAAGACCTCGGTCAAGCTGCTTACATATTGGGCATCAAGATCTATAGAGATAGATCAAGACGTTTGATAAGACTTTCGATAAGTACATACCATGATTTTGAAGTTGTTCAAAATGGATCAGTCAAAGAAGGAGTTCTTGCCTGAGTTGTAAGGTATTAAGTTGAGTAAGTCTCAAAGCCCGACCACGACAGAAAAATATAGAGAAAATGAAAGCCATTTCCTATGCCTCGGCCATAGGTTCTATAAAGTATGCCATGTTGTGTACCAAACCTGTTGTGTACCTTGCCATGAGTTTGGCAAGGAGGTACAATAGTGATCTAGGAGTAGATCACTGGACAACGGTCCAAATTATCCTTAGTTGCATTAAAAAGAACTAAGGAAATGTTTCTCAGTTATGGAGGTGATAAAGAGTTCATCGTAAAGAGTTATGTCGATGCAAGCTTTGACACTGATCTAGATGACTCTAAGTCTCAATCTAGATAAGTATTGAAAGTGGGAGCGATTAGCAAGAGTAGCTCCATGCAGAGCATTGTAGACATAAAAATTTGCGAAATACATACGTATCTGAATGTGACAGGCCCGTTGACTAAACTTCTCTCACAAAGCAAAACATGATCACAGCTTAGTACTCTTTGGGTGTTAATCACATGGCGATGTGAACTAGATTATTGACTCTAGTAAACCCCTTGGATGTTGGTCACATGGCAATGTGAACTATGGGTGTTAATCACATGACGATGTGAACTATTGGTGTTAAATCACATGGCGATGTGAATTATATTATTGACTCTAGTGCAAGTGGGAGACGGGTGGAAATATGCCCTAGAGGCAATAATAAAGTTGTTATCTTATATTTCTTTATATCATGATAAATGTTTATTATTCATGCTAGAATTGTATTAGCCGGAAACTTGACAAAACAAAGTGTCCCTAGTATGCATCTACTAGACTAGCTCATTAATCAAAGATGGTTAAGTTTCCTGACCATAGACATGTGTTGTCATTTGATGAACGGGATCACATCATTAGAAGAATGATGTGATGTACAAGACCCATCCGTTAGCTAAGCATTATGATTGTTTAGTTTTATTGCTATTGCTTTCTTCATGACTTGTGCATATTCCTCTAACTATGTGATTATGCAACTCCCGAGTATCGGAGGAACACCTTGTGTGCTATAAAATGTCACAATGTAACTGGTTGATTATAAAGATGCTCTACAGGTGTCTCCGAAGGTGCTTGTTGGGTTGGCATAGATCAAGATTAGGATTTGTCACTCCGTGTATCGGAGAGGTATCTCTGGGCCCTCTCGGTAATGCACATCACTATAAGCCTTGCAAGCAATGTTACTAATGAGTTAGTTGCAGGATGATGCATTACGGAACGAGTAAAGAGACTTACCGGTAACGAGATTGAACTAGGTATGATGATACCGACGATCGAATCTCGGGCAAGTAATATACCGATGACAAAGGGAACAACGTATGTATTGCCCAGGATGCGACTATATCTCCTACGTGTCGAGGCAAGAGTTAGAGACATAAGCACATTCTGGAATGATCGCAAGCGTGGTATCTTTGCACAACTCATGTAATGAACAGGGATGAAAGAGTAAAATAGTTGGCTTACACTCGCCACGTCACACAATTAATACAATAACATACATTCATCCAAATAACACAGGGTCCGACTACGGACGAAATCAAACGAGAAAAGATACAACAACCACAAGTCCTGATCGCCCCTAGTAGGAACCAATACTTATCATCGGGTTACGTCACATACATACGGCAACGCTCTTCATCGAACTCCGAGTGAAGGTCTGATCCATCTCCTGCAATGTTCTCGGTTGTACCTGCATCTGGTGTGTGTTCTAATCTGTGAGCTACAAGGACTCGGCAATCCCATTCCCGGGTATCAAAACTAACAAAACCTTTAGGTGTGGAGAGGTAATAAAGTGTTTGTAGCAAGCACTAAACAACTAGCTTACGAGTTCAGAGCGAGATGAGAATATGTGCCAACGTTCGCCAAGTTGATCAAGAAGTGATCCTAGCTACTCACATTCATACATAACCCCACCGTGTTCACTTCCCGAAGCCCTTCGGAAAAACACCATCCCGGTTACTCATACAGGTAGTGTATTCTTAAGGATATGGTGTCAAGTTATCTACAACCGGATATTAACAAATTCCCATCTGCCACATAACCGCGGGCACGGCTTTCGAAAGTTCATAACCCTGCAGGGGTGTCCCAACTTAGCCCATCACAAGCTCACGATCTGCGGAGTCGCAACTCCAAATTGGGAAGACCCGAGTATTCTCGGAATCCCGTGCTCAAGATATTTCGACAAAGGTAAAACTAATCCAGAAAGACCTCCCGGCATGCCGACACCCTGATAGTAGCCGCGCGTATCTCGTCTCAGGCCATGACCGGATGGGAAAAGCTACGGTAGAACCAAAACCTTGAGTTGCCTCAAGTCGGCCCCGCAGGCTGCCCAGTTTGGACCAACACTCATGAGGAGCACTGGCCCAAGGGTTGATTAAGAACTCAGGTTAATAACTCCCTATGCAAGTTTTTAGTTGTTAGGAAAATGGTAAAACCAAAGTTGGGTCTTGCTGGAAAAGCTTTAAGCAATGTGAATTATCAAGGGGGGCCCATAAACCCCAACCGTGTTAGGAATGCAAAATCAGGGAACATAACACCGGTTTATCGGGTCCTAAGGTGGCATGAGTGGAACAAAACACCAAGTAGAAGGCCAAGCCTTCCACCCATTACCAATATATATGTGCATTAATTAAATAAGATATATATTATGTTATCCCAATAAGAAGTCCAAACATGGAGCAATCTTCGACTTCAGCTGCAACTAACAACACTATAAGAGGGGCTGAGCAAAAGCGTATTTAGCCAATCAACGGTTTGCTAGGAAGGCGGTTAGAGTGTTTCATGGCAACATAGTAAGCTGACATGACAAGAATGGGCATCGAGACATAACTATAGAGCGAGACAACTAGCAAAGCAAAGATAGAGGTGATATCGGGGAACGGTCATCTTGCCTGGTATTCCGCAAGGAAGCAGAACGAGTCCATGAAGAAAACAAACGGACGTAGTCGAACGAATCCTCACAACTCCGGAACGAAACCGAAGCTAACGAGAGAAGCAAACCGGAAAGAAGCAAACAACATGGTAAGCACACAAGCATAAACATGGTATATGATGCACAACCAAGTATGATGCATGTCCGGTTTAATTATGCATGTCATGGCAAGGTGCACAAAGAACACTACAATTGAAGTGGAGCTCAATATGCAACGAGTTGCATATTGACAAAACACCACGTTAGATTATTTAATTAACTCTCATTTTATATAGACAACAAGATTTAAATGTTTTTTTAACATGGCAAAAGGTGAAGCATAATTAAACTACCTATCTAGGCATTTTAAATGGGGTCAGAAATAACAACAACAATTCCGGAAAATCCCCACATGTCATTTAGCAATTTTTAAAGCAAAGAACAATTTTAAGCATTTAAAGGTTGTTATCATGATGCGGATGACAAATGCAAGTTTTATGAATTTTTTGTTAAAATTTGACATGAACATGATATGGAGTATTTGTTGCCATGACGAAAAGAAAGGGGGTGTCACGACAACAACAATGAAAATGATGCCACGACAACGTTCCGATGATCCAACAACTCATTGGGAGACCGATGCAAAAGAAGTACGGAGAGCGTGTCATGCAAGATGATGGGGTGCTCCCGGATACCGGGTTCCCACGAGACGGTGGCATGGAAACGAGTGGAAAAACGGACATGGTGCAGACAAGGGGTGCAACTCATACAACACACATTCATTCACGGGCATCATTTCGGCCGGCGGTTATACCTTCGAAGCGTGCATTTTCGGGGCGGAACGAGTTCGTTGAGGGAAGTAGTGGAAGCAGTCACACGCGGCTATGGTAGTGGAAGAAGTCGTTCGCGGGGCATCGTGGGAAGTAGTCGTTCACGTTTTGGAGTCGTACACGTTCCGTACTCATTCACGTCGGCGGTAGTGGTACACGTTGTCTTGTCGAATCCATGGCAACAATAGTTGTTCACTCGACGGTCTTCGGCGACGGTAGTCGTTCTAGGCATCGGGCGTCGAGGTACTTGGCGGTTCCGGAGACAGTGGTAGAGGTACTCGACGTATCACCATGTAGTCGTACACGTTCGGAGAGGAACTTGACGGATTTGAGGGCTCCGGGCGTCGTGGTACTTGGCGCTTCAAAACGTTCGTCGTGGTACTTGGAGTCTCTGAGCTTATCGTTCTCAGAGGTCTTGGTGCTCACAAACTTGTGTACTTGGTGCAGTCCACGGCAACAGTACATGAAGGCGAGGGCATGGCCGGTGGGAGCAGGAGTGAGATCAGCAGGGCTCGAGCGCCGACGGGTAGAAGCAGGAGGCAGCAGCGCTTTGTAACAATAGAAGCAGAGGAGGCAAAGTGTCAGACCCAAGATGCGATTATATCCCGATCACGTGACACATACGTGATTGGGGCACAATCGCATTTCGAGCTCTTAGCAAGATGGATATCATTACATCGTACCATTACATATATACATGGGGATACAACAGTTCATACAAGTCACATGAATACAACAACATCAATACGAGGCATCCGACTATGGATGCAAACATGAAAAGCACACGACATCCATCTGCTATCCCAGGCTGCTGACCCGGAACCTAACCCAAGACTGACGAAGAAGAAGAAGAAGAACTCCAACACAAGTACATCGCTCTCACGTCAAGACATCGGAAACCTACACCTGCAACTGTTGTTGTAGTATCTGTGAGCCACGAGGACTCAGCAATCCCATAACCATGGGTAACAAGACTAGCAAAGCTTAAAGGGTACGGAGAGGTTAAGTGGTGAAGGTTGCAGCAGCAGCTAAGCATAATATGGTGGCTAACTTACGAGTACAAGAATAAGATGAGCATCTACGCAAACGGTCGCAAACTAGTAATGATCGCTAAAGATCCTGAACTACCTACGAGTCAAGCATAACCCCACCGTGTTCTCTTCTCACAGTGAAAAGAGATGGTCACGGTTACTCACGCGGTTGTGTATTTTACATCGGATCCTCTGTCAAGTTTTCTACAACCGGACATTAACAAATTCCAATCTGCCACATAACCGCGGGCACGGCTTTCGAAAGATCATAACCCTGCAGGGGTGTCCCAACTTAGCCCATCACAAGCTCTCACGATCAGCAGAGATAATAATAATATTACCCCTTCGGGCAACACTTCAGTTTAATATGAATGGAATAGGACATGAACCTGAGAAGATGAAACGAAACATGACGAAATTAACAATACAATGCCTCCGAAAGAATGGAAAGAATGCAATGAAAAGAACGGAGAAGAAGATGACAACTTACACCACGAATGAATTCAAAGCATCCTTGCGAAGAAAGGATGAACGGAGTTGTTGAAAATCAACAACGAAAGAATTAACTTGTTGTGGACTTATGGAAATAATCCTGAAACTTCAGGTGATATCATGCCGCAATCAAATATTGAATAGATGAGATGAAGAACGAAATGCAAAACTCCACTTCAAAAGAATACGGAGGATTATTTGCACTTCAAGATGTGAGAAGAAGAATACTTGAGCTGCTCCAGAAGAATTTGATGAATATTTGAAGAATGAATTAAATCATGATGAGCCACCAGGAATAACTCCGGTAACAAAAGATGATGAGATAGAATTGAATGGTCAAAAGAATAAGATTAAAGCCTTGCGATGATTAGTTGGGGGTTCCAACGAGATAGCCAAGAAACTTGAACTCCGGAAAAGAAAAGAATAAAACACTTGGGACTAGAATTTATTCATCAAGAATAAGCTCCGAAGGAAAGGATTAATCAACTTGACGAGAACGAATAAGAATTATGGTATGCTCATCCTTCCTCTATTAAATTGATGAAAGCAATGGATTCGCATACTACTTATTCTCGTTGAACTGATTAAAGAGAGAGATATCGCGAACTTGCGAAAATCTTCATGAAACACCGGTAGGATTGAAAAACAAATGAATCGATTGATATGATAACACAGGAAAAGACTCTTGAGCGAACCACCTAAGAATTGAAGCCGAGTGAAGAAAAGAACGAACCAACAACAACAACAACAACAACAACAATAACAAAGCCTTTAGTCCCAAACAAGTTGGGGTAGGCTAGAGGTGAAACCCATAAGATCTCGTGACCAACTCATGGCTCCGGCACATGGATAGCAAGCTTCCACGCACCCCTGTCCATAGCTAGTTCTCTGGTGATACTCCAATCCTTCAGGTCTCTCTTAACGGACTCCTCCCATGTCAAATTCGGTCTACCCCGACCTCTCTTGACATTCTCCGCACGCTTTAGCCATCCGCTATGCACTGGGGCTTCTGGAGGCCTGCGCTGAATATGCCCAAACCATCTCAGACGATGTTGGACAAGCTTCTCTTCAATAGGTGCTACCCCAACTCTATCTTGTATATCATCATTCCGGACTCGATCCTTCCTCGTGTGGCCACACATCCATCTCAACATACGCATCTCCGCCACACCTAACTGTTGAACATGTCGCCTTTTAGTCGGCCAACACTCGATGCCATACAGCATTGCGGGTCGAACCACCGTCCTGTAGAACTTGCCTTTTAGCTTTTGTGGCACTCTCTTGTCACAGAGAATGCCAGAAGCTTGGCGCCACTTCATCCATCCGGCTTTGATTCGATGGTTCACATCTTCATCAATACCCCCATCCTCCTGCAGCATTGACCCCAAATATCGAAAGGTGTTCTTCTGAGGCACCACCTGTCCATCAAGGCTAACCTCCTCCTCCTCACACCTAGTAGTACTGAAACCGCACATCATGTACTCAGTTTTAGTTCTACTAAGCTTAAACCCTTTCGATTCCAAGGTTTGTCTCCATAACTCTAACTTCCTATTTACCCCCGTCCGACTATCGTCAACTAGCACCACATCGTCCGCAAAGAGCATACACCATGGGATATCTCCTTGTATATCCCTTGTGACCTCATCCATCACCAAGGCAAAAAGATAAGGGCTCAAAGCTGACCCTTGATGCAGTCCTATCTTAATCGGGAAGTCATCAGTGTCGACACCACTTGTTCGAACACTTGTCACAACATTATCGTACATGTCCTTGATGAGGGTAATGTACTTTGCTGGGACTTTGTGTTTCTCCAAGGCCCACCACATGACATTCCGTGGTATCTTATCATAGGCCTTCTCCAAGTCAATGAACACCATATGCAAGTCCTTCTTTTGCTCCCTATATCTCTCCATAAGTTGTCGAACCAAGAAAATGGCTTCCATCGTCGACCTCCCAGGCATGAAACCAAATTGATTTTTGGTCACGTTTGTCATTCTTCTCAAGCGGTGCTCAATGACTCTCTCCCATAGCTTCATTGTATGGCTCATCAGCTTAATTCCACGGTAATTAGTACAACTCTGAACATCCCCCTTGTTCTTGAAGATTGGTACTAATATACTCCGTCTCCATTCTTCTGACATCTTGTTTGCCCGAAAAATGAGGTTGAAAAGCTTGGTTAGCCATACTATCGCTATGTCCCCGAGGCCTTTCCACACCTCAATGGGGATATAATCAGGGCCCATCGCCTTGCCTCCTTTCATCCTTTTTAGAGCCTCCTTGACCTCAGACTCCTGGATTCGCCGCACAAAACGCATGCTGGTCTCATCAAAGGAGTCATCAAGTTCAATGGTAGAACACGCATTCTCCCCATTGAACAGCTTGTCGAAGTACTCCCGCCACCTATGCTTAATCTCCTCATCCTTCACGAGGAGTTGGTCTGCTCCATCCTTGATGCATTTGACTTGGCCAATATCCCTCGTCTTCCTCTCTCGGATCTTGGCCATCTTATAAATGTCCCTTTCCCCTTCCTTCGTGCCTAACCGTTGGTAGAGGCCCTCATACGCCCTACCCCTTGCTTCACCAACAGCTCGCTTTGCGGCCTTCTTCGCCATCTTGTACTTCTCTATGTTGTCTGCACTCCTATCCAAGTACAGGCATCTGAAGCACTCTTTCTTCTCTTTAATCGCCTTCTGGACGGCATCATTCCACCACCAGGTATCCTTATCTTCGCTTCTCCTTCCCCTGGACACTCCAAACTCCTCCGAGGCCACCTTACGAATGCAAGTCGCCATCTTCATCCACACATTGTCCGCATCCCCTCCTTCCTCCCAAGGGCCCTCCTTAATGACCCTCTCCTTGAACGCCTAAGCTAACTCCCCCTTGAGCTTCCACCACTTCGTTCTAGCGACTTTGGCACGCCTATCCCGCTGGACACGAGTCCGAAAGCGGAAGTCAGCAACCACCAGCTTATGTTGAGGTACAACACTCTCTCCAGGTATCATCTTACAATCTAGGCACGCACGCCTATCTTCTCTTCTCGAGAGGATGAAATCAATCTGGTTGGAGTGTTGGCCACTACTAAAAGTCACCAGATGTGATTCTCTCTTTCTAAAGAGGGTATTAGCTACAATCATGTCGTAGGCTAGAGAAAAGCTTAAGACATCTTCTCCTTCCTGATTCCTGGTGCCATAGCCAAAGCCCCCATGCACCCCTTCAAAACCTGTGTTAGATGTACCCACGTGGCCATTTAGGTCTCCTCCTATGAAGAGCTTCTCACCAATCGGTACACTCCTAACCATGTCTTCCAGACCTTCCCAGAACTCCCTCTTGGTGTTCTCAGTGTGGCCTACTTGCGGGGCATACGCGCTGATAACATTGAGAACTAAGTCCCCAACTACCAGCTTGACCAGGATAATCCGGTCCCCACGTCTCGTGACGTCTACCACTCCATGCTTGAGGTTCTTGTTGATCAAGATGCCTACGCCATTCCTGTTTGCAGCCAACCCGATGTACCACAGCTTGCAGCCGGTACCCTCCACCTCCTTTGCCTTCTGTCCCCTCCACTTGGTTTCTTGGACGCAAAGGATATCAACACTTCTCCTCACCGCTGCATCGACTAGCTCCCAAAGCTTCCCTGTCAGGGACCCTACGTTCCAGCTACCTAAGCGGATCCTCCTAGGCTCGGCTAGCTTCCTTACCCTTCGCACTCGTCGAGTCAAATGCGAAGACCCTTGCTCATTTTCCACTACATCCGGGCGCCGATGTAGCGCGCCACTAAGGATGCGACGAACCGATCCTCGCTCACTTGCCACCGTATCCAGATCAAGATACGGCGCGCCACCAAGGGGGTGATGTCCCGGCCCTTGCCCATTTGACACCACACCCGGGTTCCGATGTGGCGCGTCGCTGAGAGGGTTACGCCCCAAAATCTTTTGGGTTTCATCTCCATAAGAGTAGCTGAGTTTTCACGTTGGCTCGCCAAGCCTAACACAACCCTCCTCCTTTACCCGGGCTTGGGACCGGCTATGTTGAGACAACATAGGCGGGACCGGCTATGTTGAGACAACATAGGCGGAGTTGAAGAAAAGAACGAACCACCGGGAAGAATTAAAATCGAGTGATGAAAGAGAACAAACCACCGAGAAGAATTTAAATCGAGTGAATACAAGATAATGAATCGCCGGGAAGAATAAATAACTTGAGGAAAATAGATACAAGAGAACGAAGAGATCGCGAACTGATTAAAGAATATTGTAATGAAGCACCGGACGAATGTGAGACGAACGAAGAGGCAACGATGAAGAATATTTGGAGAATGAAGTTGAAAACTAAGAACGAAGAAATCTTCTGAAATGATGACCTTCGGAGGAACACAAAGAAAAGAATTCATGAAATACTCCGGAAGAATGAAAATAAGAAAGGTCGAACCAACGATGAAAAGAATTAAAAGCGATCTTGAAGAAGGCATATGACTGATGGAATCCATACTTACGTCACACTTGAAAAGAATATAAGAATACTCCAGGAAAATAGAAGAGTCAGGTAAGATCCTGGGAAAAGACATGTGGGTTATGAGCCCACCGAAGAGAAAACACCGTTGGAAAGGATCGAAAAGAGATAATGCGCTGGAATGATTAAAAGACTCGAAGGAGGTGACAACCTCGAATTAATTGAAACACAAACGATTCTCCTGAGATGTCTTCGGAACTCCGGAAAAAATAAATGGCGAGAGGCGAACGAGCAAGGTAAACCACTTGAGCCGATGAAATAATAAGAACAACACCGAGATATTGAAATTGAATCCACCGGAAAAGAAAAGAGATGAAGAACGATGAACTAGAAGAGAAATCACCGGTTGAAAATAACTGAGGAAAGAATGCAGTGGATCACACGAGTAGGATGGATACTCGATTACGGACTCCGGCTCCGAGAAGAAAAAAGGGTGGGCGGGTGGGAAAAGAAAGACAACTTGGACGGGGAAAACACCGTCGGTTGAAAAGAATTGAGGGTTGCACTTGCAAGAAGAAGAGGGTCGAATCCACTTGACGAGAGATGCACCAGATGAAAGAACTGACAAAGCAACGAACGAAAACTAACCGCGTGATCCTAAAAACAATTGAAGGGGAAGAGAGGTAGTTTAAAACACCTACGTCAAGATTCCTCACCAGAGCGACGAAGGGGCTGAGGAGTAAAAAGAGTTCCTACTCTCCGATATAACTAGACTCCAAAATATTTTTCTGCTAGACTCAACAACGGCCATTCTACGATTAATCAAGGAGGCTCCTATGGTCGGTCGAGGCTCTGATACCAACTTGTCAGACCCAAGATGCGATTATATCCCGATCACGTGACACATACGTGATTGGGGCACAACCACATTTCGGGCTCTTAGTAAGATGGATATCATTACATCGTACCATTACATAAATACATGGGGATACAACAATTCATACAAGTCACATGAATACAACAACATCAATACAAGGCATCCGACTACGGATGCAAACATGAAAAGCACACGACATCCATCTGCTATCCCAGGCTGCCGACCCGGAACCTAACCCAACACTGACGAAGAAGAAGAAGAAGAACTCCAACACAAGTACAGCGCTCTCACGTCAAGACATCGGAAACCTACACCTGCAACTGTTGTTGTAGTATTTGTGAGCCACGAGGACTCAGCAATCCCATAACCATGGGTAACAAGACTAGTAGAGCTTAAAGGGTATGGAGAGGTTAAGTGGTGAAGGTTGCAGCAGTAGCTAAGCATAATATGGTGGCTAACTTACGAGTACAAGAATAAGATGAGCATCTACGCAAACGGTCGCAAACTAGTAATGATCGCTAAAGATCCTGAACTACCTACGAGTCAAGAATAACCCCACCGTGTTCTCTTCTCAAAGTGAAATGAGACGGTCACACTTACTCACGCGGTTGTGTGTATTTTCCTTTGGATCCTTTGTCAAGTTTTCTACAACCGGACATTAACAAATTCCAATCTGCCACATAACCACGGGCACGGCTTTCGAAAGATCATAACCCTGCAGGGGTGTCCCAACTTAGCCCATCACAAGCTCTCACGATCAACGGAGATAATAATAATATTACCCCTTATCTTAGGGAAGGCCCGATCAGACTCGGAATTCCCGGTGCACAAGACATTTCGACAATGGTAAAACAAGTCCAGCAAGACCTCCCGACGTGCCGACACCCTGATAGTAGCCGCGTGTATATCGTCTCAGGCCACGTCCGGGTGGGACATCCTACGAGTAAAACCAGACCTCGGCTTTCCCCCAGGTGGCCCCGCAGGCTGCCCGTTTGGGACCAACACCATCAGCACTGGCCCCCCTGCTGTGTAGAAAGGATCCTCGGGGACGCGACCCCCTATGCAATTTAATTAATTAATTAAGATGTTATTATGAGGCAAATTAAAACCAATGTTGGGCCTTCCTGGAGGAGTTTTATTCAAATACGAACTGTCAAGGGGTCCCCATACACCCAATCGTGTTAGGAACGCAAAATCAAGGAACATAACGCCGGTTTATCTGCTCCTAATGTGGCATGAGTGGAACAAAACACCGAGCAAAAGGCCAAGCCTTCCACCCATTGCCAAGTATATAGGTGTGTTATTATATATAAGATATATTGTGATATTCCAACAACAAGTTCCAACATGGAACGATCTTCATCTTCACCTGCAACTAACAATGCTATAAGAGGGGCTGAGCGAGTGGGTAACATAGCCAAACAACGGTTTGCTAGGAAGGTGTCAAAGGTTAGAGGTTTTCATGGCAACAAGGAGAGGCTGACAACAAAAGATAGGTAGCGCGACATATAGCGATAGCATTGAAACATCTAGCATAGCAATGATAGTAAAGGTATCCAAGGTGATGGTCATCTTGCCTGAGATCCCGCAAGGAAGAAGAACGAATCCATGAAGTAGATGAAGGAGAAGCCTCTAAGACGAACCAAGTGTAGACGAACGAATCCTCACGATCGCAACGGAAAAGAACTAGCGAGAAGAAAGCACACAACCTGGTAAACACACCACTCAAGAACATGACAAGATGCTCAACCAAGTATGATGCAAGACAAGTCTATATGATGCAAAACATGGCAAGGGATGATGCACACAAGAACAACACAAAACAACAAGAGGCCGGACACAACATATAACAATTCCGGTAAGACCTCATATGCACATTTCAAAAAGGATCCAGATCTGAACAAACCTTATGTTCAAGTTGTTAAACAGCAAGTTAACATGCACCATGATGATCTACTCGAAATTCTAGTCAAGTTTCATATAAAGTTTATTTAATTCGGAGCTACGACCTAGAAGATATGAGCAAAACAAGTCAAGCATGGCAATTATGCAAGATGCATACAAACAACAAGCAAACACAATCCAAACATGTAATCAACATGATATTATGCTTCTACATGCAAAATCATACAAGTTTCTTATAGGACACACTCAAAACGGAGCAACGGTTCAACACACACACATGAAACAAGATATAACAACAAGCTGTCCAAAATCAGCAACATAGCAACTTTGGAGCAAGGTATATATATGCTACAGCACCCAAACATGATAACAAGAGGCATGGATGTGAAATAGGCATGATACTTAACAAGCATGAACTTAGAGCACACCCAAAAACTTGCTGGAACAGAATTAAACAAGCATGGCAAGTTGCAATAAATTTATCCAGACTTAGCCAAAATCTGGGAAGGCAAAAACATCATCACGATGCTGTTTTCGGCGGCACAAAACAACAAGCATATCAATTCTACTAAGTATATAAAGATCATGGACATGTAATAGACATAGCATACATCAAACAACTTCATTGGAGCAACTCCATAGGAGGCATGGATCAATAACAACAAGCTTCACCAAATTGATCATGCTGATAACAGCCTGACAGGTAAAATTTGTAGCAACTTGAGAGCAAGCAATAAATAAGCTACATCAGGCTATATATGCAAACAAGGGCATGGATTGATAGAGCATAACATGGACAACAAGATATGAACACTTGACATACTAAAACATGCATGGATTTGAGTGGGGCATCAAGAAAACATGGCATCAGGTTTAACAGTTTCAGACTAGGCAGTTTTAACAAGTCTCAGGAAATAACAACAGCGAGTAGGCTACTTTGCAAGCTTGTTGCAAACACCTCAAGGCATATCCTGAAAAGTGGATTGCACCACAGCAAAGACCATATGATTGTGCTTCTAAAACATATAGACATGTGGCATGAAAGACAAACACATCAATAGCAATGAACAAGTCAAATCAGCATCTCATAACAAGTTTCAGCACTTAAGAGCCACATGAACTTTTGCAACAGAGATTAACATGACAATATGGCACCTAACATGAATGCTACAGCAACCATCATGTAGAGCACTTCATGATGAACATTTTGACATACCATATGCTCCATTTGGATAAACATGCAAAAATATACCATCACCACAAGCATGCAACAAATTTACAGTTAACAGCAGTTTTAAACATATAGCACTCTTGCAACGATGATTAGGGCACCAAGATGAACTCAAACAAGCATGCCACAGTGGAACAAAATGAAGAGCATATCACAACGATCATTTTGACATATTCTTCACTCCATTTGGATAAACACACAAAAAGTTACAGCCATTCAAACATGCATATATATTTACAAATCTCATGGACTTGGCCATATTTCGCTTGACATGGGAAAAAAACTACTGGGCCAAAACTACTAGACCAAGCCCACACACAGAGGGGAACTGGGCTGGCATGCTCACCTCGGGCCTTGGCCTAGGTCGGTGGTGCTGGGTGGGCCGGCGCGGGGCCCACGAATGGGGCCGGCCCAGTTCGGTCGTCCTCTCGTGCTCCCGTTGAGCACGAGGCCATGGCAGCGGCCGGTGGCACCGGGTCTCCAGCGAGGCGATGGTCCGGCGACGAGGAGGGCAAGGTCGCCGGAGTCGAGGGGCGGCGGATCCGGCCACTCCCTAGCCAGATCTGGATGGAGGAGAGCGGGGCGGCGGCGGAGCTTGACGAGGCGGCGGGGCGGCGAGGTGCCCGGCGACGGCGAGGGGGCGGCGGAGGCCGGGCGGCGGGGGAGCGGCTCGCCGTTGCGGCGGCGGGGACGGGATCCGGCGCGGGGAGGCGGCGGAGCGCGCGCGGGGGCTGGAGGGCCCGATCCGGGCCGCGATGGGCCCGGTCGGCGGGGGCGTGGGAGGCCGGCGGCGGGGTGACGTGGCGAGTGCTGGTTGGCTAGGGGTGGCGGGGCTGCTGATGTGGCAGCTTCCGATTGGTTGGGGTGAGGTGGAGGCGGTGGACATGCCCGACGCGGATGGACATGTCCGGCGGCGTGAGGAAGAAGGAGGCTAGGGTTCATCCGTGAGTTTTGGGGAGGAGGCTGTTTATATAGGCATAGGGAGCTAGGAGAGTCCAAATGAGGAGCGCTATTTGGCCACGCAATCACGATCCAACGACCAAGAGCATGGAGGGGGTTAGGATGGGCTTGTGGGCTGTTGTGAAAGGGGTGCTGGGCCAAAAGAGAAAGGCTTCCGGCGGTTAACACGGTTAACCGTTGGGCTATCAAACGAACTTCGGATGCGACGAAAATTGACAGGCGGTGTACCTATGCTATAATAAGACCACACGCAAAGTTTCATCCCATTCCGAGAACATTTTTCGGCTACTCATAAAATAAATATTCGGAGGTGCCGCGGACGCGTAAAAGTGTGTCTGGGCTCAGAACGGACAACGGAAAGGACGGGCGGTGTCGGACGGATGCAAGTTTTGAAAACATGATGATGCAACACACATGATGACAAGGCAAACATGCAACACGCAAGCAGATGACATGGCAACAACGACGAATGAATGGCTGACACCTGGCGCACTGGTCTCGGAGTGTCACACAAAGCCATGGACGCAGAGGGTTGGAGAGGCTGCTGTGGTGGCTGGATCGTGCGAGGCTTCGACGTCGAGCTGCCGCAGGCTCCTCTCGAGCGGCGCACTCGAGCAAACGAAGGCAGGGAGGAGGCAGAGGAGAACCGGCGCGGAGGAGCTTGAGGACCTGGGACAGGAAGTCGGCTGCGAGGCCATGAGAGGTGCGACGGCGGCGGCGGTTGTCACCGGTGGTGGGAAGGCAGCTTGAGGGCGCGGACTTGAGGAGGACGGAGGCATCGGGCGAACGATGGGGAGGCGCAGGGGAGGAAGTGGGACGGCGGGATCCGGCGGCCCAGGCGACGCGGGGACAGGAGGAGCAGCGCGGCGCGGTGGTCCACGGACTTGGCGAGGCCGAGGCGGGGTCGGACGCGGGCGCCGAGGGCCCTGCTCCGTCGAGGCAGAAGGAGTCGAGGCGCGGTGGAGGAGAAGGACGGCGGTGTTGTAGGGAGAAGGAGGTGGCGGCGCGGGATCCTGGCGCTGGCTGTGCGAGGTGGGGAGCGAGGAGGACGAGGGGGAGATGGGGACCGAGGGAAGATAGCGGCGCTGCGGGAACGAGGGCAGGGAGGAGTTGGGTTCGGTTGGGTCTATGGTAAGGAGGGAGCCAGGAGGCCTTGGGCCGGCTGCAGATGGGCCTTAGGGAGGCCGGCGGCTGTGGTGCTGGGCACTGGTCTGAGGCCCAGCTGGGCTGGTTCTCTCTCCCTCTTGTTCTCTTGTTTTCCCAAAAACAGAAAAACAAACAAAGAAGAAAAGATAAGAAAGGAGGTGCTAGGGATAGAATTTGGGGATGGGGGGTTATTTCTCTGGACTCGCAAAAGTGAGCCTTATCCAGGAAAAGTAGAAGTGGGCACGGGTGAAGTTGAATTCAAACTCATATGAATTTAATTCAAATGGATTTGAATATGAATGATGTTTTTGATAAAACCAAAAATGTTGAGAATTTAGGAAGAGCCTCGATAAAAGGGAAAGGAAATGTTGGCAAAGTTTGAGGCAAGGAATTGAGATAGAAAAACATGGATCTTAAACTATAAGTGTGTTATGGTAATTCCACATCAATGGAATATTTATTTTAGCTCCCTATAAATATTGAGAGTATATGTTATAAAGAGAAATCACCACATGAATTCCCTCGATTTAAATGGATGAAACATCCACACAATTTATTTAGTTGAGTTGCAAAAAAATTAATTACATAATGCAATGCAAAATAAATAGAGCAAGCATAAATGAAACACATGGTGAAACACAGAACATATGAAAGTCTTCTGGAGCGTCGGTCTTGGGGCTTCACAACTCTCCCACACTAACAGAGGATCTCGACCCGAGATCCTGGAGATGGCACCGGATAGAAGAGGAAAAGGAAGAGGTAAAACAAAGTTGCTTCTTCGACAAACGAGTGAAACCACGAACATTGAGGTTGAACAAATTGTAAGAAAGAATACAATGGAGATGAAAGATCTTGGAAACACTCCGTTAGCAAATAAGAACATGGAACATTATGAGAACCTTGTAGGTTGAAAGGCATGAAACACAAGCTCACGGATCATGGAAGAATTTAAACCACCCCGGTTGAAAAAAGCTAGAGAAGGAATATGAAAGAAAGAATTTGGCCAGCATTCTGACTGAAAATGGAAGGAATTGAACATGAACTTGACAAGATGGAATGATACTTGATGAAATCAACAACACACTGCGTCCGGAACAATTGAAAGAATGGCACAAGGGGTAAGAATGATTTCACACAGCACTCCGGTTAAAAAGAGAAGCAAAACTTGATAAGATGAGAGAATTTGAATGGAGAATACCACACTCCGGATAAATAGATAAACAAGGAAAAGAACATGATCTTAACAAAACGAGATCATGGGACGAAGAGAGCAATATCACAATGCCTCAAGAATGAAAGAATATATGCTAAATCGTTGGAAAGAAAAGAACAGAGAAGACAATGACAACTTCTCCCACAAATGAATTTGGAAAGCATCCTTACAAAGATGGATTGGACAAAGTTGTTGAAAATTCAACAACGAGAAGAATAAGCTTGATTTGGGCTTATGGAAAACATCTCAACTTGAGGTGAAATTCTGCCACTAACAAAAACAATTGATTTGAGATGAGTGAAGAGATGAAAACTCTTTCGCTGAGAGGATAAATGGAGAATTTGGGTCATTTATAAGCACCATAATTAGCAACAATCCTTAGGAAAAAACTTTTAGGTGAAATACAACCCAAGATTACTCCAACAACTAAATTATTATGGGTTGAAACAACTCATAATCGAACAGAAAATGATGGTTTTACAATATCTCATTCCTCACAACTTGTGAATCGCAAATCATGAAAGAAATTGTCAAGAATGACATAACACCACCTGAAAAGATAAGGGAGCAACAATTGCACTTCGTAATGCAAGAAGAAGAATACTTGAGCTCCAACAAGAATCTTGAAGAACACTTCGATGATGAATTAAATCATGATGAACCACCATGTTGAACTCTGGTAACAAACGAATGAGAAGTGAAGGATGAAAAGATTAAGATTGAAGCCTAGCAATGATTAGATGGAGCTTCGGGACGAGATAATTAATATAGCTTGGACCTTCGGAAAAGAAAGATGGATCATTTCGAACCAAGAGTTTATTCCTCATGAACAAACTTCAGAAGAAGGAATGAATAACCTTGAGGAAAACAAGACTAATAAATTATGTTATGCTTATCCTTCATCAACTTAAATCGATGAGAAGCAGTGGATTTAGCATACTACTTATTCTCGTTGCAAAGAATTAAAGCGAGATCTCGCACAATCTTGAGAAAGTATTCAACGAATCACCGGTAGGATTTCATATAGAACAAATGAATTAATACGATAACAACGGAAGAGTAACCTTGAATGAACCACCGTAAGAATATGGAGACGAACGAAGAGGCATCAATTAAGAATAGTTGGAGGACGAAGTTGAAAACTAAGAACGAAGAAATCTTCTGAAATGATGCCCTTCGTAAGATCACAATGGAAAGAATTCATAAAATGCTTCGGATGATATGAAAAGATTCCTCATGATAGAAACAACTATGAGGATGTCATGAAGCTAGAACCACGAATATTCAAGAGAACGGGCCAAGATTTAAGAGAAACTCTTCTCCGGTCTTCAAATGTTGAGAAGAACGACGAGAAATACCATGACAAAATTGAGATACTCCGAAAGAATGAAAATATAAAGGTTGAAGCAACAATGAATGAAACTGATCTTAGAGAAGGCATATGACTGATGGAATCCATACTTACGTGACACTTAGAAAAGAATTTGAGTATAACTCCGGAAAATTAGAAGAGTCAGGTAAGATCCTGGGAAAAAGACCTGTGGGTTACGGCCCACTGAAAAGAAACACTGTTGGGAAAGATTGCTTGAGAGATAGTGCACCAGTTGAATTAAATGGCTTGAATGAGATAACAGCCTCAAGATAGATTGAACGTATTAAGAATAGAAATATGAATCTTCTGAGATACCTTGTACACTCTGGAATAAGAATTAGAGAGAGTTGAATAAACAAGAGAGACTTTGGACAAGAAATTCCAACATGATAAATCATGTGAAACAAGAAGAGGAGATACGATCATCACTGAAACTTGGATTTAGTCCACCGAAGAAGGAACGAGAACGGAGAACGATAAACTGAAGCTTCCTTAGCATCTTCATGAGAATAACCGGATAAGGGCATTGAAGGAAAAGAATGAAGAAACATCACATGAATAAAATGGATATTTCATTTGAGAATTTCTGGCTCCGAGAAGAAGAAGGGTGGGAGGGTGTGGGAAAACAAAGACAACTTGGGATGAATGAAACAGACACCGTTGAGAAAAACCAAGACTTGGTCTTGCACATATTAAAAAGATCGGGTTAACTTGAAGAGAAATGCACCGGTTAAAAAAGAATTTAACATGACAATCTCGATGATTAAGAAGGACTAGAACTCCCATAGAAATATAAGAACATCTATTAGGAAAGGTATGGAATCAACACTTGACTTCGAAGCAACTCGAATACCACAATCAAATCAAAAACAAAGGATAGATATGTTGCAATATTATCTTCACAATATCATTCGAACAGAGAATTGAACGAATGAATTCCGTAAGCTTAATGGTACATCAACTTGTCGAGAAGCCACTTGGGAGAACAAAATGATAGAATAAAACAACAAGGTAACAAATGGAACAAATACATAATAGAGGTTTCGTCCCACATGTTCGTGCTGATGCCCCATGGCACGTGTTACAAAGGGCCTTGCAATTCCCGGATCAGCATAGCTAAGGATCCTTTAAGATGCAACCCCCTAGTGTAACAACGCCCATGATAACCTCTCCACTAGATGTTGAACTCCAACCTCATATCATGCACCCGTTGGAAGATTACCTAAGAGCTACTTGAATTCCCACCTATTAATTCCCGAAGCTTTCCGATTATGCAATCTGGTGTTGGGGATACAGGGGAAGAACAATATCTCACCCAACTAACAATACCTACATCATGTTGTATCCATCCGCCAACACATAACCAGGCACCTTCGGAAACCGTTTACCTTGGACCTTCGAAACGCATCCGCTATACTAGCCGTGGCAATACTCCCGAACTATCCCACCAGTACTGGGTGACGTCGGGGTTATCTCACCACCAGACACGCATAGAAGAGTTTTCGATGTCGGCCGCCTCTGGTATTCTAGAACTGCAACGATACACAATGGGACGACAGTACCTCAAAGCTCAACTCTCCGGGACTCAGCCTAAACAGACGGGAGGCACCAAGACAGAATTCTCGTCACAAAGATATCGGAACAATCCAAACAATACCCGCGTGATCCTAAAAAAATTTGGTGAAAATTGAGGATAGTGATGTTAAAACAACGTCAGGAGTCCTCACCAGAGCGACGAAGGGGATGAGGAGTAAAAATAATTCCTGCTCTCCGATGTATATATAAGACTCAGAACATTTTGTGTGTGTGCCTAGACTCAATTGTCAGTAGTTCGATCAATCAGGGGGCTCCTAGGTCGGAGAAGGCTCTGAATACCAACTTGTATTGCCCAGGATGCGACTATATCTCCTACATGTCGAGGCAAGAGTTAGAGACATAAGCGCATTCTGGAATGATCGCAAGCGTTGTATCTTTGCACAACTCATGTAATGAACAAGGATGAAAGAGTAAAATAGTTGGCTTACACTCGCCACGTCACACAATTAATACAATAACATACATTCATCCAAATAACACAGGGTCCGACTACGGACGAAATCAAACGAGAAAAGATACCACAACCACAAGTCCTGATCGCCCCTAGTAGGAACCACTACTTATCGTCTGGTTACGTCACATACATACGGCAACGACCTTCATCGAACTCCGAGTGAAGTTCTGATCCATCTCCTGCAACGTTCTCGGTAGTACCTCATCTGGTATGTGTTGTAATCTGTGAGCCACAAGGACTCGGCAATCCCATTCCCGGGTATCAAAACTAACAAAGCCTTTAGGTGTGGAGAGGTAATAAAGTGTTTGCAACAAGCACTAAACAACTAGCTTATGAGTTCAGAGCGAGATAAGAATATGTGCCAACGTTCGCCAAGTTGATCAAGAAGTGATCCTAGCTACTCACATTCATACATAACCCCACCGTGTTCACTTCCCGAAGCCCTTCGAAAAAAGACCATCACGGTTACTCACACAGGTAGTGTATTCTTAAGGATATGGTGTCAAGTTATCTACAACCGGATATTAATAAATTCCCATCTGCCACATAACCGCGGGCATGGCTTTCGAAATTTCATAACCCTGCAGGGGTGTCCCAACTTAGCCCATCACAAGCTCATGATCTGCGGAGTCGCAACTCCAAATTGGGAAGACCCGAGTATTCTCGGAATCCCGTGCTCAAGATATTTCGACAAAGGTAAAACTAATCCAACAAGACCTCCCGGCGTGCCGACACCCTGATAGTAGCCGCGCGTATCTCATCTCGGGCCATGACCGGATGGGAAAAGCTACGGTAGAACCAAAACCTTGAGTTGCCTCAAGTTGGCCCCGCAGGCTGCCCAGTTTCGACCAACACTCATGAGGAGCATTGGCCCGGGGGTTGATTAAGAACTCGGGTTAATAACTCCCTATGCAAGTTTTTAGTTGTTAGGCAAATGGTAAAACCAAAGTTGGGTCTTGCTGGAAAAGCTTTAAGCAATGCGAATTATCAAGGGGGGCCCATAAACCCCAACCGTGTTAGGAACGCAAAATCAAGGAACATAACACCGGTTTATCGGGTCCTAAGGTGGCATGAGTGGAACAAAACACCAAGGAGAAGGCCAAGCCTTCCACCCATTACCAATATATATGTGCATTAATTAAATAAGATATATATTGTGTTATCACAATAAGAATTCCAAACATGGAGCAATCTTCAACTTCACCAGCAACTAACAATGCTATAAGAGGGGCTGAGCAAAAGCGTACTTAGCCAATCAACGGTTTGCTAGGAAGGCGGTTAGAGTGTTTCATGGAAACATAGTAGGCTGACAAGACAAGAATGGGCATCGAGACATAACTATAGAGCGAGACAACTAGCAAAGCAAAGATAGAGGTGATATCGGGGAATGGTCATCTTGCCTGGTATTCCGCAAGGTAGCAGAACGAGTCCATGAAGATGACAAACGGACGTAGTCAAACGAATCCTCACAACCCCAGAACAAAACCGAAGCTAACGAGAGAAGCAAACCGGAAAGAAGCAAACAACATGGTAAACACACAAGCATAAACATGGCATATGATGCACAACCAAGTATGATGCATATCCGGTTTAATTATGCATGGCATGGCAAGGTGCACAAACAACACTACAATTTAAGTGGAGCTCGACAAAACACCACGTTAGATTATTTAGTTGACTCTCGTTTTATATAGACAACAAGTTTAAATGTTTTTTAACATGGCAAGAGGTGAAGCATGATTAAACTACCTATCTAGGCATTTTAAATGGGGTCGGAAATAACAACAACAATTCCGGAAAATCCCCACATGTCATTTAGCAATTTTTAAAGGAAAGAACAATTTTAAGCATTTAAAGGTTGTTATCATGATGCGGATGACAAAATACAAGTTTTATGCATTTTTTGTTAAAAAGTTGACACGAACATGATATGGAGTATTTGTTGCCATGACGAAAAGAAAGGGGGTGTCACGACAACAACAACGGAAATGATGCCACTGCAACATTCCGATGATCCGACAACTCGTTGGGAGACCGGTGCAAAAGAAGTACGGAGAACGTGTCATGCAAGATGATGGGGGTGCTCCCGGATACCGGGTTCCCACGAGACGTTGGCATGGAAACGAGTGGCCAAACGGACACTGTGTAGACAAGGGGTGCATCTCATACAACACACATTCGTTCATGGACATCGTTTCGGCCGGCGGTTATATCTTCGAAGCGTGCATTTTCGGTGCAAAACGAGTTCTTTGACGGAAGTAGTGGAAGTAGTTGCACGCGGCGATGGTAGTGGAAGAAGTCGTTCGCGGGGTGTCGTGGGAAGTAGTCGTTCATGTTTCGGAGTCGTACACGTTCCATAGTCGTTCACGTCGGCGGTAGTGGTACACGTTGTCTTGTCGAATCCACGGCGACGGTAGTTGTTCACTCGACTGTCTTCGGAGACGGTGGTCGTTCTAGGCATCGGGCATCGAGGTATTTGGCGGTTCCTGAGACGGCGGTAGAGGTACTCGATGCATCACCATGTAGTCGTACATGTTCAGAGAGGAACTTGACGGATCCGAGGGCTCCGGGCATCGTGGTACTTGGCGCTTCAAAACGTTCGTCGTGGTACTTGGAGTCTCCGAACTTGTCGTTCTTGGAGGTCTTGGTGCTCACAAACTTGTGTACTTGGCGCAGTCGACGGCAGCAGTACAGGACGGCAAGGGAATGGCCGGTGGGAGCAGCAGCGAGCTCAACAGGGCTCGGGCGCCGACGGGGAGAAGCGGGAGGCAGCGGCGCTTCGTAACAAGAGAAGTAGAGGAGGCGAAGCCATGGACGCAGAGGGTTGGAGAGGCCGCTGTGGTGGTGATACGTCCAAAACGTATCTATAATCAATGTTCAAGAAATCGTTAACTGGTAGCTGCTCGGTCGGTTTAGGAGTAGCGATTAATCGGTGAATCGGCCTATTAACTGGATTAATCGGCCGACCATTAATCGGTAGATTGAATAGGAACTTGCCAACATATATCAAGATTTTTTATGTATTATACCATACTCCCAAGATCACAGGTAGGTAGTATACTAAAACATGCTTCCTTAGACATCTGAAAATCATAGAGAGGAGGTACAATTATTAATCCTAGCTATTAAGGAGCGGGATGGGGATGGAAGGGGTTACGTGTCAAAAATTTGGGCTTTGTTTGCCCACCCATTAATGAACCGACAGGGATTAATCGGCATGACAACTGATTAATCGGTCTAACTGGCCAATTAATCGGCCCGACAAGTTAACTCGATGAATAGGTGTTATTCAATTCGGCCATGCGGTGAGTAGCGATTAACTGACCCGTTAACTGATTAATCGGGTGAATTCTTGAACAGTGTCTATAATTTCTGCTTGCTCCATACCTCTTTTGTGTGATATTGTTATGATATTTGTGCACTTCCATACACTTTTGATCATATTTGGACTAACCTATTAACTCAGTGCACCACAGTGTCAGTTCCTGTTTTCTGCTGTTTTTCTATTTCAGATTTCCCCCATATTAAAAGTGCTCCAAAAATTCCGGGAAAATTACAGAAAAAATCAGCGTACAGGAAGCTTCGAGAAAAATCAAAGTGGGGCCAGAGGGGAGCCAGGGGCGGCCCAGGCGGCCACCCGGGGCGGCCCCACCCCTGGCCGCCCCAGGGGGGCGCTTGGGGCCCCCTCTCCGCCTCTGGTGACCCCCTTTGCATATATATTCCACGCGTCCCGAAACCCTCGAGGACGGAACCCTTTTTCGCGATCTCGCCTCTGTTCCGCCGCCGCAACGCTTCCAAGATCGGGAGCATCAGGAGAACTCTTCCCGGCACCCTGCCGGAGGGGAGAACCACCACCGGGAGCTTCTCCACCACCATGGACGCTTCCCGGATGAGTTGTGAGTAGTCCCCCTTGGACCATGGGTCCATGACCAGTAGCTATGTGATGTTCTCCTCCCCTCTTTGTTCTTCATGGATTAGACCTCGTGAGCTGCCCTACATGATCGAGGCACATATGTAATCTTTATGTTGTTGCTCTGCTGAGTTTGCTGGGATCTGATGGATTATGAGATTATGTTCAGATTGTGTGTGAGTAATATATTTGATTCACCTCTTTTATATTTTAGTTCTTGAGTAATTCTAGCATGTTCTCCGTTGCTGTTTATTGCTTTGGCCAAGTAGTAGGTAGTAACTCCAAGAGGGAACGCTATGCTTGATTGTGGGTTCATGCCCCCTGATGACTAGCTTGAGTGACAAAAACATGAGTCTAGGGGATGTGTTGATGCCACAAGGGGGAAAACAACGGTGCTTGTACTTGCGGGTGCAAGGATTGTTTACTTTACGCAAAGTTCTTTTAATGCAGTTATCTGTTGCTTTGAGTTTACACTTTGGGTGGGACTCGCAACTTAATACCAGCGAGATGTTCTGGATAGATATCTCAAGGTGGATGATTAGTAGTATATGCAGATGGATTTCGGTCTACTTGCCTTGGCGTACCGCCCATGCTTTTGAGCCTCTACCTTTCCTTGCAGCATAGTTAGCATTGGTTTGCGCACATAATCCTGTCAATTGCCCAGTTGTAATTTGTTTACCTCGCTTAGCTGTTTTATCGTCTTTTGGGAGAGAGACATCACTAGTGAACATCATGGGACCCCGGTCCATATTACCACCACTGATCACACCTTATATTTACTTCCTGTTTCTATTTCCTAGTTGCAGTCATAGCTATCATTATTATCTCTTGTGTTTAATCCTTTGTAAAAAGCAAGGCCGGAGGGATTGACAACCTCTCTGTACTCGTTGGGAGCAAAGTTATTTGTATCTGTGTGCAGGTCCTGTCAACCGCTAAGTTTCTGGCGCCGTTAGCGTTGACACCTACTTGTCGACCCTCGGATTCTCACGGGATTCGATCCTTGGTATCTTTGCCAAGGGAAACTTGCCGTTACGCTACATCTCAAACCTTCCACTTGGGGTAACCAACGAGGGGCGAGAAGCCATCAAGCAAAAGTTTCTGGCGCCGTTGGCGGGGACTCCACTCTTCAAGATAGGGGAGTTGCACGCTATCTTTTATCTTTGATTTTTAGTCTTGTTAGTTTACCTTTTAGTTTTTGCTTTAGTGTCCTCTATCAAAAATCACAAAAAAAAAATTTGCTTTTATGTTAGCAGTCCTTTCTGTTTAGTCAAGCATGTTAGGACTTGGTACTTTGAGGGAATCAGAAGTTCTAGATTTCCATCAAATGGATGGAGAAAATATTAAGAAGGCATGGGACAGAATTTCTGATGCACATAGGAGAATTATGCCTTGGATACCTATAAAAATTGTGCTTAGAAATTTTTACCATGGTCTTTTCAAATGGTGTAAACACTCTCTTGATATTATAGCTGAAGGAGATTTCCTAGAGTGTGATGAAACTAGAGCTCTTGAAATTATACATGGTCTATCTAGTTACTTTGTTTATGATCATAGTTTTGATACAGTCATAGATAGACTTGCTACTATTGAGAAGAGAATGGATGCTCTAGACTTGATGAAGGTAGAGAAACCCAAACCCAATAAGAGAGACATTTTGGAAATAGACAATGATTGGGAGCCTTTTGTTAGGATTAACATCTCTAATCAAGACTTCCTTGCTTATTGTGATATTGGATCTATGGTTTCTACTATGCCAAAAATTGATCATGATTCTTTAAAATTTAACATGGACAGATTATCATCCTATCATGAACATGCTAATGGAGACATTTCTGAGATCCAGGGAAGAATAAAAGACGTGCCAGTTACATTCCTTAAAGGGATTGCAATGGTTGATTTCTTCATCATGAAACCAAACCAAGGAAATATAGTGCTCGGAAGGGACTTCCTCCGAGCCGTAAAAGGCTTCATCAATATAGGTAAGGGACAAATCTGCCTACGTGGGAAGGCAAAAGGTATGTACCCCTTTCCTAGAAGGAACAAGGGTGAACTTGTTGAGGAACCATTTGAAACAATTTATAACTCCGATTATTATGATGACTTTTGATTCCTCCTTTTTGCATCATGCCTAGCTTAAAGGCATAAAAGAAAGCGCTTTTGGGAGGCAGCCCACAACGAATTAGGCTTTATTTTGCTTTTGTTGTGTCTTGATGTTTGTTACTACAGTAGCATCATCATTGTATCTTTTCTTTTCAGCTTTGTGCCAAGTTTAGCCTCCGATTGCAAGAAAGTTCAAAAGTTGTGACGTGCTGTCCAGAAAACAGATTCTGTCCTTGGACAGAAAAATTCGTATAAAATCACCAGATCATCTTTTTGATCTGAATTTTTTTGACAGCATGCTCCATACAATTGGCTTTCAGGCGTCTGTTCTGAGTTTTTTTATTTGAGTTGCAGAAGTGCCCCGAAAAAATTATTTACTACCTGCTGGTCTGTTTTTCACAGATTCTGTCCTGTTTTGCCTTTTCTTCGTTTTGCAAACCTTGAGCTTGCTTTTTCTTTGCAAAAACCTTTTGGCAATCTTGAGAAACAGTAGCTCTTCAAGATTATCCTTATTTCTAGTAGGGAAAAATTATTTTATTATGGGTACTAACCTCGCTAATCAGATTATGATGAGTTATGTATGAAGGGAGTTTTCAAGTGTGCGAGGGAAGATGATAAAAGAAGATTCAGGAGGGTCAAACGCTCAAGCTTGGGGATGCCCCCGTGCACCCCCAAGAAATATTCAAGAAGACTCAAGCGTCTAAGCTTGGGGATGCCCCCGTGCATTCCCTTCTCCATCAACAATTATCAGTTCGTCTTTCGTTCCACTATATTTTAATCACTTCATGCGTTATGTGCTATGCTTGGAGCGTCTTGCTCTTAGTTTCCTTTTTAGTTTTCTTTAGCTTTGCTTGCTGTTCATAACAAGTTAGAACCCAGCTTTCTTTGTGTGGGAGAGAAATACGCTCCACTTCAACCTAGAACACAACATAGGATTTTCATGCTTATCTTTGCTGTGTGTGTTCTTTGTCTTTTCTTAGCTACTGTCATGTTTAGCTCTTAGTTTTCATGCTTTTCTTTTTAAAGAGCTTTTGTTTAGTTGGTTGTTGAACTCTCTTGAGTTTTCATGATTATCTTGTTAAGAGAGTTTGCCTGTTGCACTGAGTTGTGTGTCTTAACTTAAAGTAGGTAATTGAGGTTGCTATTTAATTTTAGTAGTAACTTGCAATAGTTTTCAGGTATTGCCATGAGTAATGTCTGAACTTTTGGTGTCAAGAGCTTTAGCCTATTAGTGATAGATGTCGTATTTTGGGCAATCCGTGTTTATTTTCGAAAACCTACAAAATAGTTGAGAACTTTAGCTACTAAATGGATCACTAATCTTTGGAGGGATCGAATATTAGAGTACACTCATGTACCATGAGCCGAGGATGCGCAAGGATAACCAAACCCCCATACACTCCTCCTCTGGGTACTTGTCTCTTTGTGAACCTCCTAATTAGATTGAGAGTTACCGATAATAAGTGCATGAGTTCTTCGGACTAATGTGAGTATTCGAAAGTTGACACCTCCACCTATCCATATTTTTCTAGCCTCTTCGGTGCCGTGCATTGCCATTTCTCACCTCGAGAGTTGGCGCATACTTCGCCGGTACATCCAGATCCTTGGCACGATACGCTATGTCATCATAAGCCTCATTATATCCTTCCTCAAAACAGCCACCATACCTACCTATCAAGGCATTTCCATAGCCTTTCTGAGATACATTGACATGCAACATCCATCTTCTCATGACTTGATCTTCATGTCATACATGCTTTTTGCTTGATCGATGAGCCGCATGCTAGTTGGGCCTTGCCCTAATCATTGCTACATGACGCGCTAGTATCATTGCATTTCCTGCTACATTGGCAGAGGCATACATTTGCATACATCATGATAGTTTCATTTTCTTTATGTTGAGTACTTTTGTAAAGTGTGAAAGATCTTCTATACTTCTTGTAATACATAGAGTGTTGCCCCTAAAGTGAGGAAAAGATCCCAAAGAGGACAAAATCAAAAGATCCCAAAGAGGAAAAATGAGAGTTAAATAGAAAGAGCCATTGAGGCCACAAAAAAATAAAAAAAAGAGAAAAAAGAGAAAAAGAAATAAAAAGAGAGAAGGGGGCACACTACTATTTCTTTTGAAAGATCCACACTCGTACTCCATCTTATACCTTTTACTCCATAGAGATTATCGTTCATGCATATAGCTATGTGGGGACCTTCACACTATAGAACTTGGCTTGTATATTCCAATGATGAGCCTCCTCAAAAGAGCTCTAGGTCTTCTTGAGCAAGCAAGTTGGATGCACCCCCACTAGTTCCATTGGAGAGCTTACCTTAACTCATATGTGCATCCATTGCATGGCAATCCCTACTCCTCACATCATATCTATCATTTGGCTTTCTCTCGCCAATGATTGTCCTCATTGATGTGAGCCTTTCACACCTTTTTGTCTTCCCCCCTCCATCATTTTTCTCTCTTTGACATCCTAAGTGTCGACTTTCTTGCTTACGCTCATCCATTGCATGAGTGCTCAAAATATCGAAAGGGAGTGGATCATTTTGACTTGTACCTGGTTGTTGGTCTGGGGATGAGTCAAGATAAGATTCCAAAGAAGACCAAGTGTGAAACTTTAGTAGATTAAGTTCTCAACAATACAAAAACTATGTTTTACTCTCTCGTATATCCCTATCCCCTTTCTTGCACGCAAACACCATTTGAAGACATTCGAGTCACGGACAGCGAGAGCTCTTGCACCTTTATGTTCTTATGTTACTTGTTACAATGCTAATATAGACTCTTGCTTGTTATGACTTGAATTGAATTACATGCCTTGATTGCTTTACTTAAAAAGTTCTTATATGGTTGATAGCATGTCACCACAGAAATTATGTTTGTTATCATTTACCTACTAGAGGACGAGCAGGAATTAAGCTTGGGGATGTTGATACGTCCAAAACGTATCTATAATTTCTTCTTGCTCCATGCCTCTTTTGTGTGATATTGCTATGATATTTATGCACTTCCATACACTTTTGATCATATTTGGACTAACCTATTAACTCAGTGCACCACAGTGTCAGTTCCTGTTTTCTGTTGTTTTTCTATTTCAGATTTCCCCCATATTAAAAGTGCTCCAAAAATTCCGGGAAAATTACAGAAAAAATTAGCGTACAGGAAGCTTCGAGAAAAACCAAAGTGGGGCCAGAGGGGAGCCAGGGGCGGCCCAGGCAGCCACCCGGGGCGGCCCCACCCCTGGCCGCCCCAGGGGGGCGCCTGGGGCCCCCTCTCCGCCTCTGGTAACCCCCCTTTGCATATATATTCCACGCGTCCCGAAACCCTCGAGGGCGGAACCCTTTTTCGCGATCTCGCCTCTGTTCCGCCGCCGCAACGCTTCCAAGATCGGGAGCATCAGGAGAACTCTTCCCGGCACCCTGCCGGAGGGGAGAACCACCACCGGGAGCTTCTCCACCACCATGGACGCTTCCCGGATAAGTTGTGAGTAGTCCCCCTTGGACCATGGGTCCATGACCAGTAGCTATGTGATGTTCTCCTCCCCTCTTTGTTCTTCATGGATTAGACCTCGTGAGCTGCCCTACATGATCGAGGCACATATGTAATCTTTATGCTGTTGCTCTGCTGAGTTTGCTGGGATCTGATAGATTATAAGATTATGTTCAGATTGTGTATGACTAATATATTTGATTCACCTCTTTTATATTTTAGTTCTTGAGTAATTCTAGCATGTTCTCTGTTGCTGTTTATTGCTTTGGCCAAGTAGTAGGTAGTAACTCCAAGAGGGAACGCTATGCTTGATTGTGGGTTCATGCCCCTCGATGACTAGCTTGAGTGACAGAAACATGAGTCTAGCGGATGTGCTGTTGCCACAAGGGGGAAAACAACGGTGCTTGTACTTGCGGGTGCAAGGATTGTTTACTTTACGCAAAGTTCTTTTAATGCAGTTATCTGTTGCTTTGAGTTTACACTTTGGGTGGGACTCGCAACTTAATACCAGCGAGATGTTCTGGATAGATATCTCAAGGTGGATGATTAGTAGTAGATGCAGATGGATTTCGGTCTACTTGCCTTGGCGTACCGCCCATGCTTTTGAGCCTCTACCTTTCCTTGCAGCATAGTTAGCATTGGTTTGCGCACATAATCCTGTCAATTGCCCAGCTGTAATTTGTTTACCTCGCTTAGCTGTTTTATCGTCTTTTGGGAGAGAGACATCACTAGTGAACATCATGGGACCCCGGTCCATATTACCACCACTGATCACACCTTATATTTACTTCCTGTTTCTATTCCTAGTTGCAGTCATAGCTATCATTATTATCTCTTGTGTTTAATCCTTTGTAAACAGCAGGGCCGGAGGGATTGACAACCTCTCTGTACTCGTTGGGAGCAAAGTTATTTGTATCTGTGTGCAGGTCCTGTCAACCGCTAAGTTTCTGGCGCCGTTAGCGTTGACACCTACTTGTCGACCCTCGGAGTCTCACGGGATTCGATCATTGGTATCTTTGCCAAGGGAAACTTGCCATTACGCTACATCTCAAACCTTCCACTTGGGGTAACCAACGAGGGGCGAGAAGCCATCAAGCAGGTGGTTGGCTCGTGCGGGGCTTCGACGTCGAGCTGCCGCGGGCTCTTCTCGAGCGGTGCGCTCGAGCAGACGAAGGCAGGGAGGAGGCAGAGGGGAACCGACGCGGAGGAGCTTGAGGACAGGGGATAGGAGGTCGGCTGCGAGGCCATGAGAGGCGCGACGGCGGCAGCGGTCATCGCCGGTGGCGGGAAGGCAGCTTGAGGGCGCGGGCTTGAGGAGGACGGAGGCGTCGGGCGGACGACGGCATCCAGTGGCCCAGGCGACGCGGGGACTGGAGGAGCGGCGCGGCGCGGTGGTCCACATACTTGGCGAGGCCGAGGCGGGGTCGGACGCGGGCGCCGGGGGCCCTGCTCCGTCAAGGCAGAGGGAGTCGAGGCGTGGTGGAGGAGAAGGACGGCGATGCTGTAGGAAGAAGGAGGCGGGGGGCAAGATCCTGGCGCTGGCTGCGTGAGGTGGGGAGTGAGGAGGACGAGGGGGAGATGGGGATCGAGGGAAGATAGCGGCGCTGCGGGAACGAGGGCAGGGAGGAGTTGGGTTCGGTCGGGCCTAGGGTTAGGAGGGAGCCAGGAGTCCTTGGGCCGGCTGCAGATGGGCCTTGGGGAGGCCGGCGGCTGTGGTGCTGGGCGCTGGTCTGAGGCCCAGCTGGGCTGGTTCTCTCTCCCTCTTCTTCTCTTGTTTTCCCAAAAATAGAAAAACAAACAAAGAAGAAAAGATAAGAAAGAAGGTGCTAGCGATAGAATTTGAGCATGGGGGGTTATTTCTCTGGACTCGCAAAAATGAGCCTTACCCAGGAAAAATAGAAGTGGGCACGGGTGAAGTTGAATTCAAACCAAGGTTTTAAATTGCCGGCTATTGAAAAAAGCGGCACGCTCTAGCAGCAGCAATGAGCAGCTATTGCCAGCAATAGCTGCCGCTATGCCAAATAGCGGTTTTGCAGAATACATGCAAGAATTTCGAAAATAAGTGCAAGATACATGTCAAACTACAGGAATTCAACATCGATTAAATAGTTGAGACAAACAGGAACATAATAACTCAACCATAAGATCATAAATTAAGCCAACATTCAGCAATCGTCTCAAGCGACACCGCAAATAGTTCGGTAGACATTGGACCGTCTCAAGCGACAAAGCAAATAGTTCGACACTGGACACAGACAGGCAGACTATATAACAGAGCATTGACTACCTCAAAAAGATGAACTAGTAAGTTTTGCAGACAAATAATCCATAAAGGTAATGGTGCATTCTCTTCTATTATGGAAAGACAGACTAGGAAACTTGCCTCCCTGAATCGATGTCTCCGGCTGAGACATGGTTCTGCAATTCTTCTTCGCATCCGTGTTGCAGGCTCACCGTCGTGCCGCCGTCGCCAGAGATATAGATCGGGGAAGCGGAGCGGATGATTTGCTTGTTAGGGTTAGCGCGCGGCTCTTTTGTAGGTCCTCTTTTGGGCCTATGTGCGGTGATTCTGAAAAGGCCCAGAATTCCCGTACTGAGCGTACTTCCTTGTGGCCCAAACTCGTATAGCGGCGCAATCTTACCCAGGAAATAGCGGCTACAACTGGCTAATTGCGGCTTTTTGCGGCTCAGTTCCTGTAGCGCAAAAAATGGCATTGCGTTGCCCCCAGCTTTTCTAGCCGCTATGGCCGGCAAATAGCGCCGCAATAGCCAGCAGTTTAAAACCCTGATTCAAACTCATATGAATTTAATTCAAATAGATTTGAATATGAATGAGGTGTTTGATAAAACCAAAAATGTTGAGAATTTAGGGAGAGCCTCGATAAAAGGGAAAGGAAATGTTGGCAAGGTTTGAGGCAAGGAATTACGTCATGGTGCAAAGACTCAAATTCTTCTCCCGCGCGGCGTCGTCGTCCATCGATGTCACGTTGAGTTTCCTGCCTGGCCTACTGGCCGCGACCGTGCCATCCTTGACCACTGCAGCGGCCTCCTCCTCTTCAAGAATGGGAACACGATGTGCGTCTGCAACCCCGTGACACGGGAGTGGGCAACACTGCCGCCCCCGCCGTGTGTACCCCCTCAACATAGCCACATGCGTTGCTACCACCGCCGTATGTAATTGGTGTTTGATCCAACCATGTCGCTGCACTACGACGTATTTATTTTCTTGATGTGCTTGACAAGCAAATTCAACAACCATCTGGTGAGCAACAATGTTCAAGAGCAGCAGATTACGACAACAACCTGGGCTCAATGGAGTGGCTACCCTACATGTACCCGCTTCATTTGTTGAATTTTTGTTCAAAAAGACCACCCGCCGAGTTGAATTGCCGAAAAAAACTACCTCTGAAACAAATTGACAGAAAGGACCAGCTACACCGTGACGGCAGGTGCGGCAGCCGACACGTGGCACCTGGGCTCAATGGAGTGGCTACCCTACATGTACCCGCTTCATGTGTTGAATTTTTGTTCAAAAAGACCACCCGCCGAGTTGAATTGCCGAAAAAAACTACCTCTGAAACAAATTGACAGAAAGGACCAGCTACACCGTGACGGCAGGTGCGGCAGCCGACACGTGGCACCTGCCGCCACAGGCGCTGGCGGCAGCCCCTGCCGTCACGGGCGCAGGCGGCAGGCCAAGCTTAACAGGTTTTTTCATCCGCGTAGAAGCTGCAACGGAACGTGCCGGAGGGGTGCGCCCAGCTGCCACGCCACGAGGCGTCAGCTACTGCTGATGCGCGTGTTGCGACAGGCCAGGTGGGCCCTGCCGCCACAGCCCGAGGCGCCACACGCTGCGTACGGCCACACGGCAGCTCAAACCCTTTTAAATGCATATCAACTTGGAAGAAACTTACTAGTACTAGTACTTGGGTTAATGGATCAGTGCTAATCACGAGCTTGTTTCTCCGAAACGGCCAAAAAATTGGTCAGTACTCATCAGCTCACCGTACATACGCGGCCACACTAAACAATACACCAGCTCGATGCAGACGGTATCTCTGATCAGCGCTAGCGGTGTGGATTAAACAAAGCAGCATGGCCTCTGCGTATAGGGCGCGGCTGCCATGCAGCGGCTGCCGCCTCGGACCATGGCGGCCGGGCCCACCTGGCCTGCGCGCGCGAGTTGATGCCGTCTGGCTGCGTGGCGGCAGGGCCCACTACTCCAGTCCGTTCCGTTGCAGCTGCTTCTCGGACGAATAAACCTGTTACTTAAGCCCGAGTTGCCGCCTACTCCCATGGCGGCAGGTGCCACGTGTCGGCTGCCGCACCTGCCGCCACGGTCCAGCTGGTCTTTTTTGTCAATTTGTTTTAGAGGGGGTCTGTTCTAGCAATTCGATTCGTCAGGTGGTCTTTTTTGACAAAAAATCTCAAGTGTTGTCATCAAGAAACTACCGATGGGAGGAGAAATAGCTTATCCGTCAAGGTGATGCGGTCGTTACTGTCTCTGATGTGACTAGCATCCGCAGCACGCGTCTAAACAACGTAGTGCTTTGGCAGGTGTCATTCTACGTACATTGCGACATTGGTTTCATCATGAGGTATATGCATGGGCGAATTACTTTTGCCGAGTAGTAGTACGAGTACCGCGGTGGGCAGTGGCTGACCGTACGGAAAGAAAAAGATGGGCGCGAGGTCGTCTTCAAGAAGTGCCCTTTGCGGTGCGTCCGTGCGTGGAGCGCCCAAGGCCTCTTGCGTTCCTTCAGGCCTAACTAGTTAAAATCGCTCGTATTCATGTATGTACTCGCTCTTAATCGATCGATCGATCGATGGATGTTGGCAGTAAAATAAAATCATGTCGCCGCTGGGAAGCGTCGCGTGTTGCGTGCGTGCAAACAAAAACTAGCGAGCAAAAAGAATCGCTCCCTCCATCCATCTTGATTCAGTCCTCCCGCATCATCGGCGGGTTGCTGGACCAGCCGCCACGCCCTGGATGCTCGGACTAACGGGCGAGCCCAGCAACTGCAGAACTATAACGAGGGTGCAAAGGGCCGGCCTTGGCGGCGGCAAGGGAGGATCGGGGGAGGAGGAGTAGGGCGTCGAGAGGTAGACCCTGGAGGCCATGGCCCACAGCCTGCGGGAGACGGAGGGATGTTGGACCCGGCGCCGGAGTGGTGCACGGTGGGGAGGGTGGCAGACGTGCTTATAGAGGGAGAGGGAGGCGCTCAGAGAGCCTAACGAGCCACCGAACCTGGGAATATTTTTTGATTCAAAAGCACGGAATTTGACGCATGTAGAATGATATAGGTAATCTACGGCAATTTGAACGAAAAAAGACGGACGGCTTGGTCTAGATATGGTCTAGAGTTCTATAAATCTGCTCCGCTTCAGCCTGGTAACAAAAATACAAAACTACTCCCTCTGTTCCTGAATATAAGTCTTTTAAGAGATTACACTATGAACTATATACGGAGCAAAATGAGTGAATATACACTCTAAAGTATGTCTATATACATCTGTATGTAGTTTGTAGTGGAATCTCGCCGGCAACGGCGCCAGAAATTCTTCTTGCTACTTCTCGAGCTAGCGTTGTATTCCCTCGAAGAGGAAAGGATGATGCAGCACGGTAGCGTAAGTATTTCCCTCAGTTTTTGAGAACCAAGGTATCAATCCAGTAAGAGACCACGCGCGAGTCCCTCGCACCTGCACAAACAAATAAGAACTTCGCAGCCAACGCGATAAGGGGTTGTCAATCCCTTCATAGTCACTTACGAGAGTGAGATCTGATAGATAGGATAGGATAATGTTTTTTGTATTTTTGGTATAGGAACAGAAAGTAAATAAAGCAAAATAAGCAACGGCAACAGAAATTGGCTAGTTTTAGGAAAAATAAATATGATGAAGATAGACCCGGGGGCCATAAGTTTCACTAGTGGCTTCTCTTATGATAACAGAATTTTACGGTGGGTGAACAAATTACTGTCGAGAAATTGATAGAAAAGTGCATAGTTATGAGAATATCTAGGCATGATCATTGTATATAGGCATCACGTCCGTGACAAGTAGACCGAAACGATTCTGCATATACTACTATTACTCCACACATCGACCGCTATCCAGCATGCATCTAAAGTATTAAGTTCATAAGAACAGAGTAACGCCTTAAGCAAGATGACATGATGTAGATGGATAAACTCACGCAATATGATATAAACCCCATCTTTTTATCCTCGATGGCAACAATACTATACGTGCCTTGCTGCCCCTACTATCACTGGGAAAATATACCGCAAGATTGAACCCAAAGCCAAGCACTTCTCCCATTACAAGAACTATAGATCTAGCAGGCCAAACCAAACTGATAATTCGAAGAGATTTGCAAGGATATTATAATCATACATAAAACATTTCAAAAAAGAATCCAATATTGTTCATAGATAATCTTGATCATAAACCCACAACTCATCGGATCTCGACAAACACACCGCAAAAATATTATATCGAATAAATCACCTCGAATATAGAGGAGAACTTTGTATTGCGATCCAAAGAGAGAGAAGAAGTCATCTAGCTAATAACTATGGACCCGAAGGTATGTGGTAAACTACTCACAACTCATCGGAGGGGCTATAGTGTTGATGTAGAAGCCCTCCGTGATCGATGCCCCCTCCGACGGAGCTCCGGAACAGGCCCCAAGATGGGATCTCACGGGAACAGAAGGTTACGACGGTGGAATTAGGGTTTCTTCGTGCTCTCAATGTTTTCAGGGTATATGGGTATATATATAGGAGGAAAAGGTACGTCGGTGGAGCAACGTGGGGCCCACGAGGGTGGGGGCGCGCCTACCCCCTGGCACGCCCTGCCCCCTCGTGTGCACCTCGTTTCTTCTCTGACTTGTACTCCAAGTCTCTCGTGAAGATATCGTTCCAAAAATAACTCTTCCGATGGTTTCATTCCGTTTGGACTCCGTTTGATATTCCTTTTCTATGAAACAATGAAATAGGCAAACAACAACAATTTGCACTTGGCCTTGGGTTAGTAGGTTAGTCCCAAAAATAATATAAAAGTGTATAATAAACCTCATTAAACATCCAAAACAGAATATATAATAGTATGGAATAATCAAAAATTATAGATACATTGAAGACGTATCAGGCGCCTTGCCGTCCTCTCCGCCCAGAAGGCGTGCTCGTTGGCGACACCCTCCGGGTGGCGCCGGCGCCACTCCACCATGGCTCGCTCACCCTCCTCGGCGATGAGGAGGCGGCGCTGCCGCCGACGGTGTTCCTCATGGTCCTGGTCTGTCTGTTATCAGACGAGCCGCGTGGCGAGCGCCACAATTTATAGGCGCGCCGGAAACGGTGCGCCAAATCTAGCGTGCGCCCGCCCGCTTTCTCCC
>LR738714.1:22125816-22193845 GCA_902687465.1 Secale cereale | reverse complement strand
CCCCCCCCCCGCGCGCAATCGTTTCCCGTCGCTGCTGGAGCGCGCAAAAACGTCCCGCGTGCGCTAAAATGACAGTTTACCACGCGCGCGCGTCTTTTGGCGCCGTTGTTGGAGATGCTCTAAGAGAATATCTAGCAGATCCCGGAACATGTCATGCCAAAAAACTCGTTTACGGTATCATGTAAATGTTTTTTTGCAGGACGCCGAGCGTATAGCCAGAATAGATCCTGCATATTGATCCTGCAAATTTAAACATACTAGTTCGCGCTAAAATATCTGGCCGGAGTTCATCGCAAGCATAGCATAGCATAGCAATCATAGGGAAGGTCATCACACGCATATAGCATAGGAGGGGTTTTAATACAAACCTGAATTAAACACACATATCATAGATCTACTCGTCGTCGGAGTCGCTGTCGTCGTGGGGCGGGGGCTCGTTGCTGTGGAGGGTGTGGTAGATGAGTGTGCTGGAGAGGGTCGTCGCGAGCTGGTACTCCTCCCGGAGCGCCGGCACACGCGCGGCCGCAACTGCATCTCCGACTGCGGTGGCCTCCTTCGCCTCAAACCAGGCACGCTTGGCCGCCCTATGGCGCTGGATAGCCGGATCAAAGAGGTTGCATGGGCGACGGGAATTCGCCCAAGCCCGCGATCCAGCGTTGCGGTACTTCGCGCCGCGTGTACGCACCGCCTCCTTTTGCATGTCTGACATGGGAGGGCGGAGACCAGAGCCGCTGGCCTCGCTTGCAGCCGGCGAACCTGTTGTGGCCGCCGGAACCCCCGCGACACCCGAACCCACCGCGGTTGACAAACCCCCTGCCGCCGCCATGCCCTGCACCCGCGGAAGCTATCGCCGCCAAGATCCGTTGGAAAACCTTGCCGCAAAACGCTGCCGGAGCTCACTCGATATTCCCACTAGAGTGGATGAAACGCGGCGGAAAGGGATAGAGGAAAAGGTAGACGGATACCCTAAATTGTTTGGTCACCGTCATATATAATGGATTGGGGGGCGGTTTGCGGACCGTAAAGTTTTTACAGGCCGGGTCGTTTTCGAGGATCTGCTCGGGCCATTTTTTTGGGTTGTCCCATATAACGACCGAAAAAACATAGTTCGTCGGGATTATACGAGATCTGCTAGAGATGCTCTAACTCACCCCACCTTTTCCTATGTGCTTCTACGTCATTTCGTGGCGAAAGTAGGGCAGCCAAATCATCCGCCAACTTTTTAGCGTGCCAGCGACGCCCACGATTTGGCATGGCGCTCCTGGGTAACAACCAAACAGCCCCTTAGATACGTACAATCGGCAACCCAACATCTTGCACGACACGACATAAGGAAAAAAGAAAGCAAATCTGATCAGGTGTTTGCCTGCAGGTGAAGGTGTCGCGTGACAAAAGAAAGCAAATCTGATCAGGTGTTTGCCTGCAGGTGAAGGTGTCGCGTGACGTGCAACACTCAGCTTCGGGAACCCTAGCTATCCCTCATCCGACTATAAATAGTACCCCCTTCGTAAACTAATATTAAAAGCGTTTAGATCACTATTTTAGTATTCTAAACGCTCTTATATTAATTTACATAGGGAGTACAAGAGAGAACTCACACAGAAATCCAACAAGGAGAAACTCGCGTGCAGGAGACACACACACCACGAGAGTTCAGATACCATATTAGGGGCAAATAGATTTTTTGTGTCATTTAACACTGTTAAAGCTTAAAATGAACAAAAGTGTTATAAAAGGCATTAAATGTAGACTCTGTATTAAATAAGAAAGGAAAACAAATTCAGTTCAAATAAGGCAAAACGAATTAAGTCTGTGTTTTTTGAAAGAAATTTTCAATTATTCATCAACCATGGCAGTACAGAAAACATTGAAGGTGATAAAAATTATAATCAAGTACATGTACCACCTAGCGACAACAACAAGCACCGGAGCAAGCCGAAGATGCGACGTCGCCGTCGCCCCTCCCTCACTAGAGTCGAGCAAATCTTATTGTAGCAGACAATCGGGAAATCGTCATGCTAAGGCCCCAAAGGACCAGCGCACCAGAGCAACAACCATCGCCGATGAAGAGAGTTGTAGGTCAAAAAGATCAAGCTTGTAACCACACGAACGAAAGACAAACAAAAGTTGGATCCAATCATCCAAATAGATCCACCGAAGACCAACGTCGACTGAATCCCACGAGATCCGACGGAGACACTGCTCCACACATCCTCCGGTGATGCTATTCGCACCATCAGGACTGGGATAGGACGTGGGAGACATTATTCCTACCGAGGGACATCGCCACTGCCACACAACCCTAACCAAGACGTTGAACCTAACAAAAGTAAGAACGGGTCCCTCCCACCAGCGGGGAGCTGAGATCCTCTGCACTTCCATGGCCCAAAGGCCATCGGAGGTGGTGCGGATCGGTGGCGGCACCGGCGGGAGGAGGAAGAATACTTTTTTCTTGAGGAGGAGGAAAGACAACCTCTTTTGAATTTTGTTTTTTACCGGAACGTGATAAAATTCGGAAGTTTTTACACAATACTGAATTACAATTCACGCCGCACCGCTCCCACCGCTCGCTGCCGCTCGCCCATGTCACTGACTTGCGGGCCCTAGACTATTAGTTAGGCCTTTTTAATGAAAAATAGAAAAGTTTATAAAATTCATGGGAATATGTTTACGGGAAATGAGAAAAATAACCATGAGAAAACTTTTCGTAGATTATACGGTCTCAGACTACCAAGGGCACGGCTTGAGACTTCGCGACCGGCTGCTCGGGATCGCTAAGCCAGCAGGGCGCTGGCTAGCCGCGTCCATAAATAAATAAATCAATTAAAATAAAAGTCGTCGTCGCCGCCTCTCTCGCCGTCGACGAGTCACTGCGGCGGCGTCGGTGGCGGCCGGACATCTCATCCCCGGCCCACCATGCCGGAGCCCACCAAACCCCTCTCCCCCCGCCCAAGCCGCGGCCGCTGCCGCCTCTGCGGCCTCTGCCTCGGCTCCGCCCTCCTCGCCATCGTCGTCTCCACCCTCGTCCACCTCCTCTCCGCGCCACCCCAGCCTGCGCCCTCCCCGCGCTTCTCCGTCATCATAGACGGCGGCAGCACCGGTACCCGGGCCCACGTGTTCTCCTTGGCGCCCGATGGCCGGCCGGATCTGGCGCGCTCCGCCGTGATGCGCGTCTCCCCGGGGCTCTCCTCTTTCGCCGCGGACACGGCGCGAGCGGGGGAGTCGCTGCGGCCACTGATGGAATTTGCCAAGGAGAAAGTAGGGGGCGAGGGGGACGCCGCAGCAACGGAAGTGCGGCTGATGGCAACCGCTGGCCTGCGGCTACTCGAGGAGAGCGTCCGGGAGGCGATATTGGCGTCCTGCAGGAACGCCCTCAGGGCCTCCGGGTTCCGGTTCGAGGACTCCTGGGCCAAGGTGATCCCAGGTAAGTACTGTCAGTTTCTTCACCTTGCTAAGAAAATAAATTGCAAAAAACCAGTAAGCCTCCGGCGACATGGTCATCTCTTACTGGTTGTTACTAGCAGCATGATCATTTCTTTCCCAAGAAATGAATTTGCTCTCTCTGTCCCCCCATTTCCCCCTCCATATGACCAAAGTGATGATGTGTCAAACCCCTAAGAAATTTTTGCCATGGATTATTGGAGGGGCCTAAGATAACATCAAGAAGCTGAGCAAATCATGGGGCATGGAAAACATTGATTGACTGATACAAATAATGTTGGGCGGTGTGGAACTGACTGCGAATTAGTTTTTTGTGGGTGAGGGTGATTGTATGATGGATCTAGATGGTTATTGTGTCATTAGCTGAAATATGTCTTGAGTTGGTTTTTTTACTTTGGCTGGTATGTTCTTATATAGGTTCTGATGAAGGCGTCTATGCTTGGGTTGCGGCAAACTATGCTCTGGGCACACTTGGAGGGGATCCTCACAAAACAATTGGAATAATTGAACTCGGGGGTGCTTCAGCTCAGGTTCTCTCATGAACACATACACGGTCTGCTTTCATGTGCTGACTCTGTTTGTTTAACCATGATGCCTTGCATGCTAATAAGATCAGTGTAGTCAGTAGTCGTGCCTAATTCAATATTATATACTCATAATGGGTTATTGTTCTGTTGTATTCCAAGAAATTGCAGTTTCCTGCTAATGTAATTGCTGCTATTTGTTTCAGCTGACGTTTGTTTCTGACGAAGTACTTCCTCTGGAACTATCAACTAATTTTACTTTTGGGGGAACAACATACACTCTCTATAGCAACAGCTTTCTAAACTTTGGACAAGTGAGTTATTTGATACATCAAATCCTGTTTTGCATGATCTTGTCGGAGATTGAATATATAGTTCCCAAGGACCTCTAAATGTCACTCGTATAACAGTGTGACTATGAGCTTTGTGTGAATAGCAACCAAATACATTCTGTTTCATTGTTCTTGTCAGAGATTGAATAGTTCCCAGGGTTCTAAATGTCACCCGTATAACAGTGTGAATATGAGATTTGTGTGAATAGCCAAACACATTCCGTTAAGCTATAATTTGTTTCACTAAGAGAAAGCTATAATTATTGGCACTGATTACTACCAGGTCATTGGATGAGGCATTTCATATCCGGACCACTGTTAAATGCTCCCAAGCATCATCAAATGGCGGCCCGCAGATGCATAGAATATGCTCGCAACTCATAAGAAAGAGAGTCATGCTTCATTTCTAAAGTTTCGTCCTCCGGAACTCGGATATAAAGATTCAGATTTCTTGTCTCAAGTTATATGCTGGTTTTGAGTACAAGTCTCAAGACTCAATTTTTGAAGAGTTCCTTGAGAGTTATAATTTTGATTGTCAAAGTTCCAGCAAGTCTAAAATGTCAAAAACATGATTCAAGCAAACTGTTATTGAGCTTGAAGTTTCAAAACGCAGTTCTGAGCAAGTTTCCTGAAGTTTTAAATTTTCGAAAGAATGTTTATGCAGTCTGACAATGTTTTAGAAAAATATATATAACGCTATGTGCAGTTCATTTGGTGAGATATAAACAGATTGGTAGCTGCATGGTGTCCATGCAATGTGATTTAATGCGTTATTTGCACCTTAAACAATTCACCTGCCAAAATTGTTGTGAAGTTCTTTTTTCTTTTCTTGTTTCTTATAGTAACAGCGATCATTTGCTACACATGCTAAACACATATCCCAGGGATCTAATAGAGTCCTTCAATAGGAATTTGGGGGGGGGGGGGTTCCCCTGGAATATAATGTATCGCTGATCTTGTGATATTGTGGTGTAGTTAAAAATCTGATTTACTCACTTATTTTCACAGAATGCAGCACAACACTCATACCGTGAAATACTGAAGTCAAAAGGTATTTGAACTCTCTCTCTCTCTCTTTGTTTAAACACTCAATCCACCCATTTTTCATCTGCTGCAATGAGGCAATTTAGCATCTGAAGGACAAGGGAACACAAACTACCTGCAAATAGGAATATTAATTTAATATTAATCACAAAACCCTTTCTTAGTCCAGAGTCGAAAGCCAACAACTAACTTTAGCTATGGTTGTTCCCACATTACAAATGTCCCAGGATTTTAGTTCAAAGAAAAAGTTTGTTGAAGGTGTTGTATCCTTTGTTATTTTAAGGAAGTTAACAGATGTTCTTTTAATTCCGCTGGTTAACTTTAAATTACAAATATAGTACCCTTTTGCACGTACAAGTACCGACCAGTGTTTCATCACGATTCATGCAATTGAAGGATCTTCCAAAAACGCTACACTTGTTGATCCTTGTGCCCCTAAAGGATTTTCTCTCAAAAGAAAAGTAATGGCGAGAACAAGCGGTGCATCAAGATCAAATTTAGAGAATCAATATATTGATAATGGAAGCGGAAGCTATAAAGAATGTAGATCTTCTTCACTGATGATGATGGAAGAAGGAAAGGGTAAGAAATGCATGTGGACTTTCATCCCTTTTTCTTTATCAGTATTTATGGTTATTTAGTCTACATATCCTTTTCTTCATGATTCCTGTGCTTAAAATACCGTCAGATGAAGTTAGAATTTTTGGCACTGTCATGATGAAATCAAAACTATAATGCATAATGAGAGGGATATCTCTGTAATTTTGTATGTCATACCCTTCTCTTTATTGTTCCCATGCTTAGAGTACCGTCAGCTGAAGTTAGAAATTTTGGCAGTGTCGTGATGAACTCAAAACTGTAATGCATGATGTGGGATATCTCTGCAAGGATGTAAGTGTTTCATGTCAAGTAAGATGGAGGTTCTTCACCTCATTGATCTAATATCTTTTGCAAAACTTGGCACTTCGAATACTTTGTTGAGCTTGCTCTTTATCGTGACTTGAGAAACTCAACTGAGCATGATGTTCTTAGATTTAGTACCATTTTTTATCGGAAATCTGGATTTGCACTGCCAGCATTTATATTCTATATCCATATCCACCTGCACACCCTTAACTTTTGTCTTGAATGCAGAAAAGTGCGAGTATCAGCAATGTCACCTAGGATCTAATTTCGTCCCTGAGCTGCTTGGGCATTTCCTAGCAACTGAAAATTTCTATTTTACCTCCAAGGTCCGCTGCATGTTCTCATTTTTTCTTCCCTTGGCACATACCATCTTTTTCTTAGGGCACTTCTGACTATACATCCTCTTCCAGTTCTTTGGACTAGACCGGTATTCATCACTGTCTGATTTTGTGGTTGCTGGAGAGCAACTTTGCAACAAGGACTTGTCCACGCTGAGACAAAAGTATCTCAATCATTCAGATGAAGATTTCTCGCGGTATTGCTTCTCGTCGGCATACATTGTAGCTCTACTGCACGACAGCCTTGGTGTACCATTGGATGACAAGAGGCAAGCATATCAGGACACCATAATTCTTCTTGTTGACTGAAATTTACCCTTGACTAATCCTATGCGCTTGCTACTTAAAATTTCATCTGAGCAGGATCGAGTATTCAAATCAGGTCGGCGGCACTCATATTGAGTGGGCCTTAGGAGCTTTAATTGCAAATACAAAAGATAGGATTTTAGGGGCATCAGGGGCTGCCGCAACACCGGCACATAAGCATAGACCACTGCTCGCTGTGCTGGGAGCGTTTCTTGCTTGTGGAATATTTTTGGTGTTGAGATGGAGGAAGCCCAAGACAAAGATTATATATGATTTAGAGAAAGGCCGATACATTATGACACGCATCAGCTGACGCTGAGCGTTGTGCAGGTGGTGGAGCATGAAGGGTAGCAAACTCGTACTGTGTGGCGTGTATTGAAACGCTGTAGAAGGTTTTGTTACATACTGATTGTATGTACTCTGGCTTATACTGTACAATTTTTGTATTAAATCAGTGACATTTATTTTGGGACGGACGAAGTATATTAATCTTAGCTCAAGTTGTGGTCTTGTTATTTTGCGTGCATGCGTACAAATTTTAAGGTTTCTGTGTCATCACATCGCTAGGTTTAGTGGAGGCGCAAGGAAACTAGCCCTTTGAGCAATTCTAGCAGGTTCGCCAATGGGTGTTGATCGCCAATAAACCGCTTTTATGGCGAAAATACTAGATAAAACCACTATAGCAGGGCCGTTAAAAAAGAATGGCGAAAATATATGTTTTTTTTTGCAAGAATAAATTGGAGGATTTGGCTATGATTCATGCTGAAGAATGGAGTGAGATTTCTTACATTTGGCGTGTGAGATCCATCATCAGCATCATGGTTCCTTGGGCAGTACTGGATGGGACATGGGGTACCTCCACTACTGGGAAACTTACTTGGCGCCTTTAGGACTATCGATTGTTTCAATCACTTCAACCTAACCTGTTCTTAATCATATCAAGGATTGATTTGGATAAAAAAAATTGAAACGGAGACAAAATGTTTGCCTCATATATTAATTAAGAGGATAATAGAGTTTTTGTGTTACAAGGGTGCAAAAAAGTTGAGTTCAATCATGTCGCCAGAATAATTGCTTGATTTGGATATTGGCAGGCTACTGTGTAGTCTCTTATTGTGTTCCCTCAATTATTTTCCTTCACTTTTGTATTTCATTATTGAAGTAGTGAGAGTATTAGTGATCTAAACACTCTTATATTTCTTTACAGAGGGAGTACAGGAGAAAGAATCGTACTAGATCTGTATTTGTGTTTTTCTATATAGAAAAAAACAGGAGTGGGAGGGTGTGGTCGATCCATATGCATGGATTGTTGGAAATATTAGCACTTTTCCGACTAATCTAATCCACGAGAAAACAGTAAACATGGCAAATACAGTATGCATCTCATACCGATATCTAAGCATGTGAGCACGTACAGTACATAGAACCGAGACATCTATGAACAACATATATACGGCTAGCGCATATACGAGTAAATGAGGGATGAACATATCATACCCTTCGGTTGGCCGGGCCAACACGGTGGCGGCGGCGGCAGCCTCGGCGTCATCCGTGGCCTTCTTCTTGGCGGCAGCGTCTTCGACCATGGTGTTGATGCAGAGGACGGGGATGAATCGGGAGCAGTCGCGTTGAGACGCTCTCCAAAAACCTTATTGCCATTCTCCCGGGCAGGATCTCGAACGACAAGGTTCCGGAGGCACCTGCTCTCCCAACCAACCGTGCACGCGGTCGTCGGGATGGGATCGTCGGAAGCAGCACAGAGAGAGGAACGTTAGATGACTGCTAGGGTTGTGCGAGAGAGAGTGAGTGAACTGAGTTAGGGTTCACTCCACTTGCCAGCGCCTTCTTATATAGGTCGTCGGGTAGATGGGTGGTACGTCTCCGTCGTATCTATAATTTTTGATTGTTTCATGCCAATATTATACAACTTTCACATACTTTTGGTAGCTTTTTATATGATTTATTTGGACTAACTTACCTACCCAGTGCCCAGTGCCAATTCCTGTTTTCTGCATGCTTTTTGTATCACAGAGTATCCATATCAAACGAAGTCCAAATGCAATAAAATTTTACGGAGCATTATTTTGGAATATATGTGATCTTTGAGAGTTGGAAACGCCGCAAACGGAGGCCCGTGGTGGGCACAACCCACCATGGCGCGTCAGAGGAGCCAGGCATGGCCTGGTGTATCGTGCCCACCTGGAACGTTCGTTGGAGTTGTACTTCGGGCGCAAGGAAGCTTATATCCGGAAAGAAATCGTGTAAAAATCTCAGCGCAATCGGAGTTACGGATCTCTAGGAATATAAGAAACGGTTTTCGGCCAAATCTGGGAGGCGCGAAACAGAAGAGGACAGAGAGACATATCCAATCTCGGAGGGGCTCTCGCCCCTCCCATTCCATGGAGACCATGGACCAGAGGGGGAAACCTCCTCCCACATAGGGAGGAGGCCAAGGAAGAAGAAGAAGAAGGAGGGGGGCTCTCTCCCCCTTTCTCCCCGTGGCGCCGGAACGCTGCCGGGGCTAGGATCGTGACGATGATCTACATCAACAATCTTTCTACCATCACCAACAACTTTCTCCCCCTCTATGCAGCGGTGTAACCTCTCTATTCCCGTTGTAATTCTCTACTTAAACATGGTGCTCAACTCCATATATTATTTCCCAATGATATTTGGCTATCCTTGAGTAGATCTGTTTTGTCCTGCGGGCTTATCAGTGAAATTGCTATGGTTGGTTTAATTTTCTTATGGTTATTTTGCTATCCTTTGGTGCCCATCATATGAGCGCGTGTGTGGATCACACCATAGGGTTAGTTGTATGCTGATAGGACTATGTATTGGAGGGCAAGGGTGACAGCAGCTTCAGCATGGCATAGAAATTGATGCATATGGGATTGAAGGGGGACCAATATATCTTAAGGGTATGGTTGAGTTTTACCTTAATGAACGATAGTAGTTGCGGATGCTTGCTAGAGTTCCAATCATAAGTGCATAGAATTCCAATTAAGGGACGATATGCTAGAAGTGGCCTCTCCCACATATAAACTTGCTATCAATCTAGTAACGTAGTTGATGGCCTATGGAAAAATCATTCTCTTGTGTTGCAAAAAGCTTGCTGCTACTCTACTTTTATTGTCTTGCAACCTATTTCAAGTTCCCACAAAGTACTCCTAGTTTTATTCTTGTTCTAGGTAAAGCAAACGGTAAGTGTGCGTAGAGTTGTATCGGTGGTCGATAGAACTTAAGGGAATATTTGTTCTAACTTTAGCTCCTCGTTGGGTTCGACATTCTTACTTATCGAAAAAGGCTACAAATGACTCCCTACACTTGTGGGTTATCAAGACCTTTTTCTGACGCCGTTGCCGGGGAGTTATTGTAACGCCCCGGACACACCCGCCGGTGGTCGTTACTCCTGGCGGGATCTAGACTGGCCCCACATATCAATACTAGTCTTTTCTGCGCACTTTGCCCTCACTCGTGCGCACCCGGGAGCAACTTCCTGGTCGGTCACCCATCCTGAAACTACTCCAAAACTACTCCAAGCTGAGCACGCTTAACTTTGGAGTTCTATCCGAATGGGCTCCCGGAAAAGAAGGAATTCCTTATTGATATGAGTAGTCTATCATCCCTAATAAGCCAGGCTATTACATACACCCACACTCAGAGGAAACGACGTCCTCGTCGTGCCACAGGAACGTTCCCTCTTGGCACAACCGTCTGTGCTTCCAGGACAACACATGTGCCATGCCGTGTGCCACGACGGGTCACAAACGTCATGCACAACATGACTGCAAACTGTCCGCAAACATCCGTGTAACCGCGAGAGTCGGCTCTGATACCAACTTGTAGCGCCCCGGACACACCCGACGGTGGTCGTTACTCCTGGCGGGATCTAGACTGGCCCCACATATCAATACTAGTCTTTTCTGCGCACTTTGTCCTCACTCGTGCGCACCCGGGAGCAACTTCCCGGTCGGTCACCCATCCTGAAACTACTCCAAGCTGAGCACGCTTAACTTTGGAGTTCTATCCGAATGGGCTCCCGGAAAAGAAGGAATTCCTTATTGATATGAGTAGTCTATCATCCCTAATAAGCCAGGCTATTACAGTTATAGCGTGGGGTGAATATTCTCGTGTGTGCTTGTTTGCTTTATCACTAAGTAATTTTATTTTGGTCTTGTTTTCTATCTTTAGTTATGGGTGGAAAACGCAAAATACCAAAAAATTAGTGGTACCTACTAAACCAATGGTTGAAGAACCACCCAAAATCTATCACACTACTGAAGCTTTTTACTTGGATCATCTTCGATCCCTATGTGCTCGGGCTAAACCCCAACTAGCTTAGTTGAGGGCAAATCTTTAGATGAGCATGCTTGTTATGTGCGACACCACATTTCTCAAAAAGGGAAACTTTTACCGGATCAAATTCATCGTTTGCAGTGCTATGCTTGGAATTTATGTGAAATATATGAGTGTACTTGTTGTTCTAAAGACCCCAAGAAACACCTTCCTTACCAATGTGAGTTTAGTGATAATGGAATCGCATCTTTGTATACTAAGGGTGCTTATAATTACTATGATGTTCAACAAATTGAAGAATTTGTTTCTTTTAGGGGTACTTGTGAAATTGCTTCTTTTATTGAAGAGTGTGATACTACTCTCTACAAATCTGAAAATTTTGCCATACTTAAATATTGCTATATTAAACCATATATTGAGGAGTCCTCCACTGTCCAAGAAGAGACTAATATTTTGCAGGAGTTTATGAAAGAAGAAGTTAATGACATTGTGAGCTCATTGGATGAAAAAGATGAGGAGGGGGGCAAGAACAAAAGGAGGAAGAACGGATTTATCACCCGTTCCCACCTTCTAATGAGAGTAACTCGTTATCCCATACATTGTTTAATTTCCCCTTCGAATTTACCGAATGATGAATGCTATGATAATTTCTATGATCACGTTGATTCTTTTGAAATATCCCTTTTTGATGATGCTTGCTATGCGTGTGGCCAAGATGCCAATATGAATTATGCTTATGGCGATGAACTTGCTATAGTTCCTTATGTTAAACATGATATAGTTGCTATTGCACCCACACGTGATAGTCCAATTATCCTTTTGAATTCTCCTGACTACACTATATCGGAGAAGTTTGCACTTGTTAATGATTACATTGATGGGTTGCCTTTTACTATTGCACATGATGATTTGGATGAATATAATATGCATGTTCTTGCTGCTCCTACTTGCAATTATTATGAGAGAGGAACTACATCTCCGCCTCTCTATGTTTCCAACACGATAAAATTGCAAGAAATTACGTATACTATGCATTGGCCTTTACTTGTTGTGTATGAATTGTTCTTTTATGACATGCCGATGCATAGGAAGAGAGTTAGACTTCGTCATTGCTTGATATATGTTGCTTTGTGCTCACTACTAAATGCCAAATCATTGCTCGTTAAAATTGTCTTTGATATACCTTGGGATCCGGGTGGATTCATTACTTGAGCACTTTATGCCTAGCTTAATGGCTTTAAAGATAGTGCTGCCAGGGAGACAACCCGGAAGTTTTAAAAAAGTGTCATTTATTTCTGTTGAGTGCTTTTATAAAGTTTAAATACAAAAAAATATAGAGGGGAACCTAAAACTTTCTCAAAAAGAGAAGCGACTGAAAGGTGATGCATTGCTGAAATAAGGGTCGACCTTGAACACTTGTGTTCATGATTATGGAAACAATGTAGAATTTTTCATGAAATTTCTCGCAAAAATAATTATCCCCTTGTACAATTCCATTGTATTATAAAAATAATGTGCCAAGAGTTTCCTTTAGGATGATTAAATTGCTTGTTGGTTTGTGCGGTGCAAAAACATAATCTTTGGCTGTAGTGCGCGATTTTACATATTTTACTGGAACATCGAAAGCTTCTGAAACTTTTTGCAAAGTCTTTCTGTACAAAATGTTTATTTTTCCTAAATTTTCCAGAATTTTTAGAGTTATAGAAGTATGACGGATGGTCAAATATTTACAGACTGTCCTGTTTTCACAGATTGCTGTTATGGCTTCATTATTTGCGTATGTTTGAGTTCTTGTTGAAGCCTCCTTGACTTGGGGCCATAGAATTGTGATAGAATGTAGTGGGTAATGTTTGTTTATAATTATACAATAATGTTAGAGCAGTACATGATGGGATTTCATTGATCATATGCAGTAACCCTGCCACTAAAAGTTCGGTTAAGTTTTGTGTGGATGAAGTGTTCGAAGATCGAGGAGGTCTCGATGTGAGGAGAAGGAGGAGAGGCAAGGGCTCAAGCTTGGGGATGCCCAAGGCACCCCAAGTAAATATTCAAGGAGACTCAAGCGTCTAAGCTTGGGGATGCCCCGGAAGGCATCCCATCTTTCTTCAACAAGTATCGGTATGTTTTCGGATTCGTTTCGTTCACATGATATGCGTAAATTCTTGGAGCGTCGTGTGCTTTTTCTTTTTCTTTTAATAATGCACCATGCTGGTATGAGATAGTATTTGGTTGATTTGTAGAATGATCATTGCACTTCACTTATATCTTTTGAGTATGGCTTTATAGAATGCTTCATGTGCTTCACTTATATCATTTGAAGTTTGGATTGTCTGTTTCTCTTCACATAGAAAACCAATGTTCGTAGAATGCTCTCGTGCTTCACTTATATTTGTTAGAGCATGATATTTTGTAGAAAGAATTAAACTCTCATGCTTCACTTATATCAATTTAGAGAGTCAACAGGAATTGGTCAATTGCATGGTTAGTCATAAAATCCCACATAAAACTTATGGATCACTGAATATGGTATGTTTGATTCCTTGCAATAGTTTTGCAATATAGAGAAAATAATCGTCTTTGGTAAGATATTGATATTAAAGTTTGTGATTCCCGAAGCATGCACGTATAGTCTCTCGTTATGCCAGGAAGTTGGAGCACAATTTATCCTTGATTATCCTATCTTTGTGTGAAGGTCGGGGGCGCGCGATGGTTAACTCCTACCAACCCCTCCCCCCCCCTAGGAGCATGCGTAGTATTACTTTGCTTCAAGGGCTAATAAACTTTTGCAATAAGTATATGATTTATTTATGACTAATGTGAGTCCATCGATTATATACACTCTCACCCTTTCATAATTGCTAGCCTCTCTCGTGTCGCGTGATACGTCTCCAACGTATCTATAATTTTGATTGTTCCATGCTATTATATTATCTGTTTTGGATGTTTAATGGGCTTTATTGTACACTTTTATATTATTTTGGGGACTAACCTACTAACCCAAGGCCCAGTGCAAATTACTGTTTTTTGCCTATTTCAGTGTTTCGCAGAAAAAGAATATCAAACGGAGTCCAAACAGAATGAAACCTTCGGGAGAGTTATTTTTTGAACAATTGCAACATAGAAGACTTGGAGTACACGCCAGGAAGCGAACGAGGCGGCCACAAGGGCAGGGGGGCGCGCCCAGGGGGGTAGGCGCGCCCCCACCCTCGTTGGCCCCTCGTGGCTCCCCTGATGTGCCTCTTCCTCCTATATATACCTACGTACCCTGAAAACATCGAGGAGCACCACGAAACCCTAATTCCACCGCCGCAACCTTCTGTACCCGTGAGATCCCATCTTGGGGCCTGTTTCGGAGCTCCATCGGAGGGGGCATCGATCACGGAGGGCTTCTACATCAACACCATAGCCTCTCCGATGAGTTGTGAGTAGTTTACCACAGACCTTCGGGTCCATAGTTATTAGCTAGATGGCTTCTTCTCTCTCTTTGGATCTCAGTACAAAGTTCTCCTCGATCTTCTTGGAGATCTATTCGATGTAATTCTTTTTGCGGTGTGTTTGTCGAGATCCAATGAATTGTGGGTTTATGATCAAGATTATCTATGAACAAGATTTGATTCTTCTCTGAAATCTTTTATGCATGATTTAAATATCTTTGCAAGTCTCTTTGAATTATCAGTTTGGTGTGGCCTACTAGATTGGTAGTTCTTGCAATGGGAGAAGAGCTTAGCTTTGGGTTCAATCTTGCGGTGTCCTTTCCCAGTGACAGCAGGGGCAGCAAGGCACGCATTATATTGTTGCCATCGAGAATAAAAAGATGGGGTTTATATCATATTGCATGAGTTTATCCCTCTACATCATGTCATCTTGCTTAAGGCGTTAGTCTGTTCTTATGAATTAATACTCTAGATGCATGCTGGATAGTGGTCGATGTGTGGAGTAATAGTAGTAGATGCGGAATCGTTTCGGTCTACTTTGTCACGGACGTGATGCCTATATACAATGATCATGTGATACGTCTCCAACGTATCTATAATTTTTGATTGTTCCATGCTATTATATATGATGTTTTGGATGTTTAATGGGCTTTATTATACACTTTTATATTATTTTTGGGACTAACCTATTAACCCAAAGGCCCAGTGTAGATTGCTATTTTTTTGCCTATTTCAGGGTTTCGCAGAAAAGGAATATCAAACGGAGTCCAAACAGAATGAAACCTTCGCGAGAGTTATTTTTGGGACAATATCAACACAGAAGACTTGGAGTACACGCGAGGGAACGAAGGAGGCGGCCACGAGGGTCCAGGGCGTGCCCCCCACCCTCGTGGGCCCCCTCTGGCTCCCCCGATGCCCTTCTTCCTCCTATATATACCAATGTACCCTGAAAACGTTGAGGCAACAGAGAAAACCCTAATTCCACCACCGCAACCTTCTGTTACCATGAGATCCCATCTTGGGGCCTGTTCCGGAGCTCCGCCGGAGGGGGGATCTTCCACAGAGTGCTTCTACATCAGCACCATCGCCTCACGATGAGTTGTAGTAGTTTACCACAGACCTTCGGGTCCATAGTTAGTACCTAGATGGCTTCTTCTCTCTTTTTGGATCTCAATACCAAGTTCTCCTCGGTCTTCGAGGAGATCTATTCGATGTAATCTTTTTGCGGTGTGTTTGTCGAGATCCGATGAATTGTGGGTTTATGATCAAGATTATCTATGAGAAATATTTGGTTCTTTTCTGAATTCTTTTATGTATGATTATAATATCCTTGCAAGTCTCTTTGAATTATTGGTTTTGTTTGGCCTACTAGATCTATAGTTCTTGCAATGGGAGAAGTGCTTGACTTTGGGTTCAATCTTGCGATGTCCTTTCCCAGTGACAGCAGGGGCAGCAAGGCATGTATTGTATTGTTGCCATCAAGGATAAAAAGATGGGGTTTATATCATATTGCTTGAGTTTATCCCTCTACATCATGTCATCTTGCTTAAAGCATTACTCTGTTCTTATGAACTTAATACTCTAGATGCATGCTGGATAGCGGTCGATGCGTGGAGTAATAGTAGTAGATGCAGAATCGTTTCGGTCTACTTGTCACGGACGTGATGCCTATATATAATGATCATGCCTAGATATTCTCATAATTATTCGCTTTTCTATCAATTGCTCGACAGTAATTTGTTCACCACCCGTAGAATTCTGCTATCATGAGAGAAGCCACTAGTGAAACCTATGGCCCCGGGTCTATTCTCAACATATCAATCTACAATCTACTTTACTTTGTTGTTTTTACTTTTTATTATTATATCCAGAAATACTAAAAATATCAAACTATCCTATCTATCAGATTTCACTTTCGTAAGTGACCGTAAAGGGATTGACAACCCCTTATCGCGTTGGCTGCGAAGTTCTTATTTGTTTGTGCAGGTGCGAGGGACTCGTGCGTGGTCTCCTACTGGATTGATACCTTGGTTCTCAAAAACTGAGGGAAATACTTACACTATTGTGCTGCATCACGCTTTCCTCTTCGAGGGAATACAACGCAAGCTCGAGAAGTAGCATCATGCCTAGATATTCTCATAACTATGTGCTTTTCTATCAATTGCTCAACAGTAATTCGTTCACCCACCATAGAAATCTGCTATCATGAGAGAAGCCACTAGTGAAACCTATGGCCCCCGGGTCTATCTTCATCATATTAATCTTCCATCAACTATTTATCTTTACTTTACTTTTGTTTTGAAATCTTTACTTTCAATCTACATATCAAAAATACCAAAAATATTATCTTATCATCTCTATCAGGTCTCACTTTTGCAAGTGGCCGTGAAGGGATTGACAACCCCTTTATCGCGTTGGTTGCAAGGTTCTTATTTGTTTGTGTAGGTACGAGGGACTCGCGCACAGTATCCTACTAGATTGATACCTTGGTTCTCAAACACTGAGGGAAATACTTACGCTACTGTGCTGCATCACCCTTTCCTCTTCGAGGGAAAACAACGCAAGCTCAAGAAGTAGCACCATGCAACTTTCGTCGGTGTATAAACTTTATTATACCTTCCTCAAAACAGCCACCATACCTACCTATTATGGCATTTCCATAGACATTCCGAGATATATTGCCATGCACTTCCATCATATAGTTGACTTGAGCATTCATTTTCATATTGCTTTGTGTGATCGTAAGACAGATAGCACGATATTTTCATGGCTTGTCCGTTTTTTGATATCTTTGCTATGCTAGATCATTGCACATCCTGGTACACTGCCGGAAGCATTCATTTAGAGTCATACTATGTCATAGGTATCGAGTTGTAGTTTTTATGTCTTTTGAGTTATAAGTAAATAGAAGTGTGATGATCATCATTATTCATTTTTAGAGCATGCCCGCATGATGATAGGATAAAGGAGACCATGATTCCCCCACAAGTCGGGATGAGACTCCGAACTTTAAAAATAATAAAAGAGGCCAAAGAAGCCCAAATAAAAAAAGAGGCCAAAGAAGCCCACGAAAAAAAGAAGAGAAAACAAAAAAATGAAAGGAAAAGAAAAGGGGCATGCAACTACCACACTTGTGCTTCAAAGTCGCACCATGTTTTTCATGTAGAGAGTCTCATATGCTTTCACTTTCATATACTCGTGCGAATTTTTCATAGTAGTTTGATGCATACCCACTTAGTTTCATATTGAGCTTTCATACACTTATAGATCTTAGTTGCATCTGTTGCATGGCAATCCCTACTCCTCACATTGATATCGATTGATGGACATCTTCATAGTCCATTAGTTTGCCTAGTTGATGTGAGACTTTCTTCCCTTCTTTTGTCTACTACCACCGCATTCTATTCCACCTATATTGCTATATCCATGGCTCGTGCTCATGTATTGCGTGAGAGTTGAAAATGCCGAAGCGCCTTAAAAAGTATGAACCAAAATCTTTGCTAATTCGACAAGGATTGTATTCTTTAATTATTTCTCTATTTTTTATTAATTATTTTAAGAAGAAGAAAATTATTCTAAAAATTATTCTAATGAATTTTATTCTTCTTCTTCGGATTCAAAATAGAAGAATTACATGATTTATACTTTGAGCTGGGAAGACAGAGCATGACAAGACTATATTATTTTGTAGGAATAACGTTCCTTAGCATTTTATATTTTGAAAGACATGATTGTTTGTTGGGATGCCCGAGTATTGTTGTCTTTATGTCAAATTATAGACTATTGCTTTGAATCACTCATGTTTTAATATTCATGCCATGACTAGATATATGATCAAGTTTATGCTAGGTAGCATTCCACATAAAAATATATCTTTTTTATCATTTACCTACTCGAGGACGAGCAGGAATTAAGCTTGGGGATGCTGATATGTCTCCGTCGTATCTATAATTTTTGATTGTTTCATGCCAATATTATACAACTTTCACACACTTTTTTCAACCTTTTATATGATTTATTTGGACTAACTTACTTACTCAGTGCCCAGTGCCAGTTCCTGTTTTCTGCATGTTTTTTGTATCGCAGAGTATCCATATCAAACGATGTCCAAATGCAATAAAATTTCACGAAGCATTATTTTGGAATATATGCGATTTTTGAGAGTTGGAAACACCGCAAACGGGGGCCCGTGGTGGGCACAACCCACCACGGCGCGCCAGAGGAGCCAGGCGTGGCCTGGTGTATTGTGCTCACCTGGAACATCGGTTGGAGTTGTACTTCGGGCGCAAGGAAGCTTATATTCGAAAAAAAAAATCATGTAAAAATCTCAGCGATATCGGAGTTACAGATCTCCGGGAATATAAGAAACGGTTTTCGGCCAGCTCTGGGAGGCGCGAAACAAAAGAGGACAGAGAGACAGATCCAATCTCGGAGGGGCTCTCGCCCCTCCCATGCCATGGAGACCATGGACCAGAGGGGGAAACCTCCTCCCACCTAGGGAGGAGGCCAAGGAAGAAGAAGAAGGAGGGAGGCTCTCTCCCCCTTTCTCCCGGTGGCGCCGGAACGCTGCCGGGGCTAGGATCGTGACAGTGATCTACATCAACAATCTTGCTACCGTCACCAAAAACTTTCTCCCCCTCTATGCAGCGGCGTAACCTCTCTATTCAAGCTGTAATTATCTACTTAAACATGGTGCTCAGCTCCATATATTATTTCCCAATGATATTTGGCTATCCTATGATGTTTGAGTAGATCTGTTTTGTACTATGGGCTTATCGATGAAATTGCTATGGTTGATTTAATTTGCTTGTGGTTATGTTGATGTCCTTTGGTGCCCATCATATGAGCGCGTGTGTGGATCACACCATAGGGTTAGTTGTATGCTGATAGGACTATGTAAGGAGGGCAAGGGTGACAACAACTTCAGCCTGGTATAGAAATTGATGCATACGGGATTGAAGGGGGACCAATATATCTTAAGGCTATGGTTGAGTTTTATCTTAATGAACGATAGTAGTTGCGGATGCTTGCTAGAGTTCCAATCATAAGTGCATAGAATTCCAAGTAAGGACGATATGCTAACAGTGGCCTCTCCCACATATAAACTTGATATCAATCTAGTAACGTAGTTGATGGCCTATGGACAAATCATTCTCTTGTGTTGCAAAAAGCTTGCTACTACTCTATTTTTATTGTCTTGCAACCTATTTCAAGTTCCCACAAAGTTCTCCTAGTTTTATTCTTGTTCTAGGTAAAGCAAACGTTAAGTGTGCATATAGTTGTATCCGTGGTCGATAGAACTTGAGGGAATATTTGTTCTACCTTTAGCTCCTCGTTGGGTTCAACACTCTTACTTATCGAAAAAGGCTACAAACGATTCCCTAGACTTGTGGGTTATCAATGGGCTTTGGCTCAGGCCGACGACCGAGTATGGCTAACAGCCCATGGTTCAACGTCTCGGATAGTGGCACTTTCGTAAGCGACTCGTTAATGAATCTGAGATTAATCTACCATTCATGACCGGCAAAAATAAGCTTCACCTCAGCTCATTCCCACAACCCATGGCGCCCGCGCGTCGTGATGAGGTGAGGCGACGAGGGTGGCGGAGGAGGAGGAGCGCGCCTGTACAACTCCTATTCCCAAGCTCCCAATAGCAAGTGGTGTATCAGCCCTGATAAAGAGGTCTCACTCTTCTTGCTGTAACAGTATGGTACTAAACTTCCCACACTTCCCACCACTTGCCATGCACACACATGGGCCTTAGAGATTAACCAGGGATTATTGTCTTATATGGGCCTAAGCCCATCCATAATCCATCAATTCCCCACTAGATCTCGAGGCACATAAGTTTGTCAATTGTTCCAAACAATGTTTGATATACCAGATGAGACTGTTAAGTTGAACTTCCACCTAGAGCAATGGGATTAGACTTCTTCACAACTGAATAATGGACTATGCCTTGAATTGTCAGTTTGGCGTGTAGAAGTTTCTCCCATTGTCAACTGATACGTGCCTGCCGAAGGATAAACCCCACGGGTGGAGCTTATTAGTCATACTCCGTACCTTCTCATGAGCTTCCTAGAGATTACCCAATCTCATAGACTCTGACCAATAGTCGGACTCACATAGGTGTGTTCCTCCAAAGAATGCTCTGTAGGTTAGCATCTTGCTTACATAAGCTTTGGAACACATTAAGACAAAAGTCAGCCCGCCTTACAGAATTAAGAGTATTATTGCATCTCCAACAGAGTGGGTTAATTAAGGATACTCTCCTCAATTGACCGCTGGATTGTTTTCCCAGGTCCTAATTCACGGGATCTTCGATCACATAGGTTGGGTTACCCTCATGGCAACTTACGTGGGTCTCATGCCCATCTCCCTCGATGCATTTTCTATCACAATACGTGATAGCCCTTTCGTAAAAGGGTCTGCCAGATTTTTAGCCATCTAGATATAATCCAATTCTATCACTCTGGAGTTTCTTAATTTTCTGACATATTTTAATCTTCTTCTTATGTGATTTTCTGGATTTCATGTTGTCCTTTGAACTCTTAGCCTTGGCAATCACCGTTTGATTATCATAGTTCATAAGGACAGCCGGGACTGGTTTATCAGCCACCGACAAATCCATCAAAAGCTCTTGAAGCCATTCTGCTTCAACGCATGATGTGTCTAATGTTGTGAGTTCTGCTTCTATAGTCAATCTCGTTAAGATCGTCCGCTTGCAAGACTTCCAGGAAACAGCACCACCACCAAGTGTGAAGACATATCCACTTGTGGCTTTCATCTCATCAGCATCAGACATCCAATTTGAATCACTATACCCCTCAAGTTCAGTCGGGCACCCAGAATAGTGAATTCCATAGTTCACAATACCTTACAAATAACACACATTCGCTCAACAACATGCCAATGCACATCTCCCGGGTTGGAAACAAACTAGCTCAGTTTGCACACAACAAACGAGATGTCAGGATGAGTGGCACAAGCTAGGTACATCAATGAACCAACCACTTGAGAATATCTCAACTGATCTACAGTCGTGCCTTCGAACTTTCGAATCCGCACGCTAGGATCATAGGGTGTTGCAGAAGGTTTGCAGTCCGAATATCCAAAACGGCTCAAAATCTTCTCAATGTAGTGAGATTGCAAAAGTGTAATTCCACCCTCAGTATTTCTCAGTAGCTTGATGTTCAAGATAACATCAGCCACACCCAGGTCTTTCATCTCAAAATTATGAGATAAAAGGGCTTTGATCTCCTCAATTACTTTGAGGTGGGTCCCAAATATCAGTATGTCATCGACATATAGACACGGTATAACTCCTTCGCACCCACCATAGTGATAGTATACACATTTGTCAGCTTCTTAACAACAAAGCCAACAGATGTCAGAGTAGCGTTGAACTTCTCATGCCATTGCTTAGGCGCTTATTTCAAACTATACAAAAATTTCACTAGCTTGCACACCTTTCTTTATTGACCATTTACTGCAAACCCATTTGGTTGTTGCATGTAAATTTCCTTGTCTAGCTCCCCTTCAAGGAAAGCCGTCTTAACGTCTATCTGATGAATGAGAAGACCATGCAAGGCAGCCAATGCGAGTAACACTCGAATGGTTGTCAGTCTAGCCACAGGTGTGTAAGTATCAAATAAATCCTCTTCTTCTTTTTTTGGGTATAACCCTTGGCCCCAAGCCTAGCCTTGTACTTCTCAACAATACCATTGGGCCTAAGCTTCTTCTTGAACACCCATTTACATCCCAATGGTTGGCAACCATAAAGACGATCAGTGATCTCCCATGTCCCATTTGCCAAGATGGAATCCATCTCGCTACGGACCGCGTCCTTCCAGTAGTCAGCATCCGGAGATGCATAAGCTTCTGAAATGGAACTGGGAGTATCATCATCCACGAGGTAAACAAGGAAATCATCACCAAAAGACTTTGCAGTCCTCCGTCTCTTGCTCCTTACAGGAGCTTGCTCGTCATCCTCCGTGGAACTTTCATCACTTTTGTGTTCATAATATTCCATCGGAATGGCAAGTTCAGGAGTCTCATCAGATTCCAGTCTATAAGTGCTTTGCATATCTCTCATGAGGAAAATATCCTCAAAGAATGTAGCATCCTTAGACTCTATAATCGTACTGACCTTCTGGTCAGGTACGTCGGATTTCATTACTAGAAATCTACAGCCAACGCTATTCTTATGGTAGCCCAAAATAACGCAGCCCACGGTCTTTGGTCCAAGCTTGCGTTCTTCGGGGATCGGCACATTGACTTTTGCCAAATAGTCTCAAGTACGCAAATAAGAGAGTGTAGCTCTTTTCTTTTTCCATTGCTCATAGGGAGTAGTCTCAATGTCCTTTGCGAGAACTTTATTTTATTCAGTACATGGCATGATGTCAATACAGTCTCCCCCACCATGCCTTGGATAAACCCGATGTATCTAACACGACGTTACACAAATATGTTAGAGTACAGTTTTTCCGTTCGGCCACCCTGTTTGACTGGGGTGAATAGGAAGGCGTCCTCTCATGGATAATACCATGTTCTGCAAAGAATAAATTGAACTCATTAGAAAAGTACTCTCCACCACAATCAGATCAGACTCGTTTTATTTTCTTCTCAAGTTGGTTCTCAACTTCAGCCTTATAGATTTTAAAGTAGTGTAGAGCATCATCCTTTGTATTTAACAAATACATGTAACAAAATCTAGTGTCATCAATTAAAGTCATGAAGTATCTCTTTCCACCTTTAGTCAACACACCATTTATTTCACAGAGATCTGAATGTATGAGCTCTATGTTGGGGAACGTAGTAACAATTCAAAAAAAGTCTATGTGTCACCAAGATCAATCTAGGAGATGCTGGCAACGAGAGAGAGGGAGTTCATCTTCATACCCTTGAATATCGCTAAGCGGAAGCATTACAAAGAACACGATTGATGGAGTCGTACTCGTGGCGTTTCAAATCGCGGAAGATTCGATCTAGCGCCGAACGGACGGCGCCTCCGCGTTCAACACACGTACAGCTCAGGGACATATCCTCCTTATTGATCCAGCAAGTGGGAGGAGAAGTTGAGGAAGAACTCTGGCAGCACGACGGCGTGGTGGCGGTGGAGCTCGTGGTTCTCCGACAGAGCTTCGCTAAGCACTACGAAGGAGGAGGAGGAGGTGTAGGAGGGGGAGGAAGGGCAGAGCTAGGGCGTGTCAGGGTCCGGCTTACCTCCCTCTCCCTCACTATATATAGGGGGAAGGGGGAGGAGGAGGCGCCCTAGGGTTTCCCATAGGGGGCAGCGGCTAGGGCAGATGGGATCTCCCTAGGGAAACCCTAGGGAGACTTGCCCCCCCAAGCCAAGCCAGGTGGAGGCTTGCCTCCCAAGCTAAGCGGAGGCGCCCCACCTCCCCAAGCAACGTGGGAAGGGGCTTGGGGGCGCACAACCCTTTAGTGGGCTGGTTTGCTCCCTCCGCTTGGCCCATGAGGCCCCCCAACACTTGCCGCCCCCCAAAACACCTTTTGGTCATGCTGGTCATCACCCGGTACCCCCGGAACAATTCCGGACTCCAATACCCTTCGTCCAATATATTGATCTTCACCCCCGAACCATTCTGGAGTTCCTCGTCACATCCGGGATCTCATCTGGGACTCCGAACAACCTTCGATAACCACATACAATTCCCATTACAACTCTAGCGTCATCGAACCTTAAGTGTGTAGACCCTACGGGTTCGGGAACCATGCAGACATGACCGAGGCACCTCTCCGGCCAATAACCAGTAGCGGGATCTAGATACCCATATTGGCTCCCACATGTTCCATGATGATCTCATCGGATGAACCACGATGTCGGGGATTCAATCAATCCCGTATACAATTCCCTTTGTCCACCCGTATGTTATTTGCCCGAGATTCGATCGTTGGTATCCCCATACCTTGTTCCATTCCGTTACCGGCAAGTCTCTTTACTCATTCCATAACACATGATCCTGTGACTAACTCCTTAGAGCATCTCCAGCCGTTGGCCCCCCAAGAGGGGCTAAAATTTCCCCCTGGGGGCACACCGACGCTAAACCGGGCACTGGGGGCGTGATGCCCCCCAGTCACGGCGCCCACGTTTTTTTTTTGAAAAAGTCAAATACGGCGCAAACACGGCTCAAATTTAACGCAAACATCGATGTGTTCGTTCAATTTTAAACATATTTTACAAAAAAAAGCAAAAACTAGCACAGGCTGCCCCCGCCGTCTCCATCGCCGCTCCTCGCCGTCTACCTCGCCGCTCGCCGCCCGCCGCCCGCCTTTGCAGTTCTATATGCCGAGGAGGCGGTAGAACCGCGTGTAGTCGCCGCCGCCGTCGGCGGCGGCGGCGGCGTCCCCGCCTCCGCTGCCACCGTCCCTGCTGCATCCCTGATACGTCCAAAATGTATCTATAATTTCTGCTTGCTCCATGCCTTTTTTGTGTGATATTGCTATGATATTTATGCACTTCCATACACTTTTGATCATATTTGGACTAACCTACTAATGGTTGCAAAAGTGCACAATGTTCTTGTTTTACACTTTATTGTGTAGGAATTACTTGGTAATTGACAAAAGCGCAAAAGGAGTCGTATTGGAGTAGGACTCTGACTTTTCTGAAATCTGTCTGAGAACGTTTTTTAAATATGGTCACGTTCCGGCCCGAAGACGACGTCAAACGGAAAAAGTCTAGTTGCGAAAGTTGTGGGTAATTTCGAGGTAATGCTTCTGGATATAAATTTCGTCCAAATCGGAGTCCTGACGGCCGAGTAAAGCCCGTTTTACTGAGGCCCAAAATCTGATGACGGGAATCCGAGAGTCTATATAAAGAGAGGAAACCTAGGTCACCAAGGGCCACGAATTTTCCTCCTCCCAAGCCGCCGTCTTCGGGGGAGGACCAGCACCATTGCAGCACCATCCACAAGGAAGAACGGGGGCCAAGGAGCCGCTGCCCCCTAGGGCCGCCGCCGCCCCGAGGGCCGCCGCCGCCGCCGCCCCGAGGGCCGCCGCCGCCGCCGCTCCGAGGGCCGCCGCCGCCGCCGCGCCCCCAAGGGCCACCGCCGCCGCCTCCGTGGCTGCCGCCGGCCGTCTCCTCCTCGCGGGGCTGCACCTCTCCATCAACACCATCATCAACCTCCTCCTCACCATGTCCATGTGTGAGTAGTCTTCTCCGGGGCCGAGGGCTCGTACGAGTACGTATGTGGTTATCTCTCTCTCCCATGATGTGATCTTCGTTGTGATCATAGGCTATGTTAATCTAGGGTGATCGCATGATATTTCCCCTTCCTCTATGTATTGGATTGATGTACTCACTTGTCTTTATCTAGTATAATCCCCGAGAGCAAGGTGACAGCGGTCTATTGGACATGGATTAGAAAAATATTTTCATGAGTGATTTCCTCTCTTGTGTGTTGATTGAAGATTGAGAGTCTCTTGGTGCTTGTCTTTGACTATCCTTTAGATATGTTGTGGTGATTGTGGGACTCTCTTTGGATGGCCGCGGTGACATTGGGAAATCCTTAGATTGAGAACTACGAACTTTGAGGTGTGCTTTTGTAGCCCTACATAATTCTTGTCCTCTCTTGACCACGAAGGAATGACCTCCGGGTGCGTCTCCATTGCATGTTTTATGGGAAATATCATGTGATTCGGTTATGTTAATGTTGTTGGGAGTTGCCCCTAGTGAAAGTATGATCCCTAGGCCTTGTTTCCACCATTGCAATACCATTTGTGCTCACGTTTACCACTTGTTTGCTTGCTGCACTTTTTATTACAGATTTATATTACTTTGTTTTGCCATCCATATCATTTGCCATTTAACGTCTCTTCGCCGAACTAGTGCACCTATACATCTAACAAGTGTATTAGGTGTGTTGGGGACACAAGCGACTTCTTGTATCTTAGTTGCAGGGTTGTTTGAGAGAGACCATCTTCAACCTCTACTTCCCTGAGTTCGATAAACCTTAGGTCATCCACTTGAGGGAAATTGCTGCTGTCCTACAAACCTCTGCGCTTGGAGGCCCAACATAGTCTACAAGAGTAGAAGCGTGTGTAGACATCAAGCTATTTCTGGCGCCGTTGCCGGGGAAGTGAGTGCTTGAAGGTATATCTTTAGATCTTGCAATTAAATCTTTTTGTTTCTTGTTTTTATTTCACTAGTTATGTTTATCGAAAACCGCAATCTTAGTTCGCTGCTTGTGGGAAGACGCCCCACACCTGTGGTGGTTGCTCCTCCCCATACTGAAATTGTGCCATATAAAATACCAGCTGGTATTATCGATTATGTTTTGGCCAATCGTTATGCAGGAGACAGACATCCCGGTGAACACTTGCTATATCTGTCACAACTATGTTCATTATTTAAGCTTGCAGGTGTATCAAGGGAGTTTGTCATGAGGAAATTGTTCGCCGTTTCACTTATAGATAAAGCTTCAGATTGGTATAAGCTTCTCGATAACTCGCACTTGCTTGATTGGCAAGAGCTTATGTCTCTATTTTATACTAAGTTTTATCCTCTTCATGAAATTCATCGAGACAGGAACTATATCTATAACTTTAGGTCTCGTGACGGAGAGAGCGTAGCTCAAGCTTGGGGGAGACTGAAAACGTTAATGCTAAAATGTCCTAACCATGGGCTCCCCAAAGATGCTTATGTGAAGAGTAAGAGTACCTTTTTGCATGTGGATCATGGTAACAATGCTTTATGTGATGCTTATATTGTTGAGTTTATTCGTGATCCCACTGAAAATTATTATGAGAAGGGAACATATGCTTATAGATATTTCAATAATATCAAGTTCCTTCTCTTTATGGTGAATATTTTGAAGTTATGCTTGTTCTGCCTTCCTATGCTAGTTGCTTTATGCTTCAATAATTTATTTTCTTACAAGATTCCCATGCATAGGAAGTATGTTAGACTTAAATATGTTTTATATATGCTTCTTGATGCTCTCTTTTGTTCTTCAACTATTATTCCTACGAGAGCATCATTAAAGTCTTAAGCCTATCTTTATGGCTATAAAGAAAGAGCTCTAGGGAGACAACCCTTGTTATTTTTGCTTTCAGCTTGTCCTTTCAGTTTTTAGTGGTCTTGATGTTTGTTACTACTGTAGCAACATCATTGTCTTTATTTTTCAGCTTTGTGCCAAGTTTAGCCTCTGATTGCAAGAAAGTTCAAAAGTTGTGACGTGCTGTCCAGGAAACAGATTCTGTCCTTGGATAGAAAAACTCGTATAAAATCACCAGATCATCTTTTTGGTCTGAATTTTTTTGACAGCGTGCTCTATACAATTGGCTTTCGGGCGTCTGTTCTGAGTTTTTTGATTTGAGTTGCAGAAGTGCCCGAAAAAAATTATTTACTACCTGCTAGTCTGTTTTTCACAGATTCTGTCATGTTTTGCCTTTTCTTCGTTTTGCAAACCTTGAGCTTGCTTTTTCTTTGCAAAAACCTTTTGGCAATCTTGAGAAACAGTATCTCTTCAAGATTATCCTTATTTCCTGTAGGGGAAAATTATTTTATTGTGGGTACTAACCTCGCTAATCAGATTATGATGAGTTATGTATGAAGGGAGTTTTCAAGTGTGTGAGGGAAGATGATAAAAAGATTCAGGAGTGTCAAACGCTCAAGCTTGGGGATGCCCCCGTGCACCCCCAAGACATATTCAAGAAGACTCAAGCGTCTAAGCTTGGGGATGCCCCCGTGCATCCCCTTCTCCATCAACAATTATCAGTTCGTCTTTCGTTCCACTATATTTTTATCACTTCATGTGTTATGTGCTATGCTTGGAGCGTCTTGCTTTTAGTTTCCTTTTTAGTTTCCTTTAGCTTTGCTTGCTGTTCATAACGAGTTGGAACCCAGCTTTCTTTGTGTGGGAGAGAAAAACGCTCCACTTCAACCTAGAACACAACATAGAATTTTCATGTTTATCTTTGCTGTGGATGTTCTTGGTCTTTCAATAGCTACTATCATGCTCGGCTCTTAGTTTTCATGCTTTACTTTTTAAAGAGCTTTTGTTTAGTTGGTCGCTGGAACTCTCTTTAGTTATCATGCTTATCTTGTTAAGAGAGTTGGCTTCTGTTGCACTGGTCGATATGTCTATGATAAAAATGCTATGTGCATAATGGTGCTTAGTAGTTCATGTTTTCTTATGGTTAGTCTCAAATAGCTGGGGGGTTACCAATGTGTTATTGGAGTACCAACATGATTTGTTTGCCTATGATGTGGTATGGTTTAGTGATATCTTCCTCCGAGAATTTATTTCGATTGATTTGGCATATGCTCACGCATATTTAAGACTGTAAAGAAAGTCCATCGAGCCTTGATGATCTTTTATTTCTGAGTAGCGATATAACTTCCATGCCCGATTCAATGTTGCTTTGTCGCTCTGCATGATTATGACCGTCATTGCTCTCTTAGTTGGTCGCTCCCAGTCTTTTGCTAACCTTCGCCTGTACTAAGCGGACTGACTGCTTGTGCATCCAAAATCCTTTAAACCAGTTATGCCATATGAGTCCACCATACCTTCCTATACATGGTATTTACCTGCCATTCCTAACGAAGACTTTCATGTACCACCTCGAAATTATTCAAAAAAAAGCATTTCTCTTTTGTGCCTCTGTTTTAGCTCATGAGGAAGTAGTAGTTAATTCATGATCTTTTTAAGTTGGACAAGCTTCACCCCGGGATTGCATGTCTAATGTGCAAACCCTTAATACGAGAAGGAACAGGCATAGAGTGCGCCTGGCTCATTAAAAAATAATACAACAAACAAACCCTCCTTCACGCTTTGTTCATGAGAAATCAGAAAACTTTGGCAGTGATAAACAAAGGAGGAGGATGTGATCGTCCTCATGCGGGAGCCGTTCCTCGAAACTTGTCCACCTCGAGAAGTAATTGAGTTATCTGCTAGCATTCGTTGACAAAATATGCATCTCTAAAAAATAATTTTTATCTCTGTTTTGAAAACCAAGAGCTCTGGTACATGTTTAGTTTTTGTTTCCGACCACGGGTTTTCAACCTTGCCATCAAAAGCCACGGTTCGAGAGTCTCCACCTTCTTTCTTCAAAGCACCAACTATTGAGAGCATGATTGTCATTCTGAGTGTAATGTGCATTGTCCCAAAGTACCATTGTCTTCTGCATGATTATGATATCGTTTATTCTGAAATCATTGTATCTAGTCGTCACTTAAACTTTGGAGGTGCCCCTGCATTTATGTTTTGCTTCACTAAAGGGGGCAAGCGAGGTATCACTTTGTCATGTTTGCACACCATGCTCACTACAAATCTATTGAGTGTTTCAGTATCATATTGTAAAACTTTCAGTTCTTTGTGATACTCTCATGAGGAAACTTAATTTCTACAGATTCATTATCTCAGTAAGCATTTGTCATGTGACTGTGAAAAGTTCTTATATGGTTAATAGCATGTCACCACAGAAATTATGCTTGTTATCATTTATCTACTCGAGGACGAGCAGGAATTAAGCTTGGGGATGTTGATACGTCCAAAACGTATCTATAATTTCTGCTTGCTCCATGCCTTTTTTGTGTGATATTGCTATGATATTTATGCACTTCCATACACTTTTGATCATATTTGGACTAACTTACTAATGGTTGCAAAAGTGCACAATGTTCTTGTTTTACACTTTATTGTGTAGGAATTACTTGGAAATCAACAAAAGCGCAAAAGGAGTCGTATTGGAGTAGGACTCTAACTTTCCTGAAATCTGTCTGAGAACGTTTTTTAAAGATGGTCACGTTCCGGCCCGAAGACGACGTAAAACGGAAAAAGTCTAGTTGCGAAAGTTGTGGGTAATTTCGAGGCGATGCTTCTGGATATAAAATTCGTCCAAATCGGAGTCCTGACGGCCGAGTAAAGCCCGTTTTACTGAGGCCCAAAATCTGATGACGGGAATCCGAGAGTCTATATAAAGAGAGGAAACCTAGGTCACCAAGGGCCACGAATTTTCCTCCTTCCAAGCCGCCGTCTTGGAGGGGAGGACCAGCACCATTGCAGCACCATCCACAAGGAAGAAGGGGGGCCAAGGAGCCGCTGCCCCCTAGGGCCGCCGCCGCCCCGAGGGCCGCCGCCGCCGCCGCGCCCCCAAGGGCCGCCGCCGCCGCCTCCGTGGCTGCCGCCGGCCGTCTCCTCCTCGCGGGGCTGCACCTCTCCATCAACACCATCATCAACCTCCTCCTCACCATGTCCATGTGTGAGTAGTCTTCTCCGGGGCCGAGGGCTCGTACGTGTAGCTATGTGGTTATCTCTCTCTCCCATGATGTGATCTTCGTTGTGATCATAGGCTATGTTAATCTAGGGTGATCCCATGATATTTCCCCTTCCTCTATGTATTGGATTGATGTACTCACTTGTCTTTATCTAGTATAATCCCCGAGAGCAAGGTGACAGCGGTCTATTGGACATGGATTAGAAAAATATTTTCATGAGTGATTTCCTCTCTTGTGTGTTGATTGAAGATTGAGAGTCTCTTGGTGCTTGTCTTTGACTATCCTTTAGATATGTTGTGGTGATTGTGGGACTCTCTTTGGATGGCCGCGGTGACATTGGGAAATCCTTAGATTGAGAACTACGAATTTTGAGGTGTGCTTTTGTAGCCCTACATAATTCTTGTCCTCTCTTGACCACGAAGGAATGACCTCCGGGTGCGTCTCCATTGCATGTTTTATGTGAAATATCATGTGATTCGATTATGTTAATGTTGTTGGGAGTTGCCTCTAGTGAAAGTATGATCCCTAGGCCTTGTTTCCACCATTGCAATACCATTTGTGCTCACGTTTACCACTTGTTTGCTTGCTGCACTTTTTATTACAGATTTATATTACTTTGTTTTGCCATCAATATCATTTGCCATTTAACGTCTCTTCGCCGAACTAGTGCACCTATACATCTAACAAGTGTATTAGGTGTGTTGGGGACACAAGCGACTTCTTATATCTTAGTTGCAGGGTTGTTTGAGAGAGACCATCTTCAACCTCTACTTCCCTGAGTTCGATAAACCTTAGGTCATCCACTTGAGGGAAATTGCTGCTGTCCTACAAACCTCTGCGCTTGGAGGCCCAACATAGTCTACAAGAGTAGAAGCGTGTGTAGACATCAATCCCTCCCCCGGTTGGCGCGGCGGGTTGGACGGTCCGGGGGCGTCGTCGTCGTCATCGCTATCGAGGACCACGATGCCGTGCTCGTCGTCGCGCCCACGCTTGCGGGCGGCAATCTCCTCCAGGGCCCGCCGCTGCCGGACCATCTCATCGCGGAGGTAGTCGTCCCGCGCCCACCGCAGGGCGTCCTCGTCGGAGAAGCCGCGCCGGGCTATCTCCTCGTACTCCGCAGGGAGGCCGGGCTCCGACTTGGGCTCGACGACGACGAAGCGACAAGTGGGGGGGCGGAGTCGCCGATGCGGACGCCGGAGCTGCGGATTCGCCATGGGAAACGAGGCGATGAGGACGACGAAGCGGCGAGAAGAGAGTCGAGTCACTGACGAGGCTGGCCCGCGGCTCTTCGCGCCAAAAACGATTCGCCCGGCGCCCCCGAGCGACCCCTAGCGTGCCGGGTTCGGGTTGGGTCCGCAGGCGCCAATTTCGGCCCGAGCCGGCGAAAACTGGGCCCTTGGGGCGCGACTGAGCCGATTTTTTTGGCACCGGTGGCCGAAAAATCATCTGGGGGCCTTCTTGGGGGCGCGGCTGGAGATGCTCTTAGTCACATTGAGCTCATTATGATGATGTGATACGTCCAAAATGCATCACTATTTTATATCGTAATTCATCCTTATTCATTGATATATTTCACATTACGATGATGTTCTTATGTTGTTTTGGCCTATTTTACACAGCAGACGCAGGATTCAGCGGTAAAAAGTGGACGCTGAGTTGCTGAAGAAGAATACCTCCAAATTACCTGAAAATCGACGGAGGGTATTTTCCAGAAGGATCACGAAGATACGCAAAAGAGCAACCAGAGGGGGGCCACAGGGTGCCCAGGCGGCCACCTGGCGCGGCCCCCACCCTAGCCGTGCCGGGAGGGCGCCTGGAGCCCCTGGCCCACTCCAGGCTCTCCCCTCTGGCCTATATACTCCTCGTCATCCAGAAACCCTAAAAAAGGAGGAGTTTACGGAGTTCCGCCGCCGCTCCGTGGCGGAAACCTACAGAGAAGAAAAGCCATCTCTGGCGGGCAGATTCCGCCGGGGAGATCACCTCCCGGAAGGGGAGATCATCGCCATCGTCATCACCATCGTCACGGGCATCATCGATATCATCATCAACATCATCCCCAACATCAGCACCATCTCCATCTTCATCCAATCTCATCTCACAATTGCAACTTGTGTTGTAATCTGTACTATCTATCCTCTCTACCCTATCGGTGTTAATTACTACTTTGTGGTGAATGTTATTGAGTTTTGTTGGAGAAATATCATTGTGTCCAGATTGTTTATCATCCATCTATCTCCACTGATCATGATCTCTTTTATGTCTTGTGAGTAGTTACTTTAGTTCTTGAGGACATGGGAGAAGTCTTGTTGTTAGTAGTCATACGATGTTGAAGTAATATGTGTTGTTTGATACTTAAGTTGTTTTGTTATTTTCCTAGTGGTGTTGTGTGAGTCGAACACTCAACACTTCGCCTTATTAAGGACCTAGGGGAATACATTGTGTACAAAGAATGCTTACGGTGGGTTGCCGGAGTGACAGAAACCTGAACCCCAGTTCGCACGCTTTTGCACAAGGGAACAATGGATCATCAATTGTATTGCTATGGTTAGGCTTTTGCCTTAAATACTATCTTGTATTTGCGGATGCTTGCAAGGTGTTTAATCATAAGAGTGCACTCATCTTAGTCTAGAGGGTGTACTAGCATAGATCCACCCACTCAACACTTATCAACACATCACATAGTACCGATACGGAATATGGCAAAAGCACATGACTACCTCTCCCGTGTGTCCTCAAGAACACTTTAGCCTTTATATGTTCAGTTGCTAGGCCTCTCCTTTGCTCAGAAAGGATTGGGCCACTTGTTACTCTCCAGTGCCTTTTACTTTGCTCGCTTTTACTTTCCTGTTGCTTATATCAAGAAAACCCCTAAAAAGTTATCTTTCAGTGCTTGCAGTTATTCCTTGCTCAGAATCACTTATCAATACCTTCTGCTCCTCGTTGGGTTCGACACTCTTACTTATCGAAAACGCTGCAATAGATCCCTTAATGTTGTGGGTCATCAAGGACCGTTTTCTGGCGCCGTTGCCGGGGAGTGTAGCGCTATTGGTAAGTGAAGCTGGTAAGGAAGTTTTTATATTTCTGTTTTTATTTTGCTGTTGCTGCTCTTTGTCCTTATGGACAACCTTGCTATTGGATCGTTGCTTGTGGGAAGACGCCCCACATCTATGGTGGTTGCTCCTCCCCCTACTGAAATTGTGCCCTATAAAATACCAGCTGGTATTATCGATTATGTTTTGGCTAATCGTTATGCAGGAGACAGACATCCCGATGAACACTTGCTATATCTGTCACAACTATGTTCATTATTTAAGCTTGCAGGTGTATCAATGGAGTTTGTCATGAGGAAATTGTTCTCCGTATCGCTTATAGATAAAGCTTCAGATTGGTATAAGCTTCTCGATAACTCACACTTGCTTGATTGGCAAGAGCTTATGTCTCTCTTTTATACCAAGTTTTATCCTCTTCATGAAATTCATCGAGACAGGAACTATATCTATAACTTTAGGTCTCGTGACGGAGAAAGCATTGCTCAAGCTTGGGGGAGATTGAAGTCCCTAATGCTCAAATGTCCTATTCATGAGCTCCCCAAGAAAATTATACTTACAAATTTTTATGCCAGGCTTTCTTGTCAGGATAAGGAGATGTTGGATGCCTCCTCTAGTGGGGTATTTCAGACGAAGAGCGTTGAAGAAAGGTGGGATCTCATTGAAAGGATCCAGAGGAATACCGAAGATTGGTAAATCGATAAAGGTATTGAACCCGCTATAAATTATGAGCATGATTATATTGAGAGCTATGTGAAAACTGATTACTTCAATACCTTTTGCTCTAAGATTGGTCTTGATTCCCATCTAATGATTGATTTCTGTAAGGATTTTGCCTCTCACGTTGATTCTTTTAAAAAGAAGAGAGATCAGCATCATGAACCTTTCAAAGAGTTACCTGTTGATATTCATGTTGCTGACCCTATTTTGCCTGCAGTTATTTATGAAAAGCCTCCTTTTCCCGAAAGGATAAGGGAGCACTCTCTTGTGACAGGCATAATAAATAAAAGTGAGAGAAGAATTGATGAGCCTGAGGACCAGATCAAGGTCGATCCTCAAGTTGCATTGGTTAAAGACCTTGTTACTAATGATGTTTTGGATTCCAGTGTAAATTTTTGTGCTGTTTCCACTAACCTTGTCACAGCCAAGAATAAAGGCCCAATTTCAGGTATTCCAGTAGTATCTGCTAAAATAGGAGATCACAATTATTATGGGCTATGCGATTTGGGATCGAGTGCTAGTGCTATCCCCTATTAACTTTATCAAGAGATCATCGGTGAGATTTCACCTTGTGAACTTGAAGAAGTTGATGTTACCATTCATCTTGCAAACAGAGCAACTATCTCTCCTATCGGAATTGTGAGAGACGTTGAAGTCCTATGTGGAAAGGTAAAAATACCCTACCGACTTTCTAGTACTTGGTTCAGTGAGGGACAATTTTTGTCCTATTATTTTTGGTAGACCTTTTCTCAGAACTTGTGGAGCTATAATAGATTGCAAGAAAGGTAAAGTTTATGTTGAATTCAATGGTGAGCCATATGAATTTAACTTTTCTAAGTTCTCTAAGCAGCCTCGTGGTACCGATTTACCTAGTGATGATAAAATTATTGAAAGTATTGCTTCTATTGCTATTCCCCCTAATGATCCTTTGCAGCAATATATGGAGGACCACGAGAATGATTTGCACATGCAGGAAAGAAATGAACTAGATGAAATATTCTTGAGACAACCTGCTATCCTGAAGCACAACCTTCCGGTTGAACCTTTGGGAATTTTATCAAAACCAAAAGAAGACCCGGTGTTCGATCTTAAACCTCTTCCCGATACGCTCAAGTATGCTTATTTAGATGAAAAGAAAGTATATCCTGTTATTATCAACTCTAACCTTTCAGGATATGAAGAAGAGCGACTATTGGAAGTACTTCGTAAACACCGAGGTGCAATTGGCTATACCCTTGATGACCTTAAGGGGATTAGTCCATCTATCTGTCAACATACTATCAACCTTGAGCCCGTTGCTAAACCAGTTGTTGATCATCAAAGACGGTTGAACCCGAAGATGATGGATGTTGTAAGAACTGAGATTCTCAAGCTTCTAGCCGCAGGTATTATCTACCCTATAGCTGATAGTAAGTGGGTAAGCCCGGTACATTGTGTTCCTAAGAAAGGAGGTACAACTGTGGTTCCTAATGATAAGAATGAACTAATACCTCAGAGAATTATTATTGGATATAGAATGTGTATTGATTACAGGAAGCTGAACAAGGCAACCAGGAAGGATCACTACCCGTTGCCGTTCATCGACCAAATGCTTGAAAGGTTATCCAAAAATACCCACTTTTGTTACCTCGATGGTTATTCAAGCTTCTCTCAAATTCATGTTAACACTGCTGATCAAGAGAAGACCACTTTTACTTGTCCCTATGGTACTTATGCTTACAGGCGTATGCCTTTTGGTTTATGTAATGCCCCTGCTACTTTTCAAAGGTGTATGTCTGCTATCTTTCATGGTTTCTGTGAGGAGATTGTGGAAGTCTTCATGGACGATTTCTCCGTCTATGGAACTTCCTTTGACCATTGTCTCCACAACCTTAATAAAGTTTTGCAGAGATGTGAGGAGACAAATCTGGTACTCAACTGGGAGAAGTGCCACTTCATGGTTAACGAAGGAATTGTTCTTGGTCACAAGATTTCCGAAAGGGGAATTGAGGTGGACAAGGCCAAGATCGAAGCAATTGAGAGGATGCCCTATCCAAGGGACATCAAAGGTATTCGCAGTTTTCTCGGTCATGCTGGTTTCTATAGAAGATTTATTAAAGACTTTTCTAAGACTTCGAGACCCCTCACTAATCTTCTCCAGAAGGACGTTCCTTTTGTATTTGATGAAGATTGTAAGGAGGCTTTTGAAGTTCTTAAGAAAGCTTTAATAACTGCTCCTATAGTACAACCACCTGACTGGAATTTACCTTTTGAGATTATGTGTGATGCTAGTGATTTTGCTGTTGGAGCTGTTTTAGGGCAAAGGGTTGATAAGAAATTGAATGTTATACATTATGCTAGTAAAACCCTTGATAGTGCTCAAAAGAATTATGCTACTACTGAGAAGGAATTCTTAGCTGTAGTGTTTGCTTGTGATAAGTTTAGGCAGTATATTGTTGATTCCAAAGTTATTATTCATACTGACCATGCTGCCATTAAGTACCTTATGACAAAGAAGGATGCCAAGCCAAGACTTATCAGATGGGTACTCCTTCTTCAAGAATTTGATTTGCAGATTGTTGATAGGAAAGGAGAAGACAATCCGGTGGCGGACAATCTTTCAAGGATGGAAGATATACCGCATGATCCCATCCCAGTCAATGACAATTTTCTAGACGAGCAACTTGCCGTTGTAAAAGTACAATCTCTTTCCGATCCTTGGTTTGCAGATTATGCTAATTTTATCATTGCGAAGTATTTGCCTCCAGGTTTAACATTTCAGCAAAGGAAGAAGTTCTTTCATGATTTGAGGCACTACCTTTGGGATGACCCACATCTTTTCAAAGAAGGTCCAGACGGGATCGTGAGAAGATGCATACCGGAACATGAGCAGAAGGACATTCTCAGACAATGTCATGATAGTCCCTATGGAGGACATCATGCCGGTGAGAGGACTGCACATAAGGTTCTTCAATCAGGTTTTTATTGGCCTACTCTCTTTAAAGATGCTAGAAATTATGTTTTAGCCTGTGATAAATGTCAGAGAGTTGGTAACATTAGTAGAAGGAATGAGATGCCTATGAATTACTCACTAGTGATTGAACCTTTTGATTGCTGGGGTTTCGATTTTATGGGTCCTTTTCCTTCTTCGCACAAGTACACTCACATTTTAGTAGCTGTTGATTATGTGACCAAGTGGGTTGAAGCAATCCCCACTGAAAGTGCTGATCACAAGACATCTTTGAAAATGCTCAAAGATGTGATTTTCCCTAGGTTTGGTGTACCTAGGTATCTCATGACTGATGGAGGATCACACTTCACGCATGGAGCTTTTAGAAAAGCTTTAGCTAAGTACGATGTCAATCATAGAATTGCTTCACCGTACCATCCTCAAACTAGTGGGCAAGTTGAGCTCACCAATAGAGTGATCAAGTTGATCTTACAGAAGACAGTAAATAGAAATAGAAAGGACTGGTCAAATAAGTTAGGAGATGCTTTGTGGGCGTATAGAACTACTTACAAAAACCCCATGGCCATGTGCTAGGCTTCTCGCCCCTCGTTGGTTACCCCAAGTGGAAGGTGTGAGATGTAGTGTTGCGTAAGTTTTTCCCTTGGCAAAGATACCAAGGATCGAATCCCCAGAGACTCCTAGGTTCAACAAGAAGGTGTCAACTGCTAACGGCGCCAGATATTAGCAATCAACGTGGACCTGCACACAGATACAAATAACTTTGCTCCCAACGAGTACAGAGAGGTTGTCAATCCCTCCGGCCTTGTAGTTCACAAAGGATTAAACGCAAATGATAGTAGTGATAGATAATGTTTGCAATAGTAAATAATAGCGAAAAGTAAATAGCGGGTGTGATCAATGATGGTAATATGGACCGGAGTCTCATGATGTTCACTAGTGATGTCTCTCTCCCAAAAGACGATAAAACAGCTATGTGAGGTAAACGAATTACAGCTGGGCAATTGACAGGACCACGAACGCAAACCAATGCTGACTACATTGCAAGAAAGGTTGAGGTTCAAAGCATGGGCGGTACGCCAAAGTAAGTAGACCGAAATTCATCAATATCTACTACTAATCATCCACCTTGAGATATCTGTCCAGAACATCTCGCTTGTATTAAGTTGCGAGCCCCACCCATAGTGTAAACTCAAAGCAACAGACAACTGCATTAAAAGAACTTTGCGTAAAGTAAACAATCCTTGCACCCGCGGGCACAAGCACCGTTGTTTTCCCCTTGTGGCAACAGCACATCCCCTAGACTCATGTTTATGTCACTCAAACTAGTCATCGAGGGGCATGAACCCACAATCGAGCATAACGTTCCCTCTTGGAGTCACTACCTATTACTTGGCCAAAGCAATAAATAACAACGGAGAACATGCAAGAATTACTTACGAACATAAATATAAAAGAGGTAGATCAAATATATTACTCAATCACAATCTGAACATAATCTCATAATCCATCGGATCCCAGCAAACTCATCATAGCAACAGCATAAGGATTACATATGTGCCTCGATCATGTAGGGCAGCTCACGAGGACTAATTAGTGAAGCACAAGAACGGGAGGAGAACATCACATAGCTACTGGTCATGGACTCATGGTCCAAGGGAGACTACTCACAACTCATCCGGGAGGCGTCCATGGTGGTGGAGAGGCTCCCGGTGGTGATCCTCCCCTCCGGCAGGGTGCCGGGAAGAGTTCTCCTGGTGCTCCCGATCTTGGAAGCGGCGGCGGCGGCGGAACAGAGATGAGATCGCGAAAAAGAGTTCCTGTTTCGAGGGTTTCGGAGGACGCTTTAAATATATGCCAAAGGGGGGCATCGGAGGAGCCTCGGGGGGCCCAGGCGCCCCCCCGGCGCGGCCCAGGGGGGGCGCCGCCAGGGCGCCTGGAGCCCTGGTGGCCCCCCCGGCTGTCCTTCGGGCGCACGGTAGTTTCCGTAACGCTGATTTTTTTTTTCTAGATTTTTCCTGGCAGTTCTCGTAATGTGAAAACCTGAAATACAAAAACAGCCGAAAACAGAAACTGGCACTGGGGTGCACTGAGTTAATAGGTTAGTCCAAATATGATCAGAAGTGTATGGAAGTGTATAAATATCATAGCAATATCACCCAAAAGAGGCATGGAGCAAGCAGAAATTATAGATACGTTTTGGACGTATCAACATCCCCAAGCTTAATTCCTGCTCGTCCTCGAGTAGGTAAATGATAACAAGAATAATTTCTGTGGTGACATGCTATTAACCATATAGGACTTTTCATAGTCATATGACAAAAGCTTACTAAGATAATGAATCTGTAGTAATTGAGTTGCCTCATGAGAAAATCACAAAGAACTGAAAGTTTTACAATATGATATTGAAACATCAAATAGATTTGCAATGAACATGATGTGCAAATATGATAAGTGATATCTAGCTTGCCCCCTTTAGTGATGCAAAACATAAATGCAAGGGCACCTTCAAGGTTTAAGTGATGACTAGATACAATGATTTCAGAGTAAACGATATCACAATCATGCAAAAGACAATGCTACTTTGGGACAATGCACATTACACTCAGAATGACAATCATGCTCTCGGTAGTTGGTGCTTTTAAAAGAAGGTGGAGACTCAACATAAAAGTAAAAGAATGGTCAAGTGCTAGAGCTTTTTATTTTGAAAACATAGAAGCAATTTTGTCAACGGTAGTAGTACTTCATATGTGTTATGCACAAGACATCCTATAAGTTGCAGGCCTCATGCATCGAATACCAATAGTGCTCGCACCTTGTCCTAATTAGCTCGGATTTCCATGGGTTATCATTGCATTACATATGTTTCAACCAAGTGTCACAAAGGGGTACCTCTATGCCACCTGTACATAGGTCCAAGGAGATAGATCGCATTTGATTTCTCGTTTTTGATAGATCTCAACTTGAGGACATCCATACCGGGACAACATAGAAAATAGATAATGGACTCCTCTTTAATGCTTAAGCATATTCTCATAAGAGATTGAGGATTAATGCCCAAGCTAAAACTTCCACCATGATACATGGCTTTGGTTAGCGGCCCAATGTTCTTCTCTAACAATATGCGTAGTCATTCAACCCATGGCAAATCACCCTTACTTCAGACAAGACGAACATGCATAGCAACTCACATGATATTTAACAAAAGTGTAACAGTTGATGGCGTCCCCAGAAACATGGTTACCGCTCAGCAGGCAACTTATAAGAAATAAGATACATAAGCAACATATTCTTTACCACAATAGTTTTTAAGCTACTTTCCCATGAGCTATGTATTGCAAAGTTAGTTCGCTTAGTACAGGTGGAGGTTAGCAAAAGACTGGGAGCGACCAACTAAGAGAGCAATGACGGTCATAATCATGCAGAGCGACAAAGCAACATTGAATCAGGCATGAAAGTTATATCGCTACTCAGAAATAAAAGATCATCAAGGCTTGACAGACTTTCTTTACAGTCTTTAAATATGCGTGAGCATACGCCAAGTCAATCAAAATAAATTCTTGAGGGAAGATATTACTAAACCATGCCACATCATAGGCAAACAAATCATGTTGGTACTCCAATAACACATTGGGAACCCCTCAGCTATTTGAGACTAACCATAAGAAAACCTGAACTACTAAGCGCCATCATGCACGTAGCATCTTTATCATAGACATATTAACCAATGCAACGGAAGCAAACTCTCTTAATAAGGTGAGCATGATAATTAAAGAGAGTTCAAGAAACCAACTAAACGAAAGCTCTTTAAAAAAGATAAGCATGAATACTAAGAGCAGAACATGATAGTAGCTATTGAAAGACAAAGAACACACACAGCAAAGATAGATATGAAAATTCTATGTTATGTTGTAGGTAGAAGTGGAGCGTGTTTCTCTCCCACATAAAGAACGCTAAGTTCCGACTCGTTATGGAAAACTAAAAAGGAAACTAAAAGCAAGACGCTCCAAGCATAGCACATAACACATGAAGTGATTAAAATATAGTGGAACGAAAGACGAACTGATAATGTTGATGGAGAAGGGGATGCACGGGGGCATCCCCAAGCTTAGACGCTTGAGTCTCCTTGAATATTTCTTGGGGGTGCACGGGGGCATCCCCAAGCTTGAGCGCTTGACACTCCTGAATCTTTTTATCATCTTCCCTCGCACACTTGAAAACTCCGTTCATACATAACTCATCATAATCTGATTAGCGAGGTTAGTACCCTTAATAAAATAATTGCACCTTGCTGGAAATAAAGATATTCTTGAAGTTCTACTGTTTCTCAAGGTTGCCAAAAGGTTTTTGCAAAGAAAAAGCAAGCTCTTGGTTTGCAAAATGAAAGAAAGGCAAAACAGGACATAATCTGTGAAAAACAGAACAGCAGGTAGTAACTGATTTGTTCGGGGCACTTCTGGAACTCTAATCAAAAAACTCAGAACAGACGCACGAAAGAAAATTATATAGAGAACGCTGTCGAAAAAATTCAGACCAAAAAGATTACTGGTGATTTTATACGTTTTTCTATCCAAGGACAGAATCTGTTTCCTGGACAGCACCTCACAACTTTTGAACTTTCTAGCAATCAGAGGCTATACTTGGCACAAATATGAAAAGCAAAGATACAATGATGATGCTACTGTAGTAAACAACATTAAGACACAACAAAAGCAAAAAATAAATTTTTTATTCATGTGGACTGCCTCCCAAAAGCGCTTTCTTTTATGCCTTTAAGCTAGGCATAATGCATAGAGATCAAGTTTTATCAAGAGTAAAAGAATAGCTAGCCCGTACAACGGACTCAAAAGGTAACTTGATCTTCTTTCGAGGGAAGTGTTCCATCCCTTTCTTGAGAGGAAACTGAAATTTTATATTACCCTCTTTCATGTCAATGATAGCACCAACGGTGCGTAAAAAGGGACGTCCCAAAATAATTGGACACGAAGGATCACATTCAATATCCATAATAGTAAAATCAACGGGAACATAATTATCATTAACAACGATAAGAACATCGTCGATCCTCCCCAAAGGTTTCTTTATGGAGGAATCAACGAGACGAACACCAAAAGAACAAGAATCATAAGGTTTCAATTTAAGCATATCATATATTCTTTTGGGCATAACAGAGGTACTAGCTCCAACATCACATAATGCATAGCAAGAGAAGTCATTCAACTTAATTTTTATCATAGGATCCCAACCATCTTCTAGCTTTCTAGGTATGGAGGCTTCTACTCTAAGTTTCTCCTCCCTAGCTTTGATGAGAGCATTAGTGATATGCTCTGTGAAGGCAAGGTTAAGCGTGCTAGTGCGGGGATCTCTAGACATCTTGTGAAGGAAATCAATAACTTCGGTAAGAGTGCAATTATCAAAATCAAGATCACTAGCATCAAGTAAAGTGGTAGTGGTGTCCTTAAGGTTCACTTGTTTGGTAGTTTCTGTAGTCATAGCATCACCATTAATAGGTCCAATGGGACCAGGAGTACATTGGGTGCTAAGAGTTTGGATATCCTCAACAACTTGGATAGTAGCAACAGTGTGGTGGGTAGGAAGGCTCTTAATTCTATCTTCTTCCTCCCTTTCTCTAGCCCATCTTTCTTTAAGTTTAGCCATCATCCTAATGTTTTCATTAATTTGCACTTGAGTAGCATTAATAGGAGTGACCTTCCTCTCCTCAAGAGGAGAAGTTTTAATTTTAAGCAATTCTATCTCATTGGCTAAGTGGTCTACCTTCAAAGAGAGATCATCTAGTTTATGTAGTTTTTCTTCTACACTCTAATTAAATGCTTTTTGGGTAGCGATGAAATCTTTAAGCATAAACTCTAGTTCAGTAGTGGAGTTCTTGGTGCTAGGATAAGCATTGTTGTTCCCATAAGAATTAGAGGGAACGGTCTAGGATTGCTACCAAAGTTACTCCTATAAGCATTGTTGTTAAAATTGTTTCTAGAGATAAAATTCACATCTACTTGTTCTTGAGCAATCAAAGAATTTAAAGGAACATCACGAGGATCAACAGAGGATTGCTTCGAAAGTAGAGACATGATCAAGTCAACTTTTTCATTAAGGGAGGAAATCTCCTCGACAGAGTTTACCTTCCTACCTGTTGGAGCGCGTTCGGTGTGTCATTGGGAATAGTTGGTCATCATCTCATCGAGAAGCTTCGTGGCAGCACCAAGTGTAGTTGACATAAAAGTTCCTCCCGCGCCCGAATCTAACAAGATCCGCGAGGTAAAGTTCAAGCCTGCATAAAAAGTTTGGATAACCATCCAAGTAGTCAAACCGTGAGTAGGGCAGTTCTTGATAAGAGATTTCATACGTTCCCAAGCTTGGGCAACGTGTTCATTATCCAATTGTTTAAATTTCATTATGTTACTTCTAAGTTGGATAATTTTAGCAGGTGGATAGTATTTTCCAATAAAAGCATCTTTGCACTTGTCCCATGAATCTATGATGTTTCTAGGCAAAGACTGAAACCAAATTTTAGCTTCTCCTCTCAAGGAGAAAGGAAAAAGCTTAAGCTTAACAATATTTCCATCTATTTCTTGGTACTTTTGCATATCACAAAGTTCAACAAAGTTGTTTAAGTGTAAAGCAGCATCATCTCCAGCATCGGAGAATTGATCTTTCATGACTAAGTTCAGTAAAGCATGTTTAATTTCATATGAAGGTACTGAAGTGGCAGGTGTAGTGATAGGTGTGCTGATAAAGTCATCGTTGTTGTGACTAGTGAAGTCACACAACTTGGTGTTCTCGGTGGAACCCATAGTAGCAAGCAAGCAAGATAACTATTTTTGTGATTTTCGATAAAAAGGTACTAAAGCAAAAAACTGAAAGGTAAACTAACAAGACTAAAAAGCAAAGGTAAAAGATAGCATGCAACTCCCCTATCTTGAAGAGTGGAGTCCCCGGCAACGGCGCCAGAAAAACTCTTGCTAGGCTTCTCGCCCCTCGTTGGTTACCCCAAGTGGAAGGTGTGAGATGTAGTGTTGCGTAAGCTTTTCCCTTAGCAAAGATACCAAGGATCGAACCCCAGAGACTCCTAGGTTCAACAAGAAGGTGTCAACTGCTAACGGCGCCAGATATTAGCAATCAACGTGGACCTGCACACAGATACAAATAACTTTGCTCCCAACGAGTACAGAGAGGTTGTCAATCCCTCCGGCCTTATAGTTCACAAAGGATTAAACGCAAATGATAGTAGTGATAGATAATGTTTGCAATAGTAAATAATAGCGAAAAGTAAATAGCGGGTGTGATCAATGATGGTAATATGGACCGGAGTCTCATGATGTTCACTAGTGATGTCTCTCTCCCAAAAGACGATAAAACAGCTATGTGAGGTAAACGAATTACAGCTGGGCAATTGACAGGACCATGCTAGGCTTCTCGCCCCTCGTTGGTTACCCCAAGTGGAAGGTGTGAGATGTAGTGTTGCGGAAGTTTTTCCCTTGGCAAAGATACCAAGGATCGAATCCCCAGAGACTCCTAGGTTCAACAAGAAGGTGTCAACTACTAACGGCGCCAGATATTAGCAATCAACGTGGACCTACACACAGATACAAATAACTTTGCTCCCAACGAGTACAGAGAGGTTGTCAATCCCTCCGGCCTTGTAGTTCACAAAGGATTAAACGCAAATGATAGTACTGATAGATAATGTTTGCAATAGTAAATAAAAGCGAAAAGTAAATAGCGGGTGTGATCAATGATGGTAATATGAACCGGAGTCTCATGATGTTCACTAGTGATGTCTCTCTCCCAAAAGACGATAAAACAGCTATGTGAGGTAAACGAATTACAGCTGGGCAATTGACAGGACCACGAACGCAAACCAATCCTGACTACATTGCAAGAAAGGTTGAGGTTCAAAGAATGGGCGGTACGCCAAAGTAAGTAGACCGAAATCCATCAATATCTACTACTAATCATCCACCTTGAGATATCTATCCAGAACATCTCGCTGGTATTAAGTTGCGAGTCCCACCCATAGTGTAAACTCAATGCAACAGACAACTGCATTAAAAGAACTTTGCGTAAAGTAAACAATCCTTGCACCCGTGGGCACAAGCACCGTTGTTTTACCCCTTGTGGCAACAACACACCCCCTAGACTCATGTTTCTGTCACTCGAGCTAGTCATCGAGGGGCATGAACCCACAATCAAGCATAACGTTCCCTCTTGGAGTCACTACCTACTACTTGGCCAAAGCAATAAATAACAACTGAGAACATGCAAGAATTACTTACGAACATAAATATAAAAGAGGTAGATCAAATATATTACTCAAGAACAATCTGAACATAATCTCATAATCCATCGGATCCCATCAAACTCATCATAGCAACATCATAAGGATTACATATGTGCCTCGATCATGTAGGGCAGCTCACGAGGACTAATTAGTGAAGCACAAGAACAGGAGGAGAACATCACATAGCTACGGGTCATGGACTCATGGTCCAAGGGAGACTACTCACAACTCATCCGGGAGGTGTCCATGGTGGTGGAGAGGCTCCCGGTGGTGATCCTCCCCTCCGGCAGGGTGCCGGGAAGGGTTCTCCTGGTGCTCCCGATCTTGGAAGCGGCGGCGGCGGCGAAACAGAGATGGGATCGCGAAAAGAGTTCCTGTTTCAAGGGTTTCGGAGGACGCTTTAAATATATGCCAAAGGGGGGCATCGGAGGAGCCTCGGGGGGCCCAGGCGCCCCCCCGGCGCGGCCCAGGGGGGGCGCGCCGCCAGGGCGCCTGGAGCCCTGGTGGCCCCCCCGGCTGTCCTTCAGGCGCATGGTAGTTTCCGGAACGCTGATTTTTTATATAAGTTTTCTGGATTTTTCCTGCAGTTCTCGTAATATGAAAACCTGAAATACAAAAACAGCCGAAAACAGAAACTGGCACTGGGGGTGCACTGAGTTAATAGGTTAGTCCAAATATGATCAAAAGTGTACGGAAGTGTATGAATAACATAGCAATATCACCCAAAAGTGGCATGGAGCAAGCAGAAATTATAGATACGTTTTGGACGTATCAACATCCCCAAGCTTAATTCCTGCTCGTCCTCGAGTAGGTAAATGATAACAAGAATAATTTCTGTGGTGACATGCTATTAACAATATAGGACTTTTTCATAGTCATATGACAAAAGCTTACTGAGACAATGAATCTATAGTAATTAAGTTGCCTCATGAGAAAATCACAAAGGACTGAAAGTTTTACAATATGATATTGAAACATCAAATAGATTTGCAATGAACATGATGTGCAAATATGATAAAGTGATATCTAGCTTGCCCCCTTTAGTGAAGCAAAACATAAATGCAGGGGCACCTTCAAGGTTTAAGTGATGACTAGATACAATGATTTCAAAATAAACGATATCACAATCATGCAAAAGACAATGCTACTTTGGAACAATGCACATTACACTCAGAATGACAATCATGCTCTCAGTAGTTGGTGCTTTTAAAAGAAGGTGGAGACTCAACATAAAAGTAAAAGAATGGCCTTCCGCAGAGGGAAGCAGGGATTACTCATGTGCTAGAGCTTTTTATTTTGAAAACATAGAAGCAATTTTGTCAACGGTAGTAGTACTTCATATGTGTTATGTATAAGACATCCTATAAGTTGCAAGCCTCATGCATCGAATACCAATAGTGCTCGCACCTTGTCCTAATTAGCTCGGATTTCCATGGGTTATCATTGCATTACATATGTTTCAACCAAGTGTCACAAAGGGGTACCTCTATGCCACCTGCACAAAGGTCCAAGGAGATAAATCGCATTTGATTTCTCATTTTTGATAGATCTCAACTTGAGGACATCCATACCGGGACAACATAGAAAATAGATAATGGACTCCTCTTTAATCATAAGAGATTGAGGATTAATGTCCAAGCTAAAACTTCCACCATGATACATGGCTTTGGTTGGCAGCCCAATGTTCTTCTCTAACAATATGCATACTCAAACATTCAACCCATGGCAAATCACCCTTACTTCAGACAAGACGAACATGCATAGAAACTCACATGATATTCAACAAAAGTGTAAGAGTTGATGGCGTCCCCAGAAACATGGATACCGCTCAGCAAGCAACTTATAAGAAATAAGATACATAAGCGACATATTCTTTACCACAATAGTTTTTAAGCTACTTTCCCATGAGCTATGTATTGCAAAAACTGAAGGTTTTAAAGGTAGCACATGTAAATTTACTTGGAGTGGCGGTGAAATACCACATATAGGTAGGTATGGTGGACTCATATGGCATAACTGGTTTAAAAGGATGTGGATGCACAAGCAGTTAGTCCGCTTAGTATAGGTGGAGGTTAGCAAAAGACTGGGAGCGACCAACTAAGAGAGCAATGACGGTCATAATCATGCAGAGCGACAAAGCAACATTGAATCATGCATGGTAGTTATATCGCTACTCAGAAACAAAAGATCATCAAGGCTTGACAGACTTTCTTTACAGTCTTAAATATGCGTGAGCATACGCCAAGTCAATCAAAATAAATTCTTGAAGGAAGATATTACTAAACCATACCACATCATAGGCAAACAAATCATGTTGGTACTCCAATAACACATTGGGAACCCCCCAGCTATTTGGGATTAACCATAACAAAACCTGAACTACTAAGCGCCATCATGCACGTAGCATCTTTATCATAGACATATTAACCAATGCAACGGAAGCAAACTCTCTTAATAAGGTGAGCATGATAATTAAAGAGAGTGTAAGCAACCAACTAAACAAAAGCTCTTTGAAAAGATAAGCATGAATACTAAGAGCTGAACATGATAGTAGCTATTGAAAGACAAAGAACACACACAGCAAAGATAGGCATGAAAATTCTATGTTATGTTCTAGGTAGAAGTGGAGCGTGTTTCTCTCCCACATAAAGAAAGCTGAGTTCCGACTCGTTATGAAAAACTAAAGAAAACTAAAAGCAAGACGCTCCAAGCATAGCACATAACACATGAAGTGATTAAAATATAGTGGAACGAAAGACGAACTGATAATGTTGATGGAGAAGGGGATGCACGGGGGCATCCCCAAGCTTAGACACATGAGTCTCCTTGAATATTTCTTGGGGGTGCATGGGGACATCCCCAAGCTTGAGCACTTGACACTTCTGAATCTTTTTATCATCTTCCCTCGCACACTTGAAAACTCCCTTCATACATAACTCATCATAATCTGATTAGCGAGGTTAGTACCCTTAATAAAATAATTGTACCTTGCTGGAAATAAAGATATTATTGAAGTTCTACTGTTTCTCAAGATTGCCAAAAGGTTTTTGCAAAGAAAAAGCAAGCTCTTGGTTTGCAAAATGAAAGAAAGGCAAAACAGGACAGAATCTGTGAAAAACAGAACAGCAGGTAGTAATTGATATGTTCGGGGCACTTCTGCAACTTTAATCAAAAAACTCAGAACAGACGCACGAAAGACAATTAAATAGAGAACGCTGTCGAAAAAATTCAGACCAAAAAGATGATCTGGTGATTTTATACGAATTTTTCTATCCAAGGACAGAATCTGTTTCCTGGACAGCACCTCACAACTTTTGAACTTTCTAGCAATCAGAGGCTATACTTGGCACAAAATTGAAAAGCAAAGATACAATGATGATGCTACAGCAGTAAACAACATCAAGACACAACAAAAGCAAAATAAAATTTTATTCATTGGGCTGCCTCCCAAGAGCGCTTTCTTTTAAGCCTTTAAGCTAGGCATAATGCATAGAGATCAAGTTTTATCAAGCGTAAAAGAATAGCTAGCCCGTACAACGGACTCAAAAGGTAACTTGATCTTCTTTCGAGGGAAGTGTTCCATCCCTTTCTTGAGAGGAAACTGAAATTTTATATTACCCTCTTTCATGTCAATGATAGCACCAATGCTGCGCAAAAAGGGACGTCCCAAAATAATTGGACACGAAGGATCACATTCAATATCCATAATAGTGAAATCAACGGGAACATAATTGTCATTGACAATGATAAGAACATCGTCGATCCTCCCCAAAGGTATCTTTATGGAAGAATCAACGAGACGAACACCAAAAGAACAAGAATCATAAGGTTTCAATTTAAGCATATCATATATTCTTTTGGGCATAACAGAGGTACTAGCTCCAACATCACATAATGCATAGCAAGAGAAGTCATTCAACTTAATTTTTATCATAGGATCCCAACGATCTTCTAGCTTTCTAGGTATGGAGGCTTCTACTCTAAGTTTCTCCTCCCTAGCTTTGATGAGAGCATTAGTGATATGCTCTGTGAAGGCAAGGTTAAGCGTGCTAGTGCGGGGGTCTCTAGACATCTTGTGAAGGAAATCAATAACTTCGGTAAGAGTGCAATTATCAAAATCAAGATCACTAGCATCAAGTAAAGTGGTAGTGGTGTCCTTTAGGTTCACTTGTTTGGTAGTTTCTATAGTCATAGCATCACCATTAATAGGTCCAATGGGACCAGGAGTACATTGGGTGCTAAGAGTTTGGATATCCTCAACAACTTGGATAGTAGCAACAGTGTGGTGGGTAGGAAGGCTCTTAATTCTATCCTCTTCCTCCCTTTCTCTAGCCCATCTTTCTTTAAGTTTAGCCATCATCCTAATATTTTCATTAATTTGCACTTTAGTAGCATTAATAGGAGTGACCTTCCTCTCCTCAAGAGGAGAAGTTTTAATTTTAAGCAATTCTATCTCATTGGTTAAATGGTCTACCTTCAAAGAGAGATCATCTAGTTTATGTAGTTTTTCTTCTACACCCTTATTAAAGGCTTTTTGGGTAGTGATGAAATCTTTAAGCATAATCTCTAGTTCAGTAGTGGAGTTCTTGGTGCTAGGATAAGCGTTGTTGTTCCCATAAGAATTAGAGGGGAACGGTCTAGGATTGCTACCAAAATTACTCCTATAAGCATTGTTGTTAAAATTGTTTCTAGAGATAAAGTTCACATCTACTTGTTCTTGAGCAATCAAAGAATTTAAAGGAACATCACGAGGATCAACAGAAGATTGCTTCGAAAGTAGAGACATGATCAAGTCAACTTTTTCATTAAGGGAGGAAATCTCCTCGACAGAGTTTACCTTCCTACCTGTTGGAGCGCATTCGGTGTGCCATTGGGAATAATTGGTCATCATCTCATCGAGAAGCCTTGTGGCAGCACCAAGTGTAGTTGACATAAAGGTTCCTCCCGCGGCTGAATCTAACAAGTTTCGCGAGGTAAAGTTCAAGCCTGCATAAAAAGTTTGGATAACCATCCAAGTAGTCAAACCATGAGTAGGGCAGTTCTTGATAAGAGATTTCATACGTTCCCAAGCTTGGGCAACGTGTTCATTATCCAATTGTTTAAAATTCATTATGTTACTTCTAAGTTGGATAATTTTAGCAGGTGGATAGTATTTTCCAATAAAAGCATCTTTGCACTTGTCCCATGAATCTATGCTATTTCTAGGCAAAGACTGAAACCAAATTTTAGCTCCTCCTCTCAAGGAGAAAGGAAAAAGCTTAAGCTTAACAATATTACCATCTATTTCTTGGTACTTTTGCATATCACAAAGTTCAACAAAGTTGTTCAAGTGTAAAGCAGCATCATCTCCAGCACCGGAGAATTGATCTCTCATGACTAGGTTCAGTAAAGCAGGTTTAATTTCATCCAAAGGTGCTGAAGTGGCAGGTGTAGTGATAGGTGTGCAGATAAAGTCATCGTTGTTGTGACTAGTGAAGTCACACAACTTGGTGTTCTCGGTGGAACCCATAGTAGCAGGCAAGCAAGATAACTATTTTTGTGATTTTCGATAAAAAGGTACTAAAGCAAAAACTGAAAGGTAAACTAACAAGACTAAAAGCAAAGGTAAAAGATAGCATGCAACTCCCCTATCTTGAAGAGTGGAGTCCCCGGCAGCGGCGCCAGAAAAACTCTTGCTAGGCTTATCGCCCCTCGTTGGTTACCCCAAGTGGAAGGTGTGAGATGTAGTGTTGCGGAAGTTTTTCCCTTGGCAAAGATACCAAGGATCGAATCTGTAACACCCCGAAACTTTTGGTTTGGTTTTTACCAAATTCTTTAGTTGATTTAAAGGAGGTTATTAAAAAAAAAATTAGAGGGACTCTCCTTCTCAAAATCTTTTTGATGACAAATCTTTTATGGGTCCTTCTCAATCTTGATTCTGATCTTGAGGGTTTTTCAGCATGTGTTGGTACAACACAAATACTCTTGGGGTAGTTTGTTATTTTTTTTTCTCCTTATTGAAAAGAATTTATTTGAACTTGGGTTTATTCTTTCTCATTCAAAAATGCTCCTAGGCTAACCTCTTGCCATGACCTATGTTGAAAATTTTCTTCCTAGACCCTCCCCTCTACTTTGGGTCAAGTCAAGCATCAATTCCAGCAAGCTTCAACTTCCCCTAGATTTTATTTCTTTTTATTTTAACCTCAAAATCATTTTCTATCAGTTATTTGGACCTTAGTGACTTACAAAGGAACTACTAGATTTCCTTTGAGTTTTGGTTCCAAATAAATTCCTCTGGCTAGTCCTTAGTACCCTCAACCTATATCCATCAAGATCTACTGGTCAACAGTTCAAAATTTTCAAAATATGCTTGCTGCAAGTTTAGAGCAGATTTGTCATTTTTGGTGAAATGCATCCTTTTTCTTTTCCTAAAAATCTGGGATAATTCAGGCAGTCTCCAGATGCATCAAGAGACCCCCTCACCAAGTCCCAGCTCAAGAAAAAATTTCCACGTGCGTCAAACATTTCATCGAGCAGCTTGCGTGCACTGTTCCTGTCAAGTTTCAGAATTCAGTAAAGTTCAGAGAGTTCAGTGTCGTTTCTCGTCAGAGCTCGTCCTCGATCTCGCTAGTGCCCGCGTTGGCACCTAGCTCCCTGTTCCCCCTTCTTATCCAGTGCGCCGCACGGTCGCTTGGCTGGTTGCGAGCGTCGGTGGCGGACTATCGCGTCCGCTCCGGCGTCGTCCGCGGTGACAGTACCGCCCGTGGCGGCCATCAGAGGTAAGCCCTGCAGTACGGCGCCGCTCCGCACCGCCCAAGCCACCGGTGGCCTCCGCGTGTTCATTCCCCCCCCCTGAGCACGCTGCAGTACCGTCGCCGTGGCCTGAGAAGCGCAGAGCGCGCTCTCTGCCGCCGACGCGCCCGTGAAGCAAATTCGTCGAAGCCACGGTGATGATCCATCTCTGATCAAGCTTAGGCCAGGGATGGAACTGGTGAACCAATCCGCAGCTGCCCAGTCGCCTAAACCTCCAGATCGACCACCCCCTCGCCGTAATCTCTCGCCGGAGATATTTTGCTCACGGCACCATCCTCGCCCGCCTATAAATAGGACCCCAGAGGCGTTGTGAAGCCACCGCATCCACCACACCCCACCACAGCCTCGCCAAAACCCCTCAGAGGGCCTCGGAAGAGCCTTCTTCCCCGACTCCGGCCGCCCCGATCCGCTTCGGGCTCCGGCAAGATCCGCTCTGGTGAGAGCACCCCCGCTTCCCAAACTTGGTCAGCAACCTTCTGGTCCACCACCTCGTCTAACCCAAGCGTCAATTTGGTGTTGGCAGCCTCCTCCGGTGAGATCCATCATCGCCCGAAGCTGCCGTCCGCCGAAGAGGAAAGGGCCGTCGCCGTGGTGCCCTCTGACGCCTTCTTCCACCACCCACCGACGCAGAAGGACCTCCTGAGCACGCCGGTACTCCCCTCCTTCTGTGTCTCGCAGTGGTTCGTCGCCGGCGAACACCGCAAGTCTCTGGCGCCGGCGAGCTCTGTTTTCCCTTTCAAACCTGACATGCGGGACCCCCTTGTCAGCCTTTTCTTTTTATTCGAATCGTTTTCTGAAAGCGCCTTCGGGCAAAGTACGCTTTCTATTCGGTTTGCCGTATTTCATCCGAAGCGTTTTCTGTTATTTCAAACTAGCCCCTGGAAAGTTTTCTGTTTATAACAGTCTAGTCCCTGGACTGAAACCTTTATAACTTTTAAACTAAAAATGATTTTGAGTTGATTCTTTTTCTGGCATCTTCATATTTCTGCCTAGTTTTTTATCATATTTATTTGAAAAATATTTGGAACACTTTTTACGCACGCACGGTATTTACCTTAGTATCCGATTCCTTTTATACCGTAGATACTGAAGGAGGTAACGGAGCCGCAAACTTCGCCGAGCTAGACTCCGACTACTCCGAACCAGGCAAGCATGTTTGAACCTTTGATATGATGAGTGTTTTTCATGTTTGCTAGAGTGGTTTTTTCTTATGGCATGTTTATATAAGCATTTGTTGGATGTTATATTCCATGCAAGGTAAGTTGCAAGTGAGCTACAAAACTTGATGAGATCATAAGATGGAGAAACAATCTGATCATGTGGTGGCATGATAGGTTGTAAGCTGGTATTGTTGGAGCATGCCAGTTCTATAACAACTGTTTAACTCCGGTGTCGACGTGGATCAAGCCTCGATCCCGTCCATTTTCCCTTTTTTGTGCTGCCACATGTTTTCTGCAAAGAATACAGTTTAGTAAGTTGCAAACCTCTTTCCTGGTACACACCAAATAGAGAGGCCGTGAGGAGGGTTCCATGGCCCTGGATTAAAGCCGTCATCCGGTCAGGGGGCATGGGTGTTTCCGGTTGGGACCGAGAGGGGGGCACCCCTTAGAGCGCGCGATATAAATTTGATCCCATGCTATTCGAGGAGTGACCTCCCCGTCTCAAGAGTTTTTCTTGAACGTTGCCTAGGGTGATTCCTGGCAGCGGAATGTGGAATGGGTGTGTACTGGTTAGATGTGTTTTCTTCTAAAATACCGTGAACGGAACTAGTCCTTGGTGACTACTGAAATCCGTTGGCTGTGGTAAAAAGTACAAACTCTGCAGAGTCAAAACCATTCGCATAACCATGTCCTTGGTCAAGGACGTTGGTTAGCATATCAGTGTCAGTCTCAGCGTCAGTCTCTGTAGAACAAATACTTAACTGACAGAGGTAAACCCGGCTGAATGTTACTCCTGTGGATGGACTAACCTGTTTACTTTTATGTACCGAGTATTTCTTGGGATGGTGCTACCTCCATGAACTACTCAATTTTTTTGTATGATATAAGCCCTTTATGTGATGTCGCTCAGACGTCCGAATGTGGCATTCTTGTCATTTATTTTTGATATAAGCCCTTTATGTGATGTCGCTCAGACGTCCGACTGTGGCATTCTTGTCATTTATTTTTGATATAAGCCCTTTATGTGATGTCGCTCAGACGTCCGACTGTGGCATCCTTGTCATTTACTTTTGATATAAGCCCTTTATGTGATGTCGCTCAGACGTCCGACTGTGGCATCCTTGTCATTTACTTTTGATACAAGCCCTTTATGTGATGTCGCTCAGACGTCCGACTGTGGCATTCTTGTTATTTACCTTTGATATAAGCCCTTTCTGCGGTGTCGCCCTGACGCCCGACTGCGGCATGTTTATTCTGTTTTACCTTTCGAGGCGTCGCTTCAGACACCCGATCGGTCGTCAGCTATTTTATTTATGTTGAAGTGCCAATTTAATTACTCGTGTGTGAGTATTACTAATCTGCTCGTATGCATCATGTTTGCATTTGTTATATCTTATGTCCAAACTGTCTTGCGAGTACATTCAAAGTACTCACCTGGCTTGTTGATTTGGCCAGATGTTGACGAAGGCGATCTTATGGATGAAGAGTATGATAGCGAGTCCGACGCCTAGAGGAGTCCCAGTCAGTCCCTTGCGATCCTGGAGTTGGCCACTTGTATTATATACGCTTCCGCCACCTTAATAAAGTCATCAAGCCTCACTCCGGCGCTTGATGAGTTGTAAGATTCTGGAGTCGGGTCACCCACATCACTGTGACATATCCACTACCACTATATCTACGAGTTAGTAGTTATGCCACCATATCCCGTTGTGTCATATCCGCCTTTATGTGTAATATTGGCGTGCTTGTAATAAGTTGTTGAGCAGCCTCAGCTCAACCTTGTATAATATTTAGTACTTCTGGATTTTCTGTATCAAGGATTTGTCTGCCAGTATGGAGGATTTCTCTATACTAGTTTGACGAAAAGGGCGATTTTTCAATAAGTGTTTTATTGGAAAACCGGTCCTGACAACCTTGGTATCAGAGCCAGGCTGACTGTAGGAAGCCACTAGGCGCGATCGCTAATCGGTTATTAGCGTAATAGATGCTATTTTAGCAATTTGCAAATTGTAGCAATTTTTCTGTTAGTCATCATAAATTTATGATTTGACTATCTGGAATTTTTGTCTACTTTTGTAGATGGCTGGCCGCGACTGTGAATCACAGGTGTTCGCCAATGTGCCTGAGGGGTTTATCAAGCTCCTCGCCTCCATCGCCAAGATCGCGATCGGGCCATCGACTCGTCCGGAGTTCATGCTCTACGAGCACAAGCTCAGCGACAGCGTGTCTATGCACCAGGCTGCGGTGCAATTCAAGGGAGGACGTTCTGTATCACGCCACTTCCGATTTGTTGGGAGGGCCATGCCTACGGAGAGGCATGCCATGCAGATGGCTGCCCGTGAGGCAATAGCTCGTCTCCGGGATGCTCTTCCTTCGATGAAGGCTCGTCGCTACCGCTACCTCCCATGCCACGTGCCATACACTTGTCACTATGCATTTGCTTGCACTAGGGGAGAACGAGATGATGCTATTGAGATGCTTGTTGAGTATCTCAAGGCTCTTGAGGCAGCTTTTGATAACCTCGTGGACGACTTTGTGGCTGCCCGTATGGACTCAGTTCAGGGCTGTGTTGCCAACAGGAGGGAGCTGCTCCATACAGCACCACCACTGTCATACATCTCGTCCTCAGCATCCTATGCACCTGCCATCCGAGCCACCGCTCGCCGCCTACCTACCACTGAGAAGTTTGACCAAGTCATTGCCCCTACCCCAGTTAGTGCTGTACCGCCTACCACACCCGCTTCAGCCGCACAACCCAATACTCCGCGCCTAGAGCCCATTAGTGAGGAAGAAGTTGAGTCCCCAGCAGTACTGGGACTTACCCTCGGCAGGCCAAGGGAAATTTTTACCATCTCCGACTGAGTGCGCCGAGCAGCCGTGTGATGTACCTGCTTGTATGATATGTTTATATGTATATAGGCTTGGTGAGAAGTAGTTTGTGTGCGCATCATGTAGGAACTCGGAGAAGTGCACTAGCCTAAATAACATGTCAGGAATATGTACGCGTATCCTGAGTGAGGTATTGTATAATTATGGCTTGCTTGTAAGATACTGAGCGGTCCTTCTCCATGCGCAATCAAGTATTTTCTTGAAAAATCTCGGAGTTTTTAAATTCCTGCCTTTGCAAAATTATTTATTTTGCTACTCGGATTTTTTTTTATTCTCATGAGTTCTGCAAAAAATACCCCAGAGTGGAAAATGCATCGTCCCTGGACTCGTTCCATGCAAAGCCCGCCAGAAGAAAATTATGGTACCCAGGCAAGTAACAATTTCACACAAGGGCAAACAAGTCAGCAAGACAGTGAAGCAGCATTTTCTCAAGTATGCCGCCTTTATGAGCAAAGCCAGCAGCATCATCAAGAAATGATGAGCCATATTATCCACATGAGAAATCACCGCGAACCATACCAGCAGCATTCCAAATTGGCTGAACTACAAAAGACACGTCCCCCAACTTTCTCTCACACTGATAAACCTCTTGAGGCTGATGATTGGCTTCGAGACATTGAGAGGAAATTAATTATTGCACAATGTTCAGACCGTGAGAAAGTACTGTATGCACCTCACTACCTTACAGGAGCAGCTGCATCGTGGTGGGAAAATTTCCTACACATGCATCCCAATGAAAACAACATCACCTGGGAGGAGTTTAAGGAAAATTTTCGTGGGGCGCACATTCCCAGAAGTGTTATGAAGATCAAGAAGAGGGAGTTTGATGACCTCAAGCAAAGAAGCATGTCAGTGACTGAGTACAATAGTCAGTTTACTCAACTATCTCGTTATGCCAACGAAGAACATATGACTGAAAATAAAAAGATGGAAAAATTTCTGGACGGTCTGGCACCAGCACTTAAATGCCAACTGGTCGTGCACACCTTTCCAGATTTCAAAACACTTGTGGACAAAGCTATTACCTTGGAGAATGAACGCCGCAGCTTGGAGGATTTTCGCAAGCGCAAGCGGGACAAGACTTCTCAATCTCGCGACAACCGGAACAAGATTGATTTTCGGAAAAATGGGGCGAACAAATCCGCAACCAGTGTTCCACGCTCAAACAAGAATTTTCATGCAAGGGATAAAGATTTTACGTATCACCCAGGCGTTACTTGCTTCGCTTGTGGAGAGGAAGGACACTATGCCAAGCAATGCCCAAAGCCAAGAAACTCGGCCCCCAAGACAAACAATAGTGGAAATAATTCAGCCTCCAAGCGTAACAACTTCAATCCCAGCAACAATCACAAGAAGGGTCACGTGAACCATGTGACCAAGGAAGAAGCGCAGAATGCTCCGGATATCGTACTCGGTACGTTTCCTGTCAACACAATACCTGTCACGGTTTTGTTTGATTCTGGAGCTTCTCATTCGTTCGTTTCAAAGAAATTTGCTTTGCAACATGATTTTCCGATTCTCCCCTTGGAAAATTGTATGACCATCAAGTCTCCCGGGATTAAGCAAATCACCCAGAGTTATTGCCAAGGTGTGGTTATTGAGCTCGAGGGATTAAAGTTTCGAGCAAACCTCATTGTATTGGAAAATAAGGGACTGGATGTTATCCTAGGAATGGACTGGTTAACCACCAACAAGGGATTTATCGACTGTTTCAATCGAACTGTGATCCTCACTCATCACCACGGGAAGACGATAAAAATTGCAGCTCAAGTAAGACCAGTATCATTGCGACCAAGATTGAACAAGGTGGATATTTCAGATTTAAATAAAGTTCCAGTGGTGTGTGAGTTTCCTGATGTATTTCCTGAAGAGCTACCAGGCATACCACCAGACCGAGAAATAGAATTCATTATTGAACTAGCACCTGGAACCACTCCCATTTACAAGAAACCTTATAGAATGGCACCTTCCGAGTTGGTAGAATTGAAGAAGCAAATAAAAGAATTACTGGACAAAGGATTTATCCGGGCCAGCTCCTCACCTTGGGGTTCGCCAGTATTATTTGCCAAGAAAAAGGATGGGACACTGAGATTATGTATAGACTATCGAGCACTCAACATGGTTACCATCAAAAACAAATATCCGATGCCACGGATAAATGATTTATTTGACCAGCTTGCACAAGCCAAGGTTTTCTCAAAGATTGATTTAAGGTCGGGATATCATCAATTAAAAGTTCGGACAGAAGATATCCCTAAAACAGCATTCACTTCCAGATACGGATTATATGAATTTACAGTAATGCCGTTTGGACTGACAAACGCCCCCGCATATTTTGTTCACCTCATGAACAAAGTGTTCATGAAATTTATGGACAAATTTGTGGTGGTGTTCATTGATGATATTTTAGTATATTCTAAAACACCAGAAGAACATGCTGAACATCTCAGAATTGTGCTGGGAGAATTAAGGAAGCATCAATTGTACGCCAAATTCAGCAAATGTGAATTTTGGCTAAAACAGGTTGGTTTTTTAGGCCATGTATTAACCCAAGAAGGTGTTGCCGTGGACCCAGAAAAAGTCAAGGCCGTACTCGACTGGAGACCACCAGCCAACATAACCGATGTACGAAGCTTTCTTGGAATGGCTGGATATTACAGAAGATTTATTGAGGGATTCTCCACCATAGCAAAACCTATGACACAGCTACTCAAGAAGGATAAGAAATTTGTGTGGACTGAAGATTGCGAGAAAAGTTTCCAAGAACTCAAAAAGAGATTAACAACAGCACCAGTATTGGTCATACCAGACATACACAAAAATTTTGAAGTATATTGCGACGCGTCCCGGAAGGGCCTCGGATGCGTATTAATGCAAGAAGGCAAAGTAGTCGCATATGCTTCCAGGCAACTGCGAAGGCATGAAGAAAACTATCCCACTCATGACTTGGAATTAGCAGCAGTTATTCATGCACTCAAAGAATGGAGGCACTTTTTGCTTGGAAATCGTTGTGAAATATATACAGACCATAAAAGCCTCAAATATATTTTCACACAACCAGAACTCAATTTGCGACAACGACGCTTGTTGGAATTAGTAAAAGACTATGATGTTGGCATTCACTACCATCCAGGAAAGGCAAATGTAGTGGCAGATGCTCTCAGCCGCAATCCAAGCTCGAGCAACGACAGTTCACAAAACTTGAGACCTGAGTTTCAGAGGGAGTTTGCCAAACTCAACATGGTGTTGGTCACTGAAGGCACTATGTCAAATTTGGAAATACAACCCACCCTAATGGAACAAATTAAGAAAGCTCAGCATGGACACCCCAGCATCGAAGGCATAAAAAGAAAAGTGAGTCTGGGCAAAGCCTCAGAATTCGTCGTAGACAGTGAGGGAATACTATGGTACGGAGACAGGCTTTGCGTGCCAAATGTAGAAGACCTCAAACAACAAATTTTGACCGAAGGCCATACCGCTCCATATTCCATCCACCCTGGAGGAACTAAAATGTACAAGGACATTCAGGAAAGATTTTGGTGGCACGGTATGAAGAGGGATATAGCCACATTCATTGCCTGTTGTGATTCATGTCAGCGCATTAAAGCCGAGCACCAAAAACCAGCAGGACTATTACAGCCAAACAGGATACCTGAATGGAAATGGGACGAAATTGGAATGGATTTTATTGTCGGACTACCTCGGTCACGACACGAAAATGATGCCATATGGGTCATCACAGATAAGTTGACCAAGGTGGCACATTTTATTCCAGTAAAGACAACCCACACCACTCAGAAGCTTCCCAAGCTTTATCTCTCCCGTATTGTTTGTCTACATGGAGTTCCAAAGACCATAATATCCGACAGAGGCACTCAATTCGTCTCTAGATTTTGGGATCATTTACAACAAGCTCTGGGAACTCAACTAGTATTCAGCACAGCATATCACCCCCAGACTGGAGGACAGACTGAACGTGTAAACCAAATTCTAGAGGACATGCTGAGAGCATGTGTTCTCACTTATGGAACCAGTTGGGAAGAAAGTTTACCTTATGCCGAGTTCGCGTACAACAACAGTTACCAATCCAGTCTACAGATGGCACCTTTTGAAGCCTTGTATGGGCGAAGATGCCGTACCCCATTAAATTGGTCAGAGACAGGAGACAGCCGTATCTTCGGCCCAGACATGCTCAAAGAAGCTGAGGAGAAGGTTAAATTAATCAGGGATCGACTCAAGACAGCCCAGAGCCGACAAAAGAGTTATTATGACCAGAAACATCGTGAAGTCAGTTTTGAACCCGGTGAATATGTGTATCTAAGAGTATCCCCTATGTGGGGCCTGCAGCGATTCAAAATTAAAGGAAAGTTAGCACCACGTTTTATTGGACCTTTCCGTGTGACTGCACGAAGAGGCACAGTAGCCTACCAGCTAGACCTACCCGAAGAACTGTCAGACGTCCATGACGTGTTCCACATATCACAATTGAGGAAGTGTGTAAGCAACCCAGAGAAGCGTGTATCTCATGAGAGCATTGACGTGCAACCGGACCTCACCTACAGGGAACGTCCAGTAAAAATATTGGAGGAGTCTGAAAGAAGAACCCGTCAGAAGACAATTAAGTTCTTCAAGGTTCAGTGGAGCAATCACACCGAAGATGAAGCGACTTGGGAAAGAGAGGATTTTCTTCGGGCAGAGTACCCACACCTATTTGAGGATCAGCTGAAATCTCGGGGACGAGATTTTTCCTAAGGGGGTGGGTGTTGTAACACCCCGAAACTTTTGGTTTGGTTTTTACCAAATTCTTTAGTTGATTTAAAGGAGGTTATTAAAAAAAAAATTAGAGGGACTCTCCTTCTCAAAATCTTTTTGATGACAAATCTTTTATGGGTCCTTCTCAATCTTGATTCTGATCTTGAGGGTTTTTCAGCATGTGTTGGTACAACACAAATACTCTTGGGGTAGTTTGTTATTTTTTTTCTCCTTATTGAAAAGAATTTATTTGAACTTGGGTTTATTCTTTCTCATTCAAAAATGCTCCTAGGCTAACCTCTTGCCATGACCTATGTTGAAAATTTTCTTCCTAGACCCTCCCCTCTACTTTGGGTCAAGTCAAGCATCAATTCCAGCAAGCTTCAACTTCCCCTAGATTTTATTTCTTTTTATTTTAACCTCAAAATCATTTTCTATCAATTATTTGGACCTTAGTGACTTACAAAGGAACTACTAGATTTCCTTTGAGTTTTGGTTCCAAATAAATTCCTCTGGCTAGTCCTTAGTACCCTCAACCTATATCCATCAAGATCTACTGGTCAACAGTTCAAAATTTTCAAAATATGCTTGCTGCAAGTTTAGAGCAGATTTGTCATTTTTGGTGAAATGCATCCTTTTTCTTTTCCTAAAAATCTGGGATAATTCAGGCAGTCTCCAGATGCATCAAGAGACCCCCTCACCAAGTCCCAGCTCAAGAAAAAATTTCCACGTGCGTCAAACATTTCATCGAGCAGCTTGCGTGCACTGTTCCTATCAAGTTTCAGAATTCAGTAAAGTTCAGAGAGTTCAGTGTCGTTTCTCGTCAGAGCTCGTCGTCGATCTCGCTAGTGCCCGCGTTGGCACCTAGCTCCCTGTTCCCCCTTCTTATCCAGTGCGCCGCACGGTCGCTTGGCTGGTTGCGAGCGTCGGTGGCGGACTGTCGCGTCAGCTCCGACGTCGTCCGCGGTGACAGTACCGCCCGTGGCGGCCATCAGAGGTAAGCCCTGCAGTACGGCGCCGCTCCGCACCGCCCAAGCCACCGGTGGCCTCCGCGTGTTCATTCCCCCCCCCTGAGCACGCTGCAGAACCGTCGCCGTGGCCTGAGAAGCGCAGAGCGCGCTCTCTGCCGCCGACGCGCCCGTGAAGCAAATCCGCCGAAGCCACGGTGATGATCCATCTCTGATCAAGCTTAGGCCAGGGATGGAACTGGTGAACCAATCCGCAGCTGCCCAGTCGCCTAAACCTCCAGATCGACCACCCCCTCGCCGTAATCTCTCGCCGGAGATATTTTGCTCACGGCACCATCCTCGCCCGCCTATAAATAGGACCCCAGAGGCGTTGTGAAGCCACCGCATCCACCACACCCCACCACAGCCTCGCCAAAACCCCTCAGAGGGCCTCGGAAGAGCCTTCTTCCCCGACTCCGGCCGCCCCGATCCGCTTCGGGCTCCGGCAAGATCCGCTCTGGTGAGAGCACCCCCGCTTCCCAAACTTGGTCAGCAACCTTCTGGTCCACCACCTCGTCTAACCCAAGCGTCAATTTGGTGTTGGCAGCCTCCTCCAGTGAGATCCATCATCGCCCGAAGCTGCCGTCCGCCGGAGAGGAAAGGGCCGTCGCCGTGGTGCCCTCTGACGCCTTCTTCCACCACCCACCGACGCAGAAGGACCTCCTGAGCACGCCGGTACTCCCCTCCTTCTCTGTCTCGCAGTGGTTCGTCGCCGGCGAACACCGCAAGTCTCTGGCGCCGGCGAGCTCTGTTTTCCCTTTCAAACCTGACATGCGGGACCCCCTTGTCAGCCTTTTCTTTTTATTCGAATCGTTTTCTGAAAGCGCCTTCGGGCAAAGTATGCTTTCTATTCGGTTTGGCGTATTTCATCCGAAGCGTTTTCTGTTATTTCAAACTAGCCCCTGGAAAGTTTTCTGTTTATAACAGTCTAGTCCCTGGACTGAAACCTTTATAACTTTTAAACTAAAAATGATTTTGAGTTGATTCTTTTTCTGGCATCTTCATATTTATGCCTAGTTTTTTATCATATTTATTTGAAAAATATTTGGAACACTTTTTACGCACGCACGGTATTTACCTTAGTATCCGATTCCTTTTATACCGTAGATACCGAAGGAGGTAACGGAGCCGCAAACTTCGCCGAGCTAGACTCTGACTACTCCGAACCAGGCAAGCATGTTTGAACCTTTGATATGATGAGTGTTTTTCATGTGTGCTAGAGTGGTTTTTTCTTATGGCATGTTTATATAAGCATTTGTTGGATGTTATATTCCATGCAAGGTAAGTTGCAAGTGAGCTACAAAACTTGATGAGATCATAAGATGGAGAAACAATCTGATCATGTGGTGGCATGATAGGTTGTAAGCTGGTATTGTTGGAGCATGCCAGTTCTATAACAACTGTTTAACTCCGGTGTCGACGTGGATCAAGCCTCGATCCCGTCCATTTTCCCTTTTTTGTGCTGCCACATGTTTTCTGCAAAGAATACGGTTTAGTAAGTTGCAAACCTCTTTCCTGGTACACACCAAATAGAGAGGCCGTGATGAGGGTTCCATGGCCCTGGATTAAAGCCGTCATCCGGTCAGGGGGCATGGGTGTTTCCGGTTGGGACCGAGAGGGGGGCACCCCTTAGAGCGCGCGATATAAATTTGATCCCATGCTATTCGAGGAGTGACCTCCCCGTCTCAAGAGTTTTTCTTGAACGTTGCCTAGGGTGATTCCTGGCAGCGGAATGTGGAATGGGTGTGTACTGGTTAGATGTGTTTTCTTCTAAAATACCGTGAACGGAACTAGTCCTTGGTGACTACTGAAATCCGTTGGCTGTGGTAAAAAGTACAAACTCTGCAGAGTCAAAACCATTCGCATAACCATGTCCTTGGTCAAGGACGTTGGTTAGCAGATCAGTGTCAGTCTCAGCGTCAGTCTCTGTAGAACAAATACTTAACTGACAGAGGTAAACCCGGCTGAATGTTACTCCTGTGGATGGACTAACCTGTTTACTTTTCTGTACCGAGTATTTCTTGGGATGGTGCTACCTCCATGAACTACTCAATTTTTTTGTATGATATAAGCCCTTTATGTGATGTCGCTCAGACGTCCGACTGTGGCATTCTTGTCATTTATTTTTGATATAAGCCCTTTATGTGATGTCGCTCAGACGTCCGACTGTGGCATTCTTGTCATTTATTTTTGATATAAGCCCTTTATGTGATGTCGCTCAGACGTCCGACTGTGGCATCCTTGTCATTTACTTTTGATATAAGCCCTTTATGTGATGTCGCTCAGACGTCCGACTGTGGCATCCTTGTCATTTACTTTTGATACAAGCCCTTTATGTGATGTCGCTCAGACGTCCGACTGTGGCATTCTTGTTATTTACCTTTGATATAAGCCCTTTCTGCGGTGTCGCCCTGACGCCCGACTGCGGCATGTTTATTCTGTTTTACCTTTCGAGGCGTCGCTTCAGACACCCGATCGGTCGTCAGCTATTTTATTTATGTTGTAGTGCCAATTTAATTACTCGTGTGTGAGTATTACTAATCTGCTCGTATGCATCATGTTTGCATTTGTTATATCTTATGTCCAAACTGTCTTGCGAGTACATTCAAAGTACTCACCTGGCTTGTTGATTTGGCCAGATGTTGACGAAGGCGATCTTATGGATGAAGAGTATGATAGCGAGTCCGACGCCTAGAGGAGTCCCAGTCAGTCCCTTGCGATCCTGGAGTTGGCCACTTGTATTATATACGCTTCCGCCACCTTAATAAAGTCATCAAGCCTCACTCCGGCGCTTGATGAGTTGTAAGATTCTGGAGTCGGGTCACCCACATCACTGTGACATATCCACTACCACTATATCTACGAGTTAGTAGTTATGCCACCATATCCCGTTGTGTCATATCCGCCTTTATGTGTAATATTGGCGTGCTTGTAATAAGTTGTTGAGCAGCCTCAGCTCAACCCTGTATAATATTTAGTACTTCTGGATTTTCTGTATCAAGGATTTGTCTGCCAGTATGGAGGATTTCTCTATACTAGTTTGACGAAAAGGGCGATTTTTCAATAAGTGTTTTATTGGAAAACCGGTCTTGACAGAATCCCCAGAGACTCCTAGGTTCAACAAGAAGGTGTCAACTGCTAACGGCGCCAGATATTAGCAATCAACGTGGACCTGCACACAGATACAAATAACTTTGCTCCCAACGAGTACAGAGAGGTTGTCAATCCCTCCGGCCTTGTAGTTCACAAAGGATTAAACGCAAATGATACTAGTGATAGATAATGTTTGCAATAGTAAATGAAAGCGAAAAGTAAATAGCGGGTGTGATCAATGATGGTAATATGGACCGGAGTCTCATGATGTTCACTAGTGATGTCTCTCTCCCAAAAGACGATAAAACAGCTATGTGAGGTAAACGAATTACAGCTGGGCAATTGACAGGACCACGAACGCAAACCAATGCTGACTACATTGCAAGAAAGGTTGAGGTTCAAAGCATGGGCGGTACGCCAAAGTAAGTAGACCGAAATCCATCAATATCTACTACTAATCATCCACCTTGAGATATCTATCCAGAACATCTCGCTGGTATTAAGTTGCGAGTCCCACCCATAGTGTAAACTCAATGCAACAGACAACTGCATTAAAAGAACTTTGCGTAAAGTAAACAATCCTTGCACCCGCGGGCACAAGCACCGTTGTTTTCCCCCTTGTGGCAACAGCACATCCCCTAGACTCATGTTTCTGTCACTCAAGCTAGTCATCGAGGGGCATGAACCCACAATCAAGCATAACGTTCCCTCTTGGAGTCACTACCTACTACTTGGCCAAAGCAATAAATAACAACGGAGAACATGCAAGAATTACTTACGAACATAAATATAAAAGAGGTAGATCAAATATATTACTCAAGAACAATCTGAACATAATCTCATAATCCATCGGATCCCAGCAAACTCATCATAGCAACAGCATAAGGATTACATATGTGCCTCGATCATGTAGGGCAGCTCACGAGGACTAATTAGTGAAGCACAAGAACGGGAGGAGAACATCACATAGCTATTGGTCATGGACTCATGGTCCAAGGGAGACTACTCACAACTCATCCGGGAGGCGTCCATGGTGGCGGAGAGCCTCCCGGTGGTGATCCTCCCCTCCGGCAGGGTGCCGGGAAGGGTTCTCCTGGTGCTCCCGATCTTGGAAGCGGCGGGGGCGGCGGAACAAAGATGGGATCGCGAAAAGATTTCCTGTTTCAAGGGTTTTGGAGGAAGCTTTAAATATATGGCAAAGGGGGGCATCGGAGGAGCCTCGGGGGGCCCAGCCCCCCCCCCCCCGGCGCAGCCCAGGGTGGCGCGCTGCCAGGGCGCCTGGAGCCCTGGTGCCCCCCCCCCCGGCTGTCCTTCAGGCGCACGGTAGTTTCCGGAACGCTGATTTTTTATATAATTTTTCTGGATTTTTCCTGGTAGTTCTCGTACTGTGAAAACCTGAAATACAAAAACAGCCGAAAACAGAAACTGGCACTGGGGTGCACTGAGTTAATAGGTTAGTCCAAATATGATCAAAAGTGTATGGAAGTGTATGAATAACATAGCAATATCACCCAAAAGTGGCATGGAGCAAGCAGAAATTATAGATACCTTTTGGACGTATCAGACCACGAACGCAAACCAATGCTGACTACATTGCAAGAAAGGTTGAGGTTCAAAGCATGGGCGGTACGCCAAAGTAAGTAGATCGAAATCCATCAATATCTACTACTAATCATCCACCTTGAGATATCTATCCAGAACATCTCGCTGGTATTAAGTTGCGAGCCCCACCCATAGTGTAAACTCAAAGCAACAGACAACTGCATTAAAAGAACTTTGCGTAAAGTAAACAATCCTTGCACCCGCGGGCACAAGCACCGTTGTTTTCCCCCTTGTGGCAACAGCACATCCTTTAGACTCATGTTTCCGTCACTCAAACTAGTCATCGAGGGGCATGAACCCACAATCGAGCATAACGTTCCCTCTTGGAGTCACTACCTATTACTTGGCCAAAGCAATAAATAACAACGGAGAACATGCAAGAATTACTTACGAACATAAATATAAAAGAGGTAGATAAAATATATTACTCAATCACAATCTGAACATAATCTCATAATCCATCGGATCTAGCAAACTCAACATAGCAACAGCATAAGGATTACATATGTGCCTCGATCATGTAGGGCAGCTCACGAGGACTAATTAGTGAAGCACAAGAACGGGAGGAGAACATTACATAGCTACTGGTCATGGACTCATGGTCCAAGGGAGACTACTCACAACTCATTCGGGAGGCGTCCATGGTGGTGGAGAGGCTCCCGGTGGTGATCCTCCCCTCCGGCAGGGTGCCGGGAAGAGTTCTCCTGGTGCTCCCGATCTTGGAAGCGGCGGCGGCGGCAGAACAGAGATGAGATCGCGAAAAAGAGTTCCTGTTTCGAGGGTTTCGGAGGACGCTTTAAATATATGCCAAAGGGGGGCATCGGAGGAGCCTCGGGGGGCCCAGGCGCCCCCCC
>LR738714.1:22114136-22125731 GCA_902687465.1 Secale cereale | reverse complement strand
TTCTGGAACGCTGATTTTTTATATAATTTTTCTGGATTTTTCCTGGCAGTTCTCGTAATGTGAAAACCTGAAATACAAAAACAGCCAAAAACAGAAACTGGCACTGGGGTGCACTGAGTTAATAGGTTAGTCCAAATATGATCAAAAGTGTATGGAAGTGTATAAATATCATAGCAATATCACCCAAAAGAGGCATGGAGCAAGCAGAAATTATAGATACGTTTTGGACTTATCAGCATGTCCCCCTATAAGATGGTTTATGGCAAGGCTTGCCATTTGCCATTAGAATTAGAGCACAAAGCTTTCTGGGCTGTTAGAGAGCTTAATGCTGACCCAAAGTTAGCTGGTGAGAAGCGTCTCATGAACTTGACTTCTCTAGATGAGTGGAGAAGTGAAGCTTACGAGAGCGCTAAAATGTTCAAGGAAAAGGTAAAGAAGTGGCATGATAGGAGGATTCTGAAACGTGAATTTAATGTTGGTGATAAAGTTCTGTTGTTTAGATCCCGTTTCAGGTTTTCGCCAGGCAAACTACTTTCCAGGTGGGAAGGGCCATTTGATATTGAAGAAGTCTATCGGTCTGGTGCAATCAAGATTAACAATTTTGAAGGCACCAAACCTCAAGTTGTGAATGGGCAAAGACTTAAGCATTACATAGCAGGAGACCCTGTCAATGTTGATGTGAATATGATATACACAACAACTCACGAAGAACATGTTGCAGCCCTGTTTCAGACACCAGCAGAAGCAGAATAAGAAAAGGTATGTATTACGGTAAGGAAACATGGCGAACCGCCATAAAAGTTCCATATTATGAGTTTTTGCAAAATTAGGAAACTTCTAAGCCTAAGTGGAGCCGGAGACAAGCTCCAGGGGGCCCAGGCGCCCCCCTGGCGCGGCCTACCTCCTGGCCGCGCCGGGAGGCCGCCTGGGCACCCAGGAGTCCGTCTCCGACCCCACTTTAGCTTGTTACCTTCCTTTCTGTGCAGAAATTTTTGCTATATATTTGCCCGGATTGTTTCGGCAACGTATCTCGCGATTTCGTGTGTTTTCTTTTCAATCTGTTTCTGCCAGGGTCAAAAGTTATTGTTAGAGATGTCTTCTTGTGGCTCGAGCGGAGAGGACTTCTTGGGATGGCGTCTACGTCAAGTCCAGAAGGATCTTAATCAAGGGAAGCACGTTGACTGGGCTACCGAAGAAGAGATTGCCGCAAGACAAGCGGAGATGGAGCGCTCCGTGAGGGAGGAAGTCAAGACTATCACTGCCCAACAACAAGGAGGCCCAAGCAATCCCATCATGGTGGGATCTGTCCAACCTCATTATGATCTTTCTCTTAACCATTCAGGGCCCTCTACTTCACTTGAAGATCAACGTACGCTCTCCACCATCTCCGAGGCTTATCGCATCACCAATTAGCTGTGCGAAGATTTCCATGTACTAAAGGTACAAGTGGAGATCTTGGAGAAGGAAAACCAAACCCTTCGCCGTGTCATAAGAGATTTGAAGAATCAACATCAACAAGAATGAGGAGTGAAATCTCCTTGGATAATGGCATCCCCTTGGCTTGTTCCAAGCTTGGGGGAGTGCCCGGTATCTTTATCTTTATCTTTTGTCTTTTAGATTCAAGTAGAGTCGTATCATGTCTAGGGAGATTATTATATGAAATAGGTGTGTGCATTGAGGTCTATCACTCCTTCTGTGGAGAGATTGTATCCGTGAGTGCGGAGTCGTCTATGATGGAATATTAATGAGAAGTCTATTGGTTCCTTTGCTGCACTCGGTATTCTCTTCACGCAATCGACCTTATATGATGATTCTTATGGGAAGTATTGACCTTATATCAGGTATGGCTTTGAAAACTTTATTTAATCTTGGCAAACATAGCTTTGGTCATAACAACAAGCATGATATTCTTAAAGTAGTGACATAGCCAAAACCTTTATGTTATTATGCTTGAAGTGTTATGCTGACAAGGAAGACAACTTGATGTGTTATTCTTATTTTAATGTTTATGCTTTATATTGCTTTGCATCTTAGTCATCATCAATTGTCTGTTCTCTCAAAGCTTTTGCTAGCCTAAACTCTGTACTAAGCGGAATTCTGCTTGTGCATCCATACCCTTAAACCAATACCTTCCATATGAGTCCACCATACCTTCCTATTCGTGGTATTCCACTACCACCTCCTAAAGTATAGAATTTATGTGTTATCCTTAAATGTTCAAAATCTTCTATTTTGTGCCCCTGTTTTAGCTCATGAGGAAGTAGTAGTTAATTCATGATCTTTTTAAGTTGGACAAGTTTTACCCCAGGATTGCATGTCTAATCTGCAAACCCCTAATACAAGGAGGAACTGGCATGAGTGCGCCCGGCTCATAAAAGATAATACAACAAACACACCCTCCTTCACACTTTGTTCATGAGAAATCAGAAAACTTTGGCAGTGATAAACAAAGGAGATTAAGGGATGTGATCGTCCCCGTGCGGGAGCCGTTCCTCGAAACTTGTCCAGTTTGAGAAGTAATTGAGTTATCTATTAGCATTCGTTGACAAATCGTGCACCTCTCAAAACTTGTTTTCATTCTGTTTGATTTAAGGATAGCACATGAGTTTTCCCTACTTCCCTAGAGCAGGGCCTATCTCTTAGTTTTAGGTTGAGTCAGTTATTCCTACTTCCTTCTATTCTTAAAGAGAGCAGACATTTGATGTTGACGAGGATTCATTCATATAAAGTTGCATTAAGATTTGTCATATCATATCCTTGTTGACATTATCATTTGATAAGTAAGTTGTTTGTCAAGCCCAGCTAAAGCAAACATCTTCCTTTGTGTTAACACTTTCACTTCTTGCCTAATAACATGTTCTTTCAAAAGCTTCAATTAATCTCATCAAAACATAAAGAGAAAGAGCAAAAGTAAAAGCTATTAGTTGTTCTTTGACCAAAGGACATGTTTGCCATGATTTGATGAGTTTCCTTAGCCCTACTTTCGATTATAAGTGTTACCACTCTTTTATAAGGGCCTTATGAGTTGAAGATTGCTGTTGAGGATATTTGAGTTTGGTGAAGAAACTGTGATGCTTCTTGTCCGTATTATATTTATCGACACTTCACTCTCTAAACTTGTGGACAGGTTTACCGAGCTCAGTATTCGCTTGGGGACAAGCGAGGTCTAAGCTTGGGGGTGTTGATACGTCCAAAATGCATCACTATTTTATATCGTAACTCATCCTTATTCATTGATATATTTCACATTACGATGATGTTCTTATGTTGTTTTGGCCTATTTTACACAGTTTGCAACTTTCCGGTGCCGAAGCAGCAGACGCAGGATTCAGCGGTAAAAAGTGGACGCTGAGTTGCTGAAGACTAATACCTCCAAATTACCTAAAAATCGACGGAGGTTATTTTCCAGAAGGATCACGAAGATACGCAAAAGAGCAACCAGAGGGGGGCCACAGGGTGCCCAGGCGGCCACCTGGCGCGGCCCCCACCCTGGCCGCGCCGGGAGGGCGCCTGGAGCCCCTGGCCCACTCCAGGCTCTCCCCTTTGGCCTATATACTCCTCGTCATCCAGAAACCCTAAAAAAGGAGGAGTTTACGGAGTTCCGCCGCCGCTCCGTGGCGGAAACCTACAGAAAAGAAAAGCCACCTCCGGCGGGCAGATTCCGCCGGGGAGATCACCTCCCGGAAGGGGAGATCATCGCCATCGTCATCACCATCGTCACGGGCATCATCGAGATCATCATCAACATCATCCCCAACATCAGCACCATCTCCATCTTCATCCAATCTCATCTCACAATTGCAACTTGTGTTGTAATCCGTACTATCTATCATCTCTACCCTATCGGTGTTGATTACTACTTTGTGGTGAATGTTATTGAGTTTTGTTGGAGAAATATCATTGTGTTCAGATTGTTTATCATCCATCTATCTCCACTGATCATGATCTATTTTATGTCTTGTGAGTAGTTACTTTAGTTCTTGAGGACATGGGAGAAGTCTTGTTGTTAGTAGTCATACGATGTTGAAGTAATATGTGTTGTTTGATACTTAAGTTGTGTTGTTATTTTCCTAGTGGTGTTGTGTGAGTCGAACACTCAACACTTCGCCTTATTAAGGACCTAGGGGAATACATTGTGTACAAAGAATGCTTACGGTGGGTTGCCGGAGTGACAGAAACCTGAACCCCAGTTCGCACGCTTTTGCACAAGGGAACAATGGATCATCGATCGTATTGCTATGGTTAGGCTTTTGCCTTAAATACTATCTTGTATTTGCGGATGCTTGCAAGGTGTTTAATCATAAGAGTGCACTCATCTTAGTCTAGAGGGTGTACTAGCATAGATCCACCCACTCAACACTTATCAACACATCACATAGTACCGATACGGAATATGGCGAAAGCACATGACTACCTCTCCCGTGTGTCCTCAAGAACACTTTAGCCTTTATAAGTTCAATTCCTAGGCCTCTCCTTTGCTCAGAAAGAATTGGGCCACTTGTTACTCTCCAGTGCCTTTTACTTTGCTCGCTTTTACTTTCCTGTTGCTTATATCAAGAAAACCCCTAAAAAGTTATCTTTCAGTGCTTGCAGTTATTCCTGGCTCAGAATCACTTATCAATACCTTCTGCTCCTCGTTGGGTTCGACACTCTTACTTATCGAAAACGCTGCAATAGATCCCTTATGGTTGTGGGTCATCATGATGCATTACCGAGTGGGCCCAAAGATACCTCTCTGTCATACGGAATGACAAATCCCAGTCTCGATTTGTGCCAACCGAATAGACACTTTCGGAGATACCTGTAGTGCACCTTTATAGTCACCCAGTTACGTTGTGACATTTGATACACCCAAAGCATTCCTACGGTATCCGGGAGTTGCACAATCTCATGGTCTAAGGAAATGATACTTGACATTAGAAAAGCTCTAGCAAACGAACTACACGATCTTGTGCTATGCTTAGGAATGGGTCTTGTCCATCACATCATTCTCCTAATGATGTGATCCCATTATCAACGACATCCAATGTCCATGGTCAGGAAACCACAACCATCTATTGATCAACGAGCTAGTCAACTAGAGGCTCACTGATGGGCCTCGAACCCCTCGTTGGTTACCCCAAGTGGAAGGTGTAAGATGCAGTAAGTAGAAGTGTTTTCCCTTAGCAAAGATGCCAAGGATCGAATCCCCAGAGACTCCTAGGTTCAACAAGTAGGTGTCAATTGCTACGGCGCCAGATTAGTAGCAATCAACGTGGACCTGCACACAGATACAAATAACTTTTCTCCCAACGAGTACAGAGAGGTTGTCAATCCCTCCGGCCTTTTAGTTCACAAAGGATTAAAAGCAATGATAGTAGTGATAGATAGTGTTTTGCAATAGTAAGTAAATAGCGAAAAGTAAATAGCAGATGTGATCAATGATGGTAATATGGACCGGAGTCTCATGATGTTCACTAGTGATGTCTCTCTCCCAAAAGACGATAAAACAGCTATGTGAGGTAAACAAATTACAGCTGGGCAATTGACAGGACCACGAACGCAAACCAATGCTGACTACATTGCAAGAAAGGTTGAGGTTCAAAGCATGGGCGGTACGCCAAAGTAAGTAGACCGAAATCCATCAATATCTACTACTAATCATCCACCTTGAGATATCTATCCAGAACATCTCGCTGGTATTAAGTTGCGAGTCCCACCCATAGTGTAAACTCAATGCAACAGACAACTGCATTAAAAGAACTTTGCGTAAAGTAAACAATCCTTGCACTCGCGGGCACAAGCACCGTTGTTTTCCCCCTTGTGGCAACAGCACATCCCCTAGACTCATGTTTCTGTCACTCAAGCTAGTCATCGAGGGGCATGAACCCACAATCGAGCATAACGTTCCCTCTTGGAGTCACTACCTACTACTCGGCCAAAGCAGCAAATAACAACGGAGAACATGCAAGAATTACTTATGAACAAAAATATAAAAGAGGTGACTCAAATATATTACTCAAGATCAATCTAAACATAATCTCATAATCCATCGGATCCCAGCAAACTCAACATAGCAACAGCATAAGGATTACATAGGTGCCTCGATCATGTAGGGCAGCTCACGAGGACTAATTAGTTAAGCACAAGAACGGGAGGAGAACATCACATAGCTACTGGTCATGGACTCATGGTCCAAGGGAGACTACCCACGAGTCATCCGGGAGGCGTCCATGGTGGTGGAGAAGCTCCCGGTGGTGATCCTCCCCTCCGGCAGGGTGCCGGGAAGAGTTCTCCTGGTGCTCCTGATCTTGGAAGCGGCGGCGGCGGCGGAACAGAGATGGGATCGCGAAAAGAGTTCCTCCTCTGAGGGTTTCGGAGGGTCCTTTAAATATATGCCAAAGTAGGGCACCGGGGGAGTCTCGTGGGGCCCAGGCGCCCCCCCGGCACGGCCCGGGGGGGGGGGCGCCGCCAGGGCGCCCGGGGCCCTGGTGGCCCCCCCCAGGCTGCCTTTCGGACACAGTGTTGTTTCCGGAACGCTGATTTTTTATATAATTTTTCTGGATTTTTCTGGGCAGTTCTCGAAACGTGAAAACCTGAAATACAAAAACAGCCGAAAACAGAAACTGGCACTGGGGTGCACTGGATTAGTAAGTTAGTCCAAATATGATCAAAAGTGTATGGAAGTGTATGAATATCATAGCAATATCACCTAAAAGTGGCATGGACCAAGCATAAATTATAGATACGTTTTGGACGTATCAACATCCCCAAGCTTAATTCCTGCTCGTCATCGAGTAGGTAAATGATAACAAGAATAATTTCTGTGGTGGCATGCTATTAACCATATAGGACTTTTTCATAGTCATATGACAAAAGCCTGCTGAGACAATGATTCTAAAGTAATTAAGTTGCCTCAAGAGAAAATCACAAATGACTGAAAGTTTTACAACATGAAACTGAAACATCAAAAAGATTTGCAATGAACATGATGTGCAAATATGATAAAGTGATATCTAGCTTGCCCCCTTTAGTGATGCAAAACATAAATGCAGGGGCACCTTCCAGGTTTAAGTGATGACTAGATACAATGATTTCAGAATAAACGATATCACAATCATGCAAAAGACAATGCTACTTTGGGACAATGCACATTACACTCAGAATGACAATCATGCTCTCAGTAGTTGGTGCTTTAACATAAAAGTAAAAGAAAGGTTAAGTGCTAGAGCTTTTTATTTTGAAAACATGGAAGCAATTGTGTCAACGGTAGTAGTACTTCATATGTGTCATGCATAAAATATCCTATAAGTTGCAAGCCTCATGCATCGAATACCAATAGTGCTCACTCCTTGTCCTAATTAGCTTGGATCTCCATGGGTTATCATTGCATCACATATGTTTTAACCAAGTGTCACAAAGGGGTACCTCTATGCCACCTGTACAAAGGTCCAAGGAGATAAATCGCATTTGATTTCTCGTTTTTGATAGATCTCAACTTGAGGACATCCATACCGGGACAACATAGAAAATAGATGATGGACTCCTCTTTAATGCATAAGCATATTCTCATGAGAGATTGAGGATTAAGGTCCAAGCTAAATCTTCCACCATGATGCATGGCTTTGGTTGGCGGCCCAATGTTCTTCTCTAACAATATGCATATTCATACAACCCACGGTAAATCACCCTTACTTCAGACAAGAAGAACATGCATAGCAACTCACATGATATTCAACAAAAGTGTGACAGTTGATGGCGTCCCTAGAAACATGGTTACCGCTCAGCAAGCAACTTATAAGAAATAAGATACATAGGCAACATATTCTTTACCACAATAGTTTTTAGGCTACTTTCCCATGAGCTATGTGTTGCATGGTTAGTTTGCTTAGTACAGGTGGAGGTTAGCAAAAGACTGGGAGCGACCAACTAAGAGAGCAATGATGGTCATTATCATGCAGAGCGACAAAGCAATATTGAATCAGGCATGGTAGTTATATCGCTACTTAGAAATAAAAGATCATCAAGGCTTGACAGACTTTCTTTATAGTCTTGAATATGCGTGAGCATACGCCAAGTCAATCAAAATAAATTCTCGAAGGAAGATATTACTAAACCATACCACATCATAGGCAAACAAACCAAGTTGGTACTCCAATAACACATTGGGAACCCCCCAGCTATTTGAGATTAACCATAAGAAAACCTGAACTACTTAGCACCATCATGAAAGTAGCATCTTTATCATAGACACATTAACCAATGCAACGGAAGCAAACTCTCTTAATAAGGTGAGCATGATAATTAAAGATAGTTCAAGCAACCAACTAAGCAAAAGCTCTTTGAAAAGATAAGCATGAATACTAAGAGCAGAGCACGATAGTAGCTATTAAAAGACAAAGAACACACACAGCATAGATAGATATGAAAATTCTATGTTATGTTCTAGGTAGAGGTGGAGCGTGTTTCTCTCCCACATAAAGGAATGCTGGGTTCCGAATCGCTATAAAAAACTAAAAAGAAAACTAAAAGCAAGACGCTCCAAGCATAGCACATAACACATGAAGTGATAAAAATATAGCGAAACGAAAGACGAACTGGTAATGTTGATGGAGAAGGGGATGCACGGGGGCATCCCCAAGCTTAGACGCTTGAGTCTCCTTGAATATTTCTTGGGGGTGCATGGGAGCATCCCCAAGCTTGAGCGCTTGACACTCCTGAATCTTTTTATCATCTTCCCTCGCACACATGAAAACTCCCTTCATACATAACTCATCATAATCTGATTAGCGAGGTTAGTACCCTTAATAAAATAATTATAACTTGCTGGAAATAAATATATTCTTGAAGTTCTACTGTTTCTCAAGATTTCCAAAAGGTTTTTGCAAAGAAAAAGCAAGTTCTTGATTTGCAAAGTGAAGGTAAGGCAAAACAGGACAGAATCTGTGAAAAACAGAACAGCAGGCAGTAATTGATCTGTTCGGGATACTTCTGCAACTCAAATCAAAAAACTCAGAACAGACGCACGAAAGACAATTATATAGAGAACGCTGTCGAAAAAATTCAGACCAAAAAGATGATCTGGTGATTTTATACGAATTTTCTATCCAAGGACAGAATCTGTTTCCTGGACAGCACCTCACAACTTTTGAACTTTCTAGCAATCGGAGGCTATACTTGGCACAAATATGAAAAGCAAAGATACAATGATGATGCTACAGCAGTAAACAACATCAAGACACAACAAAAGCAAAAAAATTATTCATGTGGGCTGCCTCCCAAAAGCGCTTTCTTTTATGCCTTTAAGCTAGGCATAATGCATAGGTCAAGTTGTATCAATTGAACCATCATCAAGATCATCAAAAAGCTCTTCAATAATACAACTAGTCTTAAGAGGACTCTCAAATAAAGGCCTCATAGAGATACTTATAGGTAGAAGACCAAAAGGATAAAAGTCAAGGGAAGATTCATTTATAAAGATAGGCGTTTCTTCCAAAGTCTTTACGGTTTCAACCCCTTTGGCAATAGGTGGATTACTTTTAGAACGGGGAGCCTTTGGAACGTGAACGAACTTAGGCTCCCTCTTTGCCGGAGTTTCTACCTTTTTGGTTTTGATCGAGGAGAAAGTAGTTCCTAAGGTATCAAATATTTCCTCAATCTTATCTACCCTAAAAGAGTCCAAGTCATGGAATTTGACGGTCTCCAAAATTTTGAAAATTTTATGCATGGAGCTATCAAGTCTATTCAAATTCCCTTGGATCTTACGATCCAACTCATTCATCTTATTAATGCTTGGCATCTCTAGCTCTATCCTTTCAAGTTTTTTCATAATGTGAGCTAGGGTGATGTCCTCTTGAATGCTAACAACAGGGGGACTCCCAACAAGATTTTCAATAATACTAAGAGACTCCCAAACTGGGGCCTCCAGGAAATTCCCATTGATAGCAGTATCTAGAATAAACCTATTCCAAGAAGTAATTCCAACATAAAAATTTCTAAGTAAGATAGTAGTAGGTTGCTTCTTGGTGGCTCTTTTTTGTGAATCATTAATTCTATACCAAGCATCTTTCAAACTTTCCCCACCTCTTTGTTTAAAGGTGAGAACTTCCGCCTCGTCAAAGACAAAAGGACCCGACATAATGACAACTAAAGAACAAGATAACTATTTTTGTGATTTTCGATAAAAGGAACTAAAGCAAAAATGAAAGGTAAACTAACAAGACTAAAAAGCAAAGGTAAAAGATAGCATGCAACTCCCCTATCCTGAAGAGTGGAGTCCCCGGCAACGGCGCCAGAAAATACTCCTTGATGGGCCTCGAACCCCTCGTTGGTTACCCCAAGTGGAAGGTGTAAGATGCAGTAAGTAGAAGTGTTTTCCCTTAGCAAAGATGCCAAGGATCGAATCCCCGGAGACTCCTAGGTTCAACAAGTAGGTGTCAATTGCTACGGCGCCAGATTAGTAGCAATCAACGTGGACCTGCACACAGATACAAATAACTTTGCTCCCAACGAGTACAGAGAGGTTGTCAATCCCTTCGGCCTTGTAGTTCACAAAGGATTAAAAGCAATGATAGTAGTGATAGATAGTGTTTTGCAATAGTAAGTAAATAGCGAAAAGTAAATAGCGGATGTGATCAATGATGGTAATATGGACCGGAGTCTCATGATGTTCACTAGTGATGTCTCTCTCCCAAAAGACGATAAAACAACTATGTGAGGTAAACAAATTACAGCTGGGCAATTGACAGGACCACGAACGCAAACCAATGCTGACTACATTGCAAGAAAGGTTGAGGTTCAAAGCATGGGCGGTACGCCAAAGTAAGTAGACCGAAATCCATCAATATCTACTACTAATCATCCACCTAGAGATATCTATCCAGAACATCTCGCTGGTATTAAGTTGCGAGTCCCACCCATAGTGTAAACTCAATGCAACAGACAACTGCATTAAATGAACTTTGCGTAAAGTAAACAATCCTTGCACCCGCGGGCACAAGCACCGTTGTTTTCCCCCTTGTGGCAACAGCACATCCCCTAGACTCATGTTTCTGTCACTCAAGCTAGTCATCGAGGGGCATGAACCCACAATCGAGCATAACGTTCCCTCTTGGAGTCACTACCTACTACTCGGACAAAGCAGCAAATAACAACGGAGAACATGCAAGAATTACTTATGAACAAAAATATAAAAGAGGTGACTCAAATATATTACTCAAGATCAATCTGAACATAATCTCATAATCCATCGGATCCCAGCAAACTCAACATAGCAACAGCATAAGGATTACATAGGTGCCTCGATCATGTAGGGCAGCTCATGAGGACTAATTAGTGAAGCACAAGAACGGGAGGAGAACATCACATAGCTACTGGTCATGGACTCATGGTCCAAGGGAGACTACTCACGAGTCATCCGGGAGGCGTCCATGGTGGTGGAGAAGCTCCCGGTGGTGATCCTCCCCTCCGGCAGGGTGCCGGGAAGAGTTCTCCTGGTGCTCCCGATCTTGGAAGCGGCGGCGGCGGCGGAACAGAGATGGGATCGCGAAAAGAGTTCCTCCTCTGAGGGTTTCGGAGGGTCCTTTAAATATATGCCAAAGTAGGGCACCGGGGGAG
>LR738714.1:22031422-22114038 GCA_902687465.1 Secale cereale | reverse complement strand
GGCTGCCCTTCGGACGCAGTGTTGTTTCCGGAACGCTGATTTTTTATATAATTGTTTTGGATTTTTCTGGGCAGTTCTCGAAACGTGAAAACCTGAAATGCAAAAACAGCCGAAAACAGAAACTGGCACTGGGGTGCACTGGATTAGTAAGTTAGTCCAAATATGATCAAAAGTGTATGGAAGTGTATGAATATCATAGCAATATCACCCGAAAGTGGCATGGAGCAAGCAGAAATTACAGATACGTTTTGGACGTATCACTCACTAGGGACATGTTGTGGTCTATGTATTCACACATGCATTACGGTTTCCGGTTAATACAATTTTTGCATGAACAATAGACAATTATCATGAACAAGTAAATATAATAATAACCATTTTATTATTGCCTCTGGGGTATATTTCCAACACTCTAATGGTGACAGTTGTCTCTCCTTCGCACGCTTGTGAGGGTTACGAGGTTGCTTTGCTTGCACACATGCATGGCACTTAGAGCCTTTGGACAAAGTGAAACTCGGAATTAGATCCATCTTAGCTAGTCGCGTCATACAACCAAAATTTATGTGACAAAGACGTGAATGCAAAACCTAAGATTCGTTCACATTAGAATGAATTTGGTTCACAACTTTATTACAGAAATCCTCTAGGGAAAGGCGGAACAAACCACCACAATCATATCATTTTCCAATAAATAGTCCATACCGAGATATGACTACTTTATTGGACTCAAATACTAACTTAAACCCTTCTTTGCATAGAAGGGAGCGACTAACGAGATACTTCTTAATGGCGGGGACATGTTACACGTTCTTCAGCTGCACGATCTTTCCCGAAGTAAACTTCAGATCTCCCGTGCCAACACCATGAACATAAGCATGCGAGCCATTCCCCATCAGGACGGAACAATCTCGTGCGACCTGGTAAGAAGAAAACAAAGACACATCAGCACACACATGAATATTGGCCCCAGTATCAATCCACTAATCGGTGGACTGACAAACTGAAAGTATGGTAAACAGTTTACCATACCCAGATTCCCCATCATTATTGCTCAGAGTGACATTGGCAGACTTAGTCCCGTCCTGTCTTCTTGCACTTGTTTGGGCACTTGTTTGCCTAGTGTTCCTCTGAACCACAAGTAAAGCAGTCATCTTTCTTTTTGTCTTTCTTCTTACCTTTCTTCTTGAAGGTAGTATTCTGCTAGACAAAGTTCTTTCCCTTGAACTTGTGCAAATTCTTCTGCACCACATTGGCGCTAGAAGAACTCTCTACCCCTTTCACGTGTGAGTCCTTTGCTCTCGAGTTCCGCTCAACACATAGATGACCAATGACATCCTTAATAGAGAATTCACGTCTCAAGTGCTTGAGAGAAGTAGCAAAGTTCCTCCATCCAGGAGGGGGCTATGCAATAATGCAACCCGCGACAAACTTGTCCGGTAACTCACACTTAAGGAGCTCTAGCTCCTTAGCAATGCATTTTATCTCATGGGCCTGGTCCAATACAGAATGGTTATCAACCATTTTATAATCATGGAATTGCTCCATAGCATACAACTCGCTTCTAGCATCTGTTGTGCCAAACTTAGCTTCGAGCGCATCCCACAAATTCTTGACAACACGCATACGGAGATATGCGTCAACTAGCTTGTCTCCAATCACAGTAAGAACGGCTCCCACAAAGATGGTGGTTGCCTCCCTACACGTATTCTCTTGTTCAGGAGCAATTGTTACCGTGGGAGACACACCACCAACCCAGAACATGTTCATTGCTGTGAGCGACAAGGTAGTCCTAGTCTGCCAACGCTTAAAATGCGTCCTGATAAACTTTTTCGGTTTCAGTGTAGCGGCGAAGCCATGAGTCGAAAAGTGCCTAAAATAAGATTTTTGGATTGTTGGAAATATTAGCACTTTTTTGAGTAATCTAATCCACGAGAAAACAGTAAACATGGCAAATATGGTATGCATCTCATACTGATACCTAAGCATGTGAGTATGTACAATACATAGAACTGAGACATCTATGATCACCATATATATGGCTAGCACATGTACGAGTAAAAAAGGGATGAATAGATCGTACCCTCCGATTGTCCAGGCTAACGCGGCGGCGGCCTTCTTCTTGGCAGCGGCGTCTTCGACCATGGTGTTATTGCAGGGGACGGGGATGAACTGTCCACGCGGTCATCGGGATTTGATCGCCGGAAGCAGCACATAGAGATGAATAGTAGATGACGGCTAGGGTTGTGCGGGAGGGAGTGATTGAACTGAGTTAGGGTTCACTCCACTTGCTAGCGCCTTCTTATATAGGCCGTCGGGTAGATGGGCTTGGGCTCAGACCCACAATCGAGTCCGGAACAGCCCAAGGTCTTGACGAGGCGAGGCATGGCGGGCGGCGGCGGAGAAGGAGCGCGCGTGTACATCTCCTATTCCCAAGCTCCCAATAGCAATTGGTGGAGCAGCCCTTATAAATAGGTCTCACTCTTCTTACTATAGTAGTATGATATTAAAGTTCCCACACTTTCCACCGCTTACCGTGCACACACATGGGTCTTAGAGCAACTCTAGCAGACCCCGCAAAACGCGCGGCCCGCAAAAATTCCGGCGAGTATGCGGGCTTGGGCCAATTTTGCGGCCAGAACAGACCCCACATACTCGCCCGGCCCAAAAAACTTTTGCCGCAGCCCGCAAACCACCCCCCCAGCGCTATAAGTGCGGTTCCGCGACCCTTTTGCGGGTCCAAACCCTATCCCCCCGCCACCGCGAGCCACCTGATTCCCCTTTCCCCTCTCTCAATTTCTCGCCGTCGGCGACCCTCCGCCCCGCCTCCAGCCGCCATGTGGGGGTGAATATGGAGCTCGGGACGCGGCTTTGGCAGCAGATCCGTCCGGGAGAGGGACCCGGAGCGCGAGCGGCGCATCCGGTCCGACGGCGCGAGGAAGCGCGGCGCGCGGAAGTGGACCAACCACGGGCTGTCGCCACCGGCGAGCTTCGACCGCCGCGAGACGGAGGAGTACGACCGCCGGAACATGTCCTTCTCCTCCGCACGGTCTTCCTACGCCAAATCCTCCTCCTCCTCTGCCGCGGGCTTCCTCCCCGAGAAGAGGGAGTGGTCGGACGAGGAGGAGGAACCGGAGCCGCCGGCGCCGTTCGGCTTCGTCCTGGTGAAGGAGGAGCCCGAGGAGCCCGCTCCGCTCGGCCGCCGCGGAGTCATCGGGCCCGAGGACTACGTCGCGGATTTCGACGCCGTCGCCGCTGCCATCGTCGAGCGAAGCGTTGATACGTCTCCAATGCATCTACTTTGCCAAACACTTTTGCCCTTGTTTTGGACTCTAACTTGCATGATTTGAATGGAACTAACCCGGACTGACGCTGTTTTCAGCAGAACTACCATGGTTTTGTTTTTGTGCAGAAATAAAAAGTTCTCAGAATCGCCAGAAAATCAACGGAGAATTATTTCAGAAAATATAAAAAATATATGCAAGAAGATCTGCACCGAGGGGCACACACCTTGTCCTCGAGGGTGGGGGGCGCGCCCCCCTTCCCAGGGCGCGCCCCCCTGCCTCGAGGGCCCCCCGGTGCTCCACCGACATATCCCCAGGTCCTATATATTCCGTTTCGTGGAGAAAAAAAAGGCAAGAAGAAAGAATTATCGCATTTTACGAGACGGAGCCGTCGCCAAGCCCTAATCTCTCTCGGGAGGGCTGATCTAGAGTCCGTTCGGGGCTCCGGAGAGTGTAGATCGTCGCCATCATCATCATCAACCTTCCTCCATCACCAATTCCATGATGCTCACCGCCGTGCGTGAGTAATTCCATCGTAGGCTTGCTGGACGGTGATGGGTTGGATGGGATCTATCATGTAATTGAGTTAGTTTTGTTAGGGTTTGATCCCTAGTATCCACTATGTTCTGAGATTGATGTTGCTATGACTTTGCTATGCTTAATGCTTGTCACTAGGGCCCGAGTGCCATGATTTCAGATCTAAACCTATTAAGTTTTCATGAATATATGTGTGTTCTTGATCCTATCTTGCAAGTCTATAGTCACCTACTATGTGTTATGATCCGGCAACCCCGAAGTGACAATAATCGAGACCACTCCCGGTGATGACCATAGTTTGAGGAGTTCATGTATTCACTATGTGTTAATGCTTTGGTCCGGTACTCTATTAAAAGGAGGCCTTAATATCCCTTAGTTTCCAATAGGACCCCGCTGCCATGGGAGGGTAGGACAAAAGATGTCATGCAAGTTCTTTTCCATAAGCACGTATGGCTATATTCGGAATACATGCCTACATTGCATTGATGAACTGGAGCTAGTTCTGTGTCACCCTAGGTTATAACTTCTACATGATGAATTGCATCCAACGTAATTTCCCATCACCGATCCAATGCCTACGAGCTTTACCTATATTGCTTGTCGCTTATTTACTTTTTCGTTGCTATTATCACAAAAACTACAAAAACACTATCTTTACTTTTATTGCTGCTACCGCCACTATCATATTATTGTGCTACTAAACTATCTTGCTGCAGATACTAAGTTTCCAGGTGTGGTTGAATTGAAAACTCAGCTGCTAATACTTAAGAGTATTCTTTGGCTCCCCTTGTGTCGAATCAACAAATTTGGGTTTAATACTTTACCCTCGAAAACTATTGCGATCCCCTACACTTGTGGGTTATCAAGACTATTTTCTGGCGCCGTTGCCGGGGAGCATAGCTCTATTCTTTAAGTCACTTGGGATTTATATCTGCTTATCACTATGAAGAATTTGAAGGACTCAAAAACCAAGATCTTACCCTCAACTACGAGGGGAGGTAAGGAACTGCCATCTAGCTCTACACTAGATTCTCCTTCTGTTATGAGTAAACTTGCGACACCTACTCCTGCTATTGAATCTGATATGTCGTATGTTCTTGATGATGCTACTTCCGCTATGTATGATGAAACTACCTCTATGCCTGATATTGTGCCACTAGGTGAATTTCTAGATGAACAAATTGCTAAGGTTAGGGAGACTGCAAATGTTGATGATATTTATGAAAGTGATGATGAAACTACTCCCAATAGATATGAATTGCCTGTTGTGCCTGAGGGTTATGTTATGGATGAAGAAACTGCTAGAGACTTTCTTGCTTGCAATGATAGATATGATCTTAAGAAGTTATTAGCTAAGCCGGAAGAAAAGTCCTTGAATGCTAGAATGAAACATGACCCTGTTGGAGATATGCCCTAGAGGCAATAATAAAAGCATTATTATTATATCTCCTTGTTCATGATAATTGTCTGTTATTCATGCTTGAATTGTATTGTACGGAAACAGTGATACATGTGTGAATACATAGACCACAATGAGTCCTTGGTAGGCCTCTAGTAGCCAGCTCGTGGATCAACAGATGGTCACGGTTTCCTGACCATGGACATGGGATGTCAGTGATAACGGGATCACATCATTAGGAGAATGATGTGATGGACAAGACCCAAACTTGAGCATAACACGAGATCGTATAGTTCGTAATGCATAAGCTTTTCAGTGTCAAGTATTTATTCCTTAGACCATGAGGTTGTACAACTCCCGGATGCCGTAGGAATACTTTGGGTGTGCCAACCGTCACAACGTAACTGGGTGACTATAAAGGTACGCATCGGGTATCTCCGAAAGTGTCTGTTGAGTTGGTACGAACCGAGACTGGGATGTTGTCACTCCGTATGACGGAGAGGTACCTCTGGGCCCACTCGGTAAGACATCATCATAATGAGCTCAAAGTGACTAAGTGGTTAGTCACGGGATGATGGATTATGGATCGAGTAAAGAGACTTGCCATAACGAGATTGAACAAGGTATCGGGAATACCGACGATCGAATCTCAGGCAAGTATCGTACCGATGGACAAAGGGAATAACATACGGGATTAATTGAATACTTGACACGGTGGTTCATCCGATGAAGATCATCGAGGAACACGTGGGAACCAACATGGGTATCCAGATCCCGCTGTTGGTTATTGACCGGAGAGTAGTCTCGGTCATGTCTACGTGTCTCCCGAACCCGTAGGGTCTACACACTTAAGGTTCGGTAACGCTAGGGTCGTAGAGATAAATGCACGTGGAAACCCGAAAGTTGTTCGGAGTCCTGGATGAGATCCCGGACGTCACGAGGAGTTCCGGAATGGTCTGGAGGTAAAGATTGATATATGGGAAGTCCAGTTTCGGCCAACGGGTGATCTCCGGGGGTCACCGGGAGTGTCCCGGGACCACCGGAGGGGCCCCGGGGTCCACCGGGTGGGGCCACCCATCCCGGTGGGGCCCCTAGGCCGCAAGGGGAAGTGTCCAGCCCTCAGGGCTGGCGCACCACTAGGGGGCCCACCTTCCCATGCGCCTAGGGTTAAAACCCTAAGGGGGAGGGGGGCTCCACTTGCCTTGGGGGGCAAGGAACGCCCCCCCTGGCCGCCGCCCCCTTGCAGATTGGATCTGCAGGGGGCCCAGGCGCACCCCCTGGCCCCTATATATATGTGGGGAGGGAGAGGGCAGCCGCACCCAAGCCCTGGCGCCTCTCCCCCTCCCGTCACACCTCTATACTCCCACGCAGGGCGCCCGGCGAAGCCCTGCTGCGATCTCCACTGCATCCGTCATCACGCCGTCGTGCTGCCGGATCTCTGACGACTTCTCCTCCCCCCTTGCTGGATCAAGAAGGAGGTGACGTTGCTGCACCGCACGTGTGTTGAACGCGGAGGTGCCGTCCGTTCGGCGCTAGATCATCGGTGACGAAGAACGTGAAGAGTACGACTACTTCATCCACGCTTCGTTGAAAGCTTCCGCTCGCAATCTCCATAACGGTATGTAGATGCACTCTTACTCGCTCGTTGCTAGATGTCTCCATAGTTGGATCTTGCTGAAGGCGTAGAAATTTTTTGAATTATGCTACGTTCCCCAACAGTGGCATCTGAGCCTAGGTTTTATGCGTAGCATCTTGCACGAGTAGAACACAAAGCAGTTGTGGGTGTTTGGTTTTGTTCAACTTTCTTACCGTTACTAGTCAATCTTGATTCGGCGGTATTGTGGGATGAAGCGGCCCGGACCGACTTTACACGTACGCTTACGTGAGACTGGTTCCATCGACAGACCATGCACTAGATGCATAAGGTGGCTGGCGGGTGTCTGTCTCTCCTACTTTAGTCGGATCGGATTCGATGAAAAGGGTCCTTATGAAGGGTAAATAGAAGTTGACAAATCACGTTGTGGTTTTGGCGTAGGTAAGAAACGTTCTTGCTAGAAATCCTATAGAAGCCACGTAAAACTTGCAACAACAATTAGAGGACGTCTAAACTTGTTTTTGCAGCATGTGCTATGTGACGTGATATGGCCAAAACGAAGATGTGATGAATGATATATGTGATGTATGAGATTGATCATGTTTTTGTAATAGGGAATCACGACTTGCATGTCGATAAACTTGACAACCGGCAGGAGCCATAGGAGTTGTCTTAATTATTGTATGACCTGCGTGTCACTGAATAACACCATGTAATTACTTTACTTCATTGCTAAACGTTAGCTATAGTAGTAGAAGTAATAGTTGGCGTGACGACTTCTTCAAGACACGATGATGGAGATCATGATGATGAAGATCATGGTGTCGAGCCGGTGACAATATGATCATGGTCCCCGAAGATGGAGATCCAAGGAGCAAGATGATATTGGCCATATCATGTCACTTTAAATTGATTGCATGTGATGTTTATCATGTTTATGCATCTTGTTTACTTAGAACGACGGTAGTAAATAAGATGATCTCTCACTAAAATTTCAAATATTGTGTTTCCCTTAACTGTGCACCGTTGCTAAAGCTCGTTGCTCCGAAGCACCACGTGATGATCGGGTGTGATAGGTTCTAACGTTCGCATACAACGGGTGTAAGACAGATTTACACACGCGATACACTTAGGGTTCACTTGACGAGCCTAGCATGTACAGACATGGCCTCGGAACACGGAAGACCGAAAGGTCGAACACGAGTCGTATAGAAGATACGATCAACATGAAGATGTTCACCGTTGATGACTAGTCCGTCTCACGTGATGATCGGACACGGACTACTCGATTCGGATCGTGTATCACTTAGATGACTAGAGAGATGTCATTCTGAGTGGGAGTTCATTAAAAATTGATTAAAATGAACTTAATTATCATGAACTTAGTCTAAATTCTTTACAATATCTCTTGTAGATCAAATGGCCCACGCTCCAGTTTCCCTCAACTTCAACGCGTTCCTAGAGAAAACCAAGCTGAAAGACGATGGTAGCAACTATACGGATTGGGTCCGTAATCTGAGGATTATCCTCATAGCTGCCAAGAGAACCTATGTCCTTGAAGCACCGCTAGGTGATGCACCCGTTCTCCCAGCAAACCAAGACGTTATGAACGCTTGGCAGTCACGTTGTGATGATTACTCCCTGGTTCAGTGCGGCATGCTTTACAGCTTAGAGTCGGGGCTCCAAAAACGTTTTGAGCACCACGGAGCATATGAGATGTTCGAAGAGCTGAAAATGGTTTTCCAAGCTCATGCCCGAGTCGAGAGATATGATGTCTCCGACGCATTCTACTGTTGTAAGATGGAGGAGAACAGTTCTGTCAGTGAGCACATCCTCAAGATTTCAGGATTGCACAATCGCTTGTCTCAGATGGGAATGAATCTCCCAGAAGAAGCGATCGTTGACAGAATCCTCCAGTCGCTCCCACCAAGCTTCAAGAGCTTCGTGTTGAACTTCAATATGCAGGGGATGGAGAAGTCCATTCCCGAGGTTTATTCGATGCTGAAATCAGCGAAGGTGGACATCAAGAAAGAACATCAAGTGTTGATGGTCAATAAAACCACTAAGTTCAAGAAAGGCAAGGGTAAGAAGAACTTCAAGAAGGACAGCAAGGGAGTTGCCGCGCTTGGCAAGCCTGTTGCCGGGAAGAAGCCAAAGTATGGACCCAAGCCTGAGACAGAGTGCTTTTATTGCAAGGGAACGGGTCACTGGAAGCGGAATTGCCCCAAATACTTAGCAGACAAGAAGGCCGGCAACGTCAAAGGTATATATGATATACATGTTATTGATGTGTACCTTACCAGCACTCGTAGTAGCTCCTGGGTATTTGATACCGGTGCGGTTGCTCATATTTGTAACTCAAAACAGGAGCTGCGGAATAAACGGAGACTGGCGAAGGATGAGGTGACGATGCGCGTCGGGAATGGTTCCAAGGTCGATGTGATCGCCGTCGGCACGCTACCTCTACATCTACCCTCGGGATTAGTTTTAAACCTGAATAATTGTTATTTAGTACCAGCTTTGAGCATGAACATTGTTTCTGGATCTCGTCTTATGCGAGATGGCTACTCTTTCAAATCGGAGAATAATGGTTGTTCTATTTATTTGAGAGATATGTTTTATGGTCATGCCCCGCTGGTCAATGGTTTATTTTTGATGGATCTCGAACGTAGTAATACACATATTCATAGTGTAGATGCCAAAAGATGTAAAGTTGATAATGATAGTCCCACATACTTGTGGCATTGCCGCCTTGGTCATATTGGTGTCAAACGTATGAAGAAGCTCCATTCAGATGGACTTCTAGAGTCTCTTGATTATGAATCATTTGACACGTGCAAACCATGCCTTTTGGGCAAGATGACCAAGACTCCGTTCTCCGGAACAATGGAGCGAGCAACCAACTTGTTGGAAATCATACATACCGATGTGTGCGGTCCAATGAGTGTTGAGGCTCGCGGAGGCTACCGTTATGTTCTCACCCTCACAGATGACTTGAGTAGATATGGGTATATCTATTTGATGAAACACAAGTCTGAGACCTTTGAAAAGTTCAAGGAATTTCAGAATGAGGTTGAGAACCAACGTGACAGAAAAATAAAGTTCTTGCGATTGGATCGTGGGGGTGAATATTTAAGTCATGAATTTGGCACACACCTTAGGAGCTGTGGAATTGTTTCACAATTGACACCGCCCGGAACACCTCAACGTAACGGTGTGTCCGAACGTTGAAATCGTACTCTGTTGGACATGGTGCGATCTATGATGTCCCTCACCGATTTACCGCTATCTTTTTGGGGTTATGCTTTAGAGACTGCCGCATTCACTTTAAATAGGGCACCGTCGAAATCCGTTGAAATGACTCCGTATGAACTTTGGTTTGGCAAGAAACCGAAGCTGTCGTTTCTGAAAGTTTGGGGTTGCGATGCTTATGTCAAGAAACTTCAACCTGAAAAGCTCGAACCCAAATCGGAAAAATGCATCTTCATAGGATACCCAAAGGAAACAATTGGGTACACCTTCTACCACAGATCCGAAGGCAAAGTCTTTGTTGCCAAGAATGGATGCTTTCTGGAGAAAGAGTTTCTCTCGAAAGAAGTGAGTGGGAGGAAAGTAGAACTTGATGAGGTGACAGTCATCCCTTCTGGACCGGAAAGTAGCGTAGCGCAGGAAACTATTCCTGAGGTGCCTGCACCGACAAGGGAGGAAGATAATGATAATGATCATGAAGAAACAGATCAAGTTACTACTGAACTTCGAAGGTCCACAAGGGCACGTTCCGCACCAGAGTGGTACGGCAACCCTGTCCTAGAAATCATGTTGTTAGACAACGGTGAACCTTCGAACTATGAAGAAGCGATGGCGGGCCCAGATTCCAATAAATGGCTTGGAGCCATGAAATCCGAGATAGAATCCATGTATGAAAACAAAGTATGGACTTTGGTGGACTTGCCTGATGACAGGCACGTCATAGAAAACAAATGGATATTTAAGAAGAAGACAGACGCGGATGGTAATGTGACCATCTATAAAGCTCGGCTTGTCGCTAAGGGTTATCGACAAGTTCAAGGGATTGACTACGATGAGACTTTCTCTCCCGTAGCGATGCTGAAGTCAGTCAGAATCATGTTAGCTATTGCCGCATTCTATGATTATGAGATATGGCAAATGGACGTCAAAACAGCATTCCTTAACGGCTTCCTCAAGGAAGAGTTGTATATGATGCAACCGGAAGGTTTTGTCGATCCAGAGAACGCTAACAAGGTATGCAAGCTCCAGCGCTCGATTTACGGGCTGGTGCAAGCATCTCAGAGTTGGAATATTCGCTTTGATGAGGTGATCAAAGCGTTTGGATTTATACAGACTTATGGAGAAGCCTGTATTTACAAGAAAGTGAGTGGGAGCTCTGTGGCATTTCTCATATTATATGTGGATGACATATTGCTGATGGGAAATGATATAGAATTCTTGGAAAATGTAAAGGCCTACTTGAATAAAAGTTTTTCAATGAAGGACCTTGGAGAAGCTGCTTACATATTAGGCATCAAAATCTATAGAGATAGATCGAGACGCCTCATTGGTCTTTCACAAAGTACATACCTTGACAAAATATTGAAGAAGTTCAATATGGATCAGTCAAAGAAAGGATTCTTGCCTGTTTTGCAAGGTATGAGATTGAGCAAAGCTCAGTCGCCGACCACGGCAGAAGATAGAGAAAAGATGAGTGTCATTCCCTATGCCTCGGCCATAGGTTCTATCATATATGCCATGTTGTGTACCAGACCTGATGTGAACCTTGCCATAAGTTTGGTAGGGAGGTACCAAAGTGATCCTGGTACGGAACACTGGACAGCGGTCAAGAACATCCTAAAGTACCTGAAAAGGACTAATGATATGTTTCTCGTTTATGGAGGTGACGAAGAGCTCGTCGTAAAGGGTTACGTCGATGCTAGCTTCGACACAGATCTGGATGACTCTAAGTCACAAACCGGATACGTGTATATTTTGAATGGAGGGGCAGTCAGCTGGTGCAGTTGCAAGCAGAGCGTGGTGGCAGCATCTACATGTGAAGCGGAGTACATAGCTACTTCTGAAGCAGCGCAGGAAGGAGTCTGGATGAAGGAGTTCATCACCGACCTAGGAGTCATTCCAAGCGCGTCAAGCCCGATGACTCTCTTCTGTGACAACACTGGTGCTATTGCCATTACCAAGGAGCCCAGGTTTCACAAGAAGACCAAGCACATCAAGCGCCGTTTCAACTCCATCCGGAATTATGTTCAGGATGGAGACATAGATATTTGTAAAGTGCATACGGATCTGAATGTCGCAGACCCGTTGACTAAACCTCTTTCACGAGCAAAACATGATCAACACCAGAACTCTATGGGTGTTCGATTCATCACAATGTAACTAGATTATTGACTCTAGTGCAAGTGGGAGACTGTTGGAGATATGCCCTAGAGGCAATAATAAAAGCATTATTATTATATCTCCTTGTTCATGATAATTGTCTGTTATTCATGCTTGAATTGTATTGTACGGAAACAGCGATACATGTGTGAATACATAGACCACAATGAGTCCCTGGTAGGCCTCTAGTAGCCAGCTCGTTGATCAACAGATGGTCACGGTTTCCTGACCATGGACATGGGATGTCAGTGATAACGGGATCACATCATTAGGAGAATGATGTGATGGACAAGACCCAAACTTGAGCATAACACGAGATCGCATAGTTCGTAATGCATAAGCTTTTCAGTGTCAAGTATTTATTCCTTAGACCATGAGGTTGTACAACTCCCGGATGCCGTAGGAATACTTTGGGTGTGCCAACCGTCACAACGTAACTCGGTGACTATAAAGGTACGCATCGGGTATCTCCGAAAGTGTCTGTTGAGTTGGTACAAACCGAGATTGGGATGTTGTCACTCCGTATGACGGAGAGGTACCTCTGGGCCCACTCGGTAAGACATCATCATAATGAGCTCAAAGTGACTAAGTGGTTAGTCACGGGATGATGGATTACGGATCGAGTAAAGAGACTTGCCATAACGAGATTGAACAAGGTATCGGGAATACCGACGATCGAATCTCGGGCAAGTACCGTACCGATGGACAAAGGGAATAACATACGGGATTAAGTGAATCCTTGACACGGTGGTTCATCCGATGAAGATCATCGAGGAACACGTGGGAACCAACATGGGTATCCAGATCCCGCTGTTGGTTATTGACCGGAGAGTAGTCTCGGTCATGTCTACGTGTCTCCCGAACCCGTAGGGTCTACACACTTAAGGTTCGGTAACGCTAGGGTCGTAGAGATAAATGCACGTGGAAACCCGAAAGTTGTTCGGAGTCCCGGATGAGATCCCGGACGTCACGAGGAGTTCCGGAATGGTCCGAAGGTAAAGATTGATATATGGGAAGTCCAGTTTCGGCCAACGGGTGATCTCCGGGGGTCACCGGGAGTGTCCCGGGACCACCGGAGGGGCCCCGGGGTCCATCGCGTGGGGCCACCCATCCCGGTGGGGCCCCTAGGCCGCAAGGGGAAGTGTCCAGCCCTCAGGGCTGGTGCACCACTAGGGGGCCCACCTCCCCATGCTCCTAGGGTTAAAACCCTAAGGGGGAGGCGGGCTCCACTTGCCTTGGGGGGCAAGGAACCCCCCCTGGCCGCCGCCCCCTTGCAGATTGGATCTGCAGGGGGCCCAGGCGCACCCCCTGGCCCCTATATATATGTGGGGAGGGAGAGGGCAGCCGCACCCAAGCCCTGGCGCCTCTCCCCCTCCCGTCACACCTCTATACTCCCACGCAGGGCGCCCGGCGAAGCCCTGCTGCGATCTCCACTGCATCCGTCATCACGCCGTCGTGCTGCCGGATCTCTGACGACTTCTCCTCCCCCCTTGCTGGATCAAGAAGGAGGTGACGTTGCTGCACTGTACGTGTGTTGAACGCGGAGGTGCCGTCCGTTCGGCGCTAGATCATCGGTGACGAAGAACGTGAAGAGTACGACTACTTCATCCACGCTTCGTTGAAAGCTTCCGCTCGCAATCTCCATAACGGTATGTAGATGCACTCTTACTCGCTCGTTTCTAGATGTCTCCATAGTTGGATCTTGGTGAAGGCGTAGAAATTTTTTGAATTATGCTACGTTCCCCAACAGACCCTGCTTTTGCTACTTCACCTATATGTGTCACTGATAAGGACTATGAATTCTGTGTTGATCCTGAGTTAATTACTTTGGTTGAATCTGATCCTTTCCATGGCTATGAGTCTGAAACTGTTGTGGCACATCTTACTAAGTTGAATGATATAGCCACCCTATTTACCAATGATGAAAAGATTTGCTACTACTATATCCTTAAGTTGTTTCCGTTCTCTTTAAAGGGTGATGTTAAGACTTGGTTTAATTCTCTTGATCCTGGTTGTGTGCGTAGTCCCTAGGATATGATGTATTACTTCTCTGTTAAATATTTTCCCGCTCATAAGAAACAAGCTGCCTTATGGGAAATATATAACTTTGCTCAAACTGAAGAAGAGAGTCTCCCACAAGCTTGGGGGAGGCTTCTCCAGTTACTTAATGCTTTGCCTGATCACCCTCTTGAGATGCATGATATACTTGATGTCTTTTATAATGGACTAACCGATGCTTCCAGAGACTACCTAGATAGTTGTGTTGGTTGTGTTTCCAGGGAAAGAACAGTGGAACAAGCTGAATTACTATTGAATAATATGCTAGCCAATGAAAATAATTGGACACTTCCTGAACCAGCCCCTAAGCCAACTCCGAAGAAGAGAGGTGTTCTATTTCTCAGTCCTGAAGATATGCAAGAGGCAAAGAAATCTATGAAAGAAAAAGGTATTAAAGCCGAAGATGTTAAGAATTTACCGCCTATTGAAGAAATACATGGTCTTAATAACCCGACACAGGTAGTAAAGGAAAATTCTCTTTATAGATTTGATGAAGGTGATATTCCTCGTTATAAGTCTGCTAGCCAATGCTTAGATGAGTTTGATAATTTCATTGTGAAACAAGAAAACTTCAATGCTTATGTTGGTAGACAACTGCAACACAACGCTCATATGATTGAAAGCTTGAGTGATTATCTGTCTAGTGCTAAAGATGAACCGAAACTTATTAGTATACATGCTTCCATGGTCACCACTCAAGTAGAACAAGTACTTAAAGCTCAGAATGATTTGCTCAATGAGTTAAATAGTAAGAATAATGACTATGTTGTTAGAGTTGCTACTAGAGGTGGTAAAATGACTTAGGAACCTCTGTATCCTGAAGGCCTCCCTAAGAGAATTGAGTAAGATTCTCAGAGAGCTAATTTAGATGCACCTAGTTCTTCTAAGAAGAAGAAAAAGAAAAATCATAGAAATTTGCATGCTTCTAGTGAACCCGTAGCTCACCCACCTGAGAATCCCAATGATATATCTGTTTCTGATGCTGAGACACAATCTGGTAATGAACATGAACCTAGTGATAATATTAATGATGATGTTCATGTCGATGCTCTACCTAGCAATGATAACGATGTAGAGATTGAACCTACTGTTGATCTTGATAACCCACAATCAAAGAATCTACGTTATGATAAGAGAGACTATGTTGCTAGGAAGCACGGTAGGGAAAGAGAACCATGGGTTCAGAAACCCATGCCTTTTGCTCCGAAACCATCCAAGAAAAAGGATGATGAAGATTTTGAGCGCTTCGCTGAAATGATTAGACCTATCTTTTGGCGTATGCGTTTGACTGATGTGCTTAAAACGAACCCTTATGCCAAGTACATGAAAGATATTATTACCAACAAAAGAAAGATACCTGATGTAGAAATCTCCACCATGCTTGCCAATTACACTTTTGAGGGTGGAATGCCTAAGAAACTAGGAGATCCAGGAGTACCTACTATACCTTGCTCCATTAAGAGAAATTATGTTAAAACTGCTTTGTGTGATCTTGGAGCTGGTGTTAGTGTTATGCCTCTCTCTCTATATCGTAGACTTGACTTGAGTAAGTTGACACCTACTGAAATATCTTTGCAAATGGCCGATAAATCAACTGCTATACCTGTCGGTATTTGTGAGGATGTGTCTGTCGTAGTTGTAAATGTTACTGTTCTAACGGACTTTGTTACACTTGATATTCCCGAGGATGATAGTATGTCTATTATTCTTGGAAGACCTTTTTTGAATACTGCAGGGGCTGTTATTGATTGCAACAAAGGCAATGTCACTTTTCATGTCAATGGTAATGAGCATACGGTACACTTTCCGAGGAAACAACCTCAGGTTTATAGTATCAACTATATTGGAAAAACTTCAACTATCACTATTGGAGGTTTTGAGTTTCCTATTCCTACTATTAAGAAGGCATATGACATACTTATTGTTGGGGACATACATATCCCCATTGAGGTAACATAGTGTTATTCGAAAATTCTCCGGTTTCATGTTACTCGGAAAGAGTTTATTAACAAGACCTGATCAACCTTGTTAATGGATTCCTTTTGATGAACATGGGATAGGTGAATCTAGATAGCACAACCTTCTGTACCCTCCTTTTACTTTATGTTAATTAGGTTAAATAGAAGAAAAGTAGCATTATCTGTCTGTTTCCGGACTTATCCATGCAATAAAAAAATACCCAAAAATAAAAGTTCTCCAAATGCCATGAAAATGAAATATGATTTTTTTTCTAGAATATTTAAGAAAATATGGCACTAAACACACAACGAGGGGAGCCAGCACGTGGCCTCGAGGGCACAGGGCGCGCCCCCCTTCACAGGGCGCGCCCCCTGCCTTGAGGGCCCCACGTGGCCCCCCTCCACTTATCCTTTCTCCCATGCTCTTCTTCTTCCTCCCAAAAAAATCCCCAGCCAGCTCAAACCCGAGTTCTAGCTCATTTTGCTGCCATTTTCGATCTACTTGCTCAAAGTATCATTCACCAAACTGTTTGGGGGGATTGTTCCTTGGTATGTGACTCCTCCATTGGTCCAATTAGTTTTTGTTCTAGTGCTTTATTTGTTGCAAAATTTTTCTATTGTGGTGACCTTGTTCTTGAGCTTGGATGTCAAATTTTCTTGGTCCCAAGTAGTTCTAATGCATGATATAGCCTCTAGGCACTTATAGGAGTTGTTGCTATCAATCTTGTTGAGTTTGGTTAACTTTTATTGTGAGTTACTAAAAATTTCAGAAAATTTCAGAAAAATGTCTAGGAAAAACTTCTAAGGTGGTCCTTCAAGGAAGCAAGAACCGAGGCTCGCGTTCCGTGAGCCGGACGATGAACCACCAAGGGATGCTGATGTACGGCCTTGTGAATGGCCGTCAGATGAATTTATGAGTCAAGCGGGCATCAAAAATGAATTTTACGCATAATTTTCATCTTCACGTAATTCTCACACTGCCCTAGTTGATCTTTATGATAAATCTTATACCATGGACTTAGAGGATTTTAATGAAGCCTGCAAGCTCCCATAGTGGGGCAGTATGAGTGATCCTCGTAAATCTGAATTTAGAGAATTCTTTGCTAGTATTACAGCGGGAGAATCCAGGGACATCACACAAGCCACTACGGGGAGCATACATTTTCCTGCTATTCATTACTTTGCTCTCTTTATTGGTAGATGCATAAATGGTAAAGATGAGGCCTGTCACATGTGTGTCCCTGATCTCAGCATTCTCAGGAGTGATATACTAGGTGATAGGTAATATAATTTAGGAGCAATTGTTGCACGTAGACTACACCATAATGGTTTGTATGGAGATTTATTTGGTGGGATCTACGCTACTCGCATAGCCCGCTATCTTGGTGTGTCTGTGCATCCGTATGATGACCCTTTACCTCCTACTTATTTAGACTGTAATGCTATGGCTAGTCACCAGTTTATAGAGTGGGATAATCAAACTCTCAAATATCGACTAATCTTTAACCGGCAACATGCCATCCCTATTGTTCTTCCTGCCCCTACTTTGTTTAACTTTCAGGAAAAGGGGAGATACACTATAACTATGGAGGAGGCGAATGCCCATTACAACATGACGGAGGCAGCCCGCCTTCGAGCTGCAGCTCAGCAGGCAGCATCTGTTGCATCTCAGTACGACCCCAACTACAACTTTGGATATCCATCAGGCCAGTACTGGCCATAGACCAACTTAGGCCAAAAGCCTAAGCTTGGGGGAGTACGTGTTTCTCACCAACTTTACATTCATGTCACACACTTATTCTAGTTGTCGGTGCTCACACTCTTTCACTGTATCATCCATGCTTAGTTTAAATTTCTTTTTCTTAGTCTTTTTCTTGTGTGCTAGAAAAAACCCAAAAAAACAAAAAAAAATTACCAGTTGTAGCTTCTAGCTAGTTTACTTTCTTTGCTTGTAGTAGTAACTAAAAATGAAAACCCAAAAAGATTTCCCGTTCTTCTTTTGCTTTTTGGGAGCTCTCCCGTGTAAATAGTTTCTTTTCTTTAGGGGTTAAGAGTAGAAGACCATGATTAAAATGCTTAGTGGATCTTATATGCTTTGTTGTAGAATTAACCTTGAGACATATTACCTTGTCTTCTCTTTTGTATTAAATGCCTGCAGATTCCAGTTTAGTCCAATGCACGTGCACTATTATTATTTTCCACACCGTTCGGTCGTGCGAGTGAAAGGCAATAAGGATGATATATGATGAACTAATTGAGATGAGAAAAGCTGGTACGAAGTCGACCTCTCTTGTTTTTGTAAATATGATTGCTCGTCGTTCTTGATTCAGCTTATTATGAATGAAACATGTTTGCAATGACAATTAGAGATCATAACTGCTTATGCCATGCTTAATTAGCTGAGAGTTTATAATGATCTATCTTGCATGCCAACATGATATTAAAATGGTTGTGATGTGGTATGATGGGTGGTATCCTCCTCTGAACGATTTAAGTGACTTGACTTGGCACATGTTCACGCATGTAGTTGAAACAAATCAACATAGCCTTCACGATATTTATGTTTATGGTGATTTATATCCTACTCATGCTTGCATTCAGTGTTGATTAATTTTAATGCATGTTCATGACCGTTGTTGCTCTCTAGCTGGTCGCTTCCCAATCTCTTTCTAGCCTTCACCTGTACTAAGCGGGAATACTGCTTGTGCATCCACTTCCATAAACCCCAAAGTTATTCCATATGAGTCCACCATACCTTCTTATATGCAGTATTTACCTGCCGTTCCAAGTAAATTTGTATGTGCCAAACTCTAAACCTTCAAATGAAATTTTGTTTTGTATGCTCGAACAGCTCATGTATCAACTAGGGCTGTCTATATCTTCCATGCTAGGTGGGTTATTCTCACGATGAGTGGACTCCGCTCATCATTCACGAGAAAATGGCTGGTAACCGGGATGCCCAGTCCCATGCTTCAAATCATAATAATTAAACAAAACTCCCCCAGGGTTGTTGCTTGTTTGGACGGTAACCCGTGGATTCGGCTGGCCGTGAAGTGTGCTTGTTGGTGGTTGGGGGAGTATAAACTTTACCATTTTGTTTGGGAACCCCCTATAATGTGTGTAGCATGGAATATATGAAGATTCTTGGTTGTTATGTTGACAATGAAAGTATACCGCTCAAAATGTTATTCATCTCTATTTAAAAATCGAGCTCTGGCACCTCTACAAATCCCTGCTTCCCTCTACGAAGGGCCTATCTATTTACTTTTATGCAGAGTCACCATCCTCTTATCAAAAAGCACCAGTAGGAGAGCACCTCTGTCGTTGCATGTATTACTATTAATCTGCATTGAGTATGATCATGACTAGATCTCTTTTACCATGAATTACAATGTCTAGTCATTCCTTGATCTTTAAAGGTGCTCTGCATTTATGTTTTGCGGTCTCAGAAAGGGCTAGCGAGGTACCATCATGTTATATCATATCATGATTGTTTGGAGAAGTGTTGTCATCCGAGGTTTATTATTATTGCTCACTAGTTGATTATGCAATTGATGTGAGTAGTCTTGAGACCTGAAAGTTATTGTGAAAGTGGTTAGTTCATGATCTTGTTGAAAACCTGAATGCTAGCTTACATATTTACAACAACAACAGCAAACAGAGTTTGTCAAAGTTTTTCTTTATCACTTTCAATTTGTCAACTGAATTGCTTGAGGACAAGCAAAGGTTTAAGCTTGGGGGAGTTGATACATCTCCAACGTATCTACTTTGCCAAACACTTTTGCCCTTGTTTTGGACTCTAACTTGCATGATTTGAATGGAACTAACCCGGACTGACGCTGTTTTCAGCAGAACTGCCATGGTGTTGTTTTTGTGCAGAAATAAAAAGTTCTCGGAATTGCCTGAAAATCAACGGAGAATTATTTCAGAAAATATAAAAAATATCTGCAAGAAGATCTGCACCGGGGGCCCACACCCTGTCATCAAGGGTGGGGGCGCGCCCCCTGCCTCGAGGGCCCCCCAATGCTCCACCGACGTATCCCCAGGTCCTATATATTCCGTTTCGTGGAGAAAAAATCAAGAAGAAAGAATTATCGCACTTTACAAGACGGAGCCGCCGCCAAGCCCTAATCTACCTCGGAAGGGCTGATCTGGAGTCCGTTTGGGGCTCCGGAGAGTGGAGATCGTCGCCATCGTCATCATCAACCTTCCTCCATCATCAATTCCATGATGCTCACCATCATGTGTGAGTAATTCCATCGTGGGCTTGCTGGACGGTGATGGGTTGGATGGGATCTATCATGTAATCGAGTTAGTTTTGTTAGGGTTTGATCCCTAGTATCCACTATGTTCTGAGATTGATGTTGCTATGACTTTGCTATGCTTAATGCTTGTCACTAGGGCCCGAGTGCCATGATTTCAGATCTGAACCTATTATGTTTTCATGAATATATGTGTGTTCTTGATCCTATCTTGCAAGTCTATAGTCACCTACTATGTGTTATGATCCGGCAACCCCGAAGTGACAATAATCGGGACCACTCCCGGTGATGACCATAGTTTGAGGAGTTCATGTATTCACTATGTGTTAATGCTTTGGTCCGGTACTCTATTAAAAGGAGGCCTTAATATCCCTTAGTTACCAATAGGACCCCTGATGGCCCTCAACCGTAAGGGATCTGTTGCAGCGTTTTCGATAAGTAAGAGTGTCGAACCCAACGAGCAGAAGGTATTGATAAGCGATTCTGAGCAAGAAATTACTGCAAGCACTGAAAGATAACTTTTAGGGGTTTTCTCGGTATAAGCAACAGGAATGTAAAGGCAAGTAATGTAAAAGGTACTGAGAGTAACAAATGGCCCAATCCTTTCTTAGCAAAGGAGAGGCCTAGCAACTGAACTTATAAAGACTAAAGCGTTCTTGAGGACACACGGGAGAGGTAGTCATGTGCTTTCGCCATATTCCGTATCGATACTATATTATGTGTTGATAAGTGTTGAGTGGGTGGATCTATGCTAGTGCACTCTCTAGACTAAGATGAATGCACTCTTATGATTAAACACCTTGCAAGCATCCGCAAATACAAGATAGAATTTAAGGCGAAAGCCTAACCATAGCAATACGATCGAGGATCCATTATTCCCTTATGCAAAAGCGTGCGAACTGGGGTTCAGGTTTCTGTCACTCCGGCAACCCACCATAAGCATTCTTTATACACAATGTATTCTCCTAGGTCCTTAATAAGGCGAAGTGTTGGGTGTTCGACTCACACAACCCCACTAGTAGAATGACAACACAACTTAAATATCAAACAACACATATCACTTCAATAGCATATGACTACTAACAACAAGACTTTCCCCATGTCCTCAAGAACTAAGGCAACTACTCACAAGACATAAAAGAGATCATGATCAGTGGGGATAAATATGTGATAAACAATCTGGACATAATAATATTTCTCCAACAAAACTCAATAGCATTCACCACAAAGTAGTAATCAACACCGATGGAGTAGAGAGGATAGTTAGTACGAGTTACAACACGAGTTGCGATTGTAAGATGAGATTTGGATGAAGATGGAGATGGTGCTGGTGTTGGGGATGATGTTGATGATGATCTCGATGATGCCCGTGACGATGGTGATGACGATGGCGACGATCTCCCCTTCCGGGAGGTGATCTCCCCGGCGGAATCTGCCCACCGGAGATGCTCTTTTCTTCTCTGTAGGTTTCCGCCTCGAAGCGGCGGCGGAACTCCGTAAAAAGTCCCGTGCCTAGGGTTTTCGGAGGACGGAGAAGATATATGCAAAAGGGGGCGACCAGAGGTGGGCCAGGGGCTCCAGGCGCCCCCCCCCCCCGGCGCGGCCAGGGGGGGCGCGCCCCCAGGCCGCCTGGGCACCCTGTGGGCCCCCTCTGACTCCCCTTTTGCGTGTCTTCGTTATTCGTCTGAAAAATACCTCCCGTCAATTTTCAGGTAATTTGGAGGTGTTCTTCTTCACCAACTCAGTATCCACTTTTTCCTGCTGAATCCTGCGTCTGCTGTTCCGGCATCGGAAAGTTGCAAACTGTGTAAAATAGACCAAAACAACATAAGAACATCATCATACGTGAAATATATCAATGAATAAGGATAAATTATGATACAAAATAGTGATGCATTTTGGACGTATCAACACCCCCAAGCTTAGACCTCGCTTGTCCCCAAACGAATATGAACTCGGTAAACCTGTCCACAAGTTTAGAGAGTGAAGTGTCGATAAATAGAATATGGAAAAGAAGCATCATAGTCTCTTTACCAACTCAAATATCCTCAGCAGCAATCTTCAACTCATAAGGCTCTTATGAAAGAGTGTTAACACTTATATTCGAAAGTAGGACCAAGAAAACTCATTATATCATGGCAAACATGTCCTTTGGTCAAAGAACAACAAATAATTTTAACTTTTGCTCTTATATTTTGATGGGATTAATTGAAGCTTTTTGAAATAACATGTTAATAAGCAAGAAGTGAAAGTGTTAACACAAAGGAAGATATTTGCCTTAGCTGGGCATGACAATCAACTTACTTATCAAATGATAATGTCAACAAGGATATGATATGACAAATCTTAATGCAGCTTTATATGAATGAATCCTTATCAACATCAAACGTCTGCTCTCTTTGAGAAATAGAGGGAAGTAGGAATAACTGACTCAATTTAAAATTAAAAGATAGGCCCTGCTCTAGGGTAGTAGGGAAAACTCATGTGCTATCCTTAAATCAAACAGAATGAAAACAAGTTTTGAGAGGTGCATGATTTGTCAACGAATGCTAATAAATAACTCACTTGCTTCTTGAACTGGACAAGTTTCGAGGAACGGCTCCCGTATGAGGACGATAACATCCTCTTATTCTCCTTTGTCTATCACTGCCGAAGTTTTCTGATTTCTCATGAACAAAGCGTGAAGGAGGGTTTGTTTGTTATATAATTTTTAAGCCGGGCGCACTCAATGCCAGTTCCTTTTCGTATTATGGGTTTGCACATTATACATGCAATCCCGGGGTGAAGCTTGTCCAACTCAAAAGGGTCATGAATTAGCTACTACTTCCTCATGAGCTAAAGCAGAGGCACAAAATAAAAGATTTTGAACATTTAAGGATAACACATAAATTATATACTTTAGGAGGTGGTAGTGGAGTACCACGAGTAGGTAGGTATGGTGGACTCATATGGAAGGTATTGGCTTAAGGGTATGGATGCACAAGCAGAATTCCGCTTAGTACAGAGTTAGGCTAGCAAAGGTTTTGAGAGAGCAGACAATTGATGATGACTAAGATGCAAAGCAATATAAAGCATGAACATTGAGATAAGCATAACACATCAAGTTGTCTTCCTTGTCAACATAACACTTCAAGCATAATAACATAAAGGTTTTAGCTATGTTGATACTTTAAGAAAATCATGCTTGTTGTTATGACCAAAGCTATGTTTGCCAAGATTAAATAAAGTGTCATAGCCATACCTGACATAAGGTCAATACTCCCCATAGGAATCATCATATAAGGTCGATTGCTTGAAGAGAATACCATGTGCAGCAAAAGGAACCGATAAACTTCTCATTAATATTCCATCATAGACGACTCCACACTCACGGATACAATTCCTCACCAAAGGAGCGATAGGCCTCAATGCACACACCTATTTCATATAACAACCTCCCTAGACATGATACGACTCTACTTGACTCTAAAAGACAAAAGGTAAAAGATAAAGATACCGGGCACTCCCCCAAGCTTGGAACAAGCCAAGGGAATGCCATTACCCACGGAGATTTCACCCATGCTTGTTGGCGTTAATCACGTAGTCCTTGGCGAAACGCTTCCATGGATATCTTGCTAAAGTCTCTTGTGAGAGGCTCATCTCCTGAATCATGCATTCAGCACCCAAACCCATGCGCAGAAACCTTAGTTCATACTCACAGTTCTGGTTATGTAGATCATTAATTTGCCCTTGGAGTTCTATAATTCTGTCTTCAGACGCGGCGATTCTTTCCCACATCTCCTTCATCTCCTTCAGAAAGTAGTTCTTCGGCTCGTTGGTGATGTCAAAGTTAGCTACACCATGCTCGATCATCTTCTTGTACTTGAAGACTTCTTGCTCCACTTCTTCCAGCCTGGCCTGGACGCTCCCCTCCTTGACAGGTCCCTTCAGATCTTCTTGATGAAAGACGCCTTCCTTCATCTGAACAACCTGAGGGTGCTTCTTCACCTCGGCGAGGTAAGGGTTGATGACGTTGACGACGAACGTGTCCTTGGGGGAACTTGGAGAAGCCATGGCACCTAAATTTAGCTGAAAGATTTCCTGGCAGAAACAGATCGAAGAGAAAACACGCGAAATCGCAAGATACGTTGCCGGAACAATCCGGGCAAATATATAGGAAAAATTTATGCACAGAAAGGAAGGTAACGGACCAAAGCGGGGTCGGAGACGGGCTCCAGGGTGTCCAGGCGGCCTGCCGGCGCGGCCCAGGGGGGGCGCCAGGGGGGCGCCTGGACTCCCTGGAGGTCGTCTCCGGCTCCACTTCGACTCGGATTTTTACTAATTTTACAAAAACTCGTAATACAGAACTTTTATGATGTTTTGCGGTGTTTTCTTACCGTACTACATACCTTTTCTTTATTCTGCTTCTGCTGGCGTCTGAAACAGGGCTGCAACATGTTCTTCGTGGGTTGTTGTGTATATTATATTCACATCAACATCGACAGGGTCTCCTGTTATGTAATGTTTAAGTCTTTGCCCATTCACAACTTGAGGTTTGGTGCCTTCAATCTTAATTGCACCAGACCGATAAACTTCTTCAATATAAAATGGTCCTTCCCACCTGGAAAGTAGTTTACCTGGAGAAAACCTGAAACGGGATCTAAACAACAAAACTTTATCACCAACATTAAATTCACGTTTCAGAATCTTCCTATCATGCCACCTTTTTACCTTTTCCTTGAACATTTTAGCGCTTTCGTAAGCTTCACTCCTCCATTCATCTAGAGAAGTCAAGTTCATGAGACGCTTCTCACCAGCTAGTTTTGGGTCAGCGTTAAGCTCTCTAACAGCCCAGAAAGCTTTGTGCTCTAACTCTAATGGCAAATGGCAAGCCTTGCCATACACCATCTTATAGGGAGACATGCCCATGGGGTTTTTGTAAGCAGTTCTATATGCCCACAAAGCATCTCCTAACTTGTTTGACCAATCCTTCCTATTTCTGTTTACTGTTTTCTGCAAGATCAACTTAATCTCTCTATTGGTGAGCTCAACTTGCCCACTAGTTTGAGGATGATATGGTGAAGCAATTCTATGATTAACATCGTATTTAGCCAAAGCTTTTCTAAAAGCTCCGTGCGTGAAGTGTGATCCTCCATCGGTCATGAGATACCTTGGTACACCAAACCTAGGAAAAATTACATCTTTAAGCATTTTCAAAGATGTCTTGTGATCAGCACTTTCAGTGGGGATTGCTTCAACCCACTTGGTCACATAATCAACAGCTACTAAAATGTGAGTGTACTTGTGTGAAGAAGGAAAAGGACCCATAAAATCAAAACCCCAACAATCAAAAGGTTCAATCACTAGTGAGTAATTCATAGGCATCTCATTCCTTCTACTAATGTTACCAACTCTCTGACATTTATCACAGGCTAAAACATAATTTCTAGCATCTTTAAAGAGAGTAGGCCAATAAAAACCTGATTGAAGAACCTTATGTGCAGTCCTCTCACCGGCATGATGTCCTCCATAGGGACTATCATGACACCATCGGAGAATGTTCTTCTGCTCATGTTCCGGAATGCATCTTCTCACGATCCCGTCGGGACCTTCCTTGAAAAGATGTGGGTCATCCCAAAAGTAGTGCCTCAAATCATGAAAGAACTTCTTCCTTTGTTGAAATGTTAGACCTGGAGGCAAATACTTTGCAACAATAAAATTAGTATAATCTGCATACCAAGGATCGGAAAGAGGTTGTATTTTTACAACGGCAAGTTGCTCGTCTGGAAAACTATCGTTAACTGGGATAGGGTCATGCGGTATATCTTCCATTCTTGAAAGATTGTCCGCCACCGGATTGTCTTCCCCTTTCCTATCAACAATCTGCAAATCAAATTCTTGAAGAAGGAGTACCCATCTGATAAGCCTTGGCTTGGCATCCTTCTTCGTCATAAGATACTTAATGGCAACATGATCAGTATGAATAATAACTTTGGAATCAACAATATACTGCCTAAACTTATCACAAGCAAAAAACTACAACTAAGAATTCCTTCTCAGTAGTAGCATAGTTTCTTTGAGCACTATCAAGGGTTTTACTAGCATAATGTATAACATTCAATTTCTTATCAACTCTTTGTCCTAAAACAGCTCCAACAGCAAAATCACTTGCATCACACATAATTTCAAAAGGTAAATTCCAGTCAGGTGGTTGTACTATAGGAGCAGTTATTAAAGCTTTCTTAAGGACTTCAAAAGCTTCCTTACAATTTTCATCAAACGCAAAAGGAACATCCTTCTGGAGAAGATTAGTGAGGGGTCTCGAGGTTTTAGAAAAGTCTTTAATAAATCTTCTATAAAAACCTGCATGACCGAGAAAACTGCGAATACCTTTGATGTCCCTTGGATAGGGCATCCTCTCAATAGCTTCGATCTTGGCTTTGTCCACTTCAATTCCCCTTTCGGAAATCTTGTGACCAAGAACAATTCCTTCATTAACCATAAAGTGGCACTTCTCCCAGTTGAGTACCAAATTTGTCTCCTCGCATCTCTGCAAAACTTTATTAAGGTTGTGAAGACAATGGTCAAATGAAGTTCCATAGACGGAGAAATCATCCATGAAGACTTCCATAATATCCCCGCAGAAACCATGAAAGATAGCAGACATACACCTTTGAAAAGTAGTAGGGGCATTACATAAACCAAAAGGCATACGTCTGTAAGCATAAGTACCAAAAGGACAAGTAAAAGTGGTCTTCTCTTGATCGACAGTGTTAACATGAATTTGAGAGAAGCCAGAATAACCATCGAGATAACAAAAATGGGTATTTTTGGATAACCTTTCAAGCATTTGGTCGATGAACGGCAACGGGTAGTGATCCTTCCTGGTTGCCTTGTTCAACTTCCTGTAATCAATACACATTCTATATCCAATAATAATTCTCTGAGGTATTAGTTCATTTTTATCATTAGGAACCACAGTTGTACCTCCTTTCTTAGGAACACAAAGTACCGGACTTACCCACTTACTATCAGCTATAGGGTAGATAATACCTGCGGCTAGAAGCTTGAGAATCTCAGTTCTCACGACATCCATCATCTTCGGGTTCAACCATCGTTGATGATCAACAACTGGTTTAGCATCAGGCTCAAGGTTGATAGTATGTTGACAGATAGATGGACTAATCCCCTTAAGGTCATCAAGGGTGTAGCCAATTGCGCCTCGGTGTTTACGAAGTACTTCCAATAATCGCTCTTCTTCATATCCTGAAAGGTTAGAATTGATAATAACAGGATATACTTTCTTTTCATCTAAATAAGCATACTTGAGCGTATCGGGAAGAGGTTTAAGATCGAACACCGGGTCTTCTTTCGGTTCTGATAAAATTTCCAAAGGTTCAACCGGAAGGTTGTGCTTCAGGATAGCAGGCTGCCTCAAGAATATTTCATCTAGTTCATTTCTTTCCTGCATATGCAAATCATTCTCGTGGTCCTCCATGTATTGATGCAAAGGATCATCAGGGGGAATAGCAATAGAGGCAATACTTTCAATAATTTTATCATCACTAGGTAAATCAGTACCACGAGGCTGCTTAGAGAACTTAGAAAAATAAAATTCATATGGCTCACCATCGAATTCAACATAAACTTTACCTTTCTTGCAATCTATTATAGCTCCACAAGTTCTAAGAAAAGGTCTACCAAAAATGATGGGACAAAAATTGTCCCTGGCCGAACCAAGTACCAGAAAGTCGGTAGGGTATTTTACCTTTCCACATAGGACTTCAACGTCCCTCACAATTCCGATAGGAGAGATAGTTGTTCTATTTGCAAGATGAATAGTAACATCAACTTCTTCAAGTTCACAAGGGGGAATCTCACCGATGATTTCTTCATAAAGTGAATAAGTAATAGCACTTGCACTCGATCCCAAATCGCATAGCCCATAATAATTGTGATCTCCTATTTTAACAGATACCACCGGGGTAACTGAAATTGGGCCTTTATTTTTGGCTGTGACAAGGTTAGTGGAAACAACACAAAAAGTTATATTGGAATCCAAAACATCATCAGTAGCAAGGTCTTTAATCAATGCAACTTGAGGATCGACCCTGATCTGGTCCTCAGGCTCATCAACTCTTCTCTCACTTTTATTTATTATGCCTGTCACAAGAGAGTGCTCCCTTATCCTCGTGGGAAAAGGAGGCTGTTCATATATAACTGCAGGCAAAATAGGGTCAGCAACAAAAACATCAATAGGTGGTTCTTTAAAGGGTGCATGGTGCTGGTATCTCTTCTTTTGAAAAGAATCAACGTGAGAGGCAAAATTCTTACACAAATCAATCACTAGATGGGAATCAAGACCAATCTTAGAGCAAAAAGTATTGAAGTAATCAGTTTCCACATAGCTCTCAATATAATCATGTTCATAATTTATAGCGGGTTCAATACCTTTATCAATTTCCCAATCTTCGGTATTCCTCTGGATTCTTTCAAGGAGATCCCACCTTTCTTCAACACTCTTCTTCTGAAACACCCCACTAGAGGAGGCATCCAGCATCTCCTTATCCTGACGAGAAAGCCTGGCATAAAAATTTGTAAGTATAATTTCCTTGGGAAGCTTATGAATAGGGCATTTGAGCATTAGAGACTTCAATCTCCCCCAAGCTTGAGCAATGCTTTCTCCGTCACGAGACCTAAAGTTATAGATATAATTCCTGTCTCGATGAATTTCATGAAGAGGATAAAACTTAGTATAAAAGAGAGACATAAGCTCCTGCCAGTCCAGCAAGTGTGAGTTATCGAGAAGCCCATACCAATCTGAAGCTTTATCTATAAGTGATACGACAAACAATTTCCTCATGACAAACTCCCTCGATACACCTGCAAGCTTAAATAATGAACATAGTCGTGACAAATATAGCAAGTGTTCACCGGGATGTCTGTCTCCTGCATAACGATTAGCCAAAACATAATCGATAATGCCTGCTGGTATTTTATAAGGCACAATTTCAGTAGGGGGAGGATCAACCACCACAGGTGTGGGGCGTCTTCCCGCAAGCAACGCTCCAATAATAGGGTTGTCCATAAGGACAAAGAGCAGCAATAGCAAAAATAAAAAACAGAATTATAAAAAGACTTTCTTACCAGTTTCACTTTACCAATAGCACTACGCTCCCCGGCAACAGCGCCAGAAAACGTTACTTGATGACCCTCAACCGTAAGGGATCTGTTGCAGCGTTTTCGATAAGTAAGAGTGTCGAACCCAACGAGGAGCAGAAGGTATTGATAAGCGATTCTGAGCAAGAAATTACTGCAAGCACTGAAAGATAACTTTTAGGGGTTTTCTCGGTATAAGCAACAGGAATGTAAAGGCAAGTAATGTAAAAGGTACTGAGAGTAACAAATGGCCCAATCCTTTCTTAGCAAAGGAGAGGCCTAGCAACTGAACTTATAAAGACTAAAGCGTTCTTGAGGACACACGGGAGAGTTAGTCATGTGCTTTCGCCATATTCCGTATCGATACTATATTATGTGTTGATAAGTGTTGAGTGGGTGGATCTATGCTAGTGCACTCTCTAGACTAAGATGAATGCACTCTTATGATTAAACACCTTGCAAGCATCCGCAAATACAAGATAGAATTTAAGGCAAAAGCCTAACCATAGCAATACGATCGAGGATCCATTATTCCCTTATGCAAAAGCGTGCGAACTGGGGTTCAGGTTTCTGTCACTCCGGCAACCCACCATAAGCATTCTTTATACACAATGTATTCTCCTAGGTCCTTAATAAGGCGAAGTGTTGGGTGTTCGACTCACACAACCCCACTAGTAGAATGACAACACAACTTAAATATCAAACAACACATATTACTTCAACAGCATATGACTACTAACAACAAGACTTTCCCCATGTCCTCAAGAACTAAGGCAACTACTCACAAGACATAAAAGAGATCATGATCAGTGGGGATAAATATGTGATAAACAATCTGGACATAATAATATTTCTCCAACAAAACTCAATAGCATTCACCACAAAGTAGTAATCAACACCGATGGAGTAGAGAGGATAGTTAGTACGAGTTACAACACGAGTTGCGATTGTAAGATGAGATTTGGATGAAGATGGAGATGGTGCTGGTGTTGGGGATGATGTTGATGATGATCTCGATGATGCCCGTGACGATGGTGATGACGATGGCGACGATCTCCCCTTCCGGGAGGTGATCTCCCCGGCGGAATCTGCCCACCGGAGATGCCCTTTTCTTCTCTATAGGTTTCCGCCTCGAAGCGGCGGCGGAACTCCGTAAAAAGTCCCGTGCCTAGGGTTTTCGGAGGACGGAGAACATATATGCAAAAGGGGGCGACCAGAGGTGGGCCAGGGGCTCCAGGCGCCCCCCCCCCCCCGGCGCGGTCAGGGGGGCGCCCCCAGGCCGCCTGGGCACCCTGTGGGCCCCCTCTGACTCCCCTTTTGCGTGTCTTCGTTATTCGTCTGAAAAATACCTCCCGTCAATTTTCAGGTAATTTGGAGGTGTTCTTCTTCAGCAACTCAGCATCCACTTTTTCCTGCTGAATCCTGCATCTGCTGTTCCGGCATCGGAAAGTTGCAAACTGTGTAAAATAGACCAAAACAACATAAGAACATCATCATAACGTGAAATATATCAATGAATAATGATAAATTATGATACAAAATAGTGATGCATTTTGGACGTATCAACCCCGCTGCCACGGGAGGGTAGGACAAAAGATGTCATGCAAGTTCATTTCCATAAGCACGTATGATTATATTCGGAATACATGCCTACATTGCATTGATGAACTGGAGTTAGTTCTGTGTCACCCTAGGTTATAACTTCTACATGATGAATTGCATCCAACGTAATTTTCCATCACCGATCCAATACCTACGAGCTTTACCTATATTGCTTGTCGCTTATTTACTTTTCCGTTGCTATTATCACAAAAACTACAAAAACACTATATTTGCTTTTATTGCTGCTACCGCCACTATCATATTACTGTGCTACTAAACTATCTTGCTGCAGATACTAAGTTTCCAGGTGTGGTTGAATTGGCAACTCAGCTGCTAATACTTAAGAGTATTATTTGGCTCCCCTTGTGTCGAATCAACAAATTTGGGTTTAATACTTTACCCTCGAAAACTATTGCAATCCCCTACACTTGTGGGTTATCAAGCGTGCGCGAGGAGGAGGAACGCCGGCGCCACGCCGAGGAGCTCGAAGCCCTCGAGTGGCGGCGGGCGGTCGCCGACAACGTCGTCGCCAACGAGAAGACGGAGGAGTGGCGCCGTATCCGCAAGGAGCAGTCGGAGAAGTACGTCGATCTCTGCAGCTCCGGCGAGGAGGATTGAGCGCCCGGCTTCTCTCTGGCGTCGCCCAGTTGCCACAACCTCGCCGCCGTCAGATCCGACCCCCTCATATTAGTTTAACGTAGTATGTAGTATAACTATGCTTCTAGTTGTGATGAACTATGTAGTATGCCATGAAAAATGCAGTATGTAATGAACTCTGTTCGTGCAATTTCTCCCGCGAAACTTTTTTTCTTCAAATTATGCAGGTTTAGATACGGGTTCTGCTCGGCCGCGTATGATTTTGACCCACAAAAACGATTTTCGTGAACCCGCAAACGCGTTTTGCGGGTTGTATTTATTCGGGGTATGCTAGAGTTGCTCTTAGAGATTAACCAGAGATTATTATCTTATATGGGCCTAAGCTCGTCCATAATCCAACACGGGCTACCACAAAGTTGGCACAAATTTCTTTTTAGAAAAGTTTGTGATATGCTTTCTTTTTTCAAGAATCGTTTGCGCATATGCTAGGTTTTTCTTTTCTAAGTGGACTGTGCAAATGCTAGCCTGTGTCGCTCATTGTCGGTGGTACTACGGCGCTCGCCTAGGCGCGTCGGTCGGCGAGCCCACAGTTTAGTGTCGGTATTTGCAGCTTCCACACGGTTTGAGGAAACATTCGGCTGGGTATTTTTAGTGTTTGCGTACCTGATTTTTGGGTTTTGAACGGTTTTTATTTTTTGCCTTTTATTTTATTTTATTTTCCTTTTTTAGTTCATGAACATTTTCTATTTTTTAATTTTAAAATATGTGAACATTTAAAATTCATTAATATTTATTCTGAAATTTGACAATATTTTTAAATTCGTAAAAAAATTCTGATCAGTGAATATATTGCAAATTCATTTTTTTAATTCAAGAATATATTTTAAATTTTATTTTAATTAAGACATATTTTAACATTCATATTGTTCAAAAATAATTCAGAATAAAATTCATGGAAATATTTGAATTAGAATTTTTGAAATTGGTAATATTTTTAAATTTTGTGATCATTTTTAATAAAAATGATAAAAATCTATAAACAGTCGGAAAAAAATGATATTGAAGAAGTTCTTCCGGCACTATGTATCAAAAAGCTGCCAAGACAACCGCCTGCTCTTGTTACCAAAGGAATCAGAGGTGCGCGCCGCCCCCCGTGAGGCGGAGCAGTCCGTGCGCCGCCACCGCGGTTTGCCGGCAAGCCCGACGAGGATGCATGGCTCCTCGAATGGGTCTACCGTCGGTCGTTTACGACCGCGGAGACGGACGCGCGACAGCTCCGGCGAAAGAACGTCAAGGCGCTCCGGATTGCCATTGAGCAATCCGAGCGTGACGCGGCGGAGTTAGTGGTGGAAGCGGCTCGGCTCGCGAAGCTAAAGCGGCAGCAGGATAGGGAGGTCCGACGGCTAAAAGGGCTCGTCATCCTCTCCAACTCCGACTCAGACTCCGACGACTCAGACGGCTCCTCCTCCGACGAGTCACACGACCCACCACCAGTCGCCGACGCCTACAGCTGCTCCGGCGACCGGAAGGGCAAAGAGCTGGCGAGGAAGTGGTGAATCTCTGCCGTTTTCGTCTTCAATTTCTAGTTTTTAGTAATGTAGTTTAAGTTTATGTGAATTATCTGAACTTTGGCAATCTTTTGGACATCCGTCGGTGACCTTCTGGTGATCGAAATGTGCATTGCCCCGTCGATTCTATGTTTGTGTGATGATCTATATTTTTTTTTCTACGTTGCATTCTAATATAGATATGAGGAACAAGATATGAGATACATGGATGTGAATGACAGGATTTGAGGGTTCCTGGTCAGTGCCCGCAAAAAGCGCCCGGTCGCGTCCGCGGACGTCTATGGGACCGGTCCAGATGTAGATGCTCTTATCTGGTTTTTGTCAGAGCAAAAGCATCAGGATCTTCCTTCTTCTTGTGGAGCCCGAGCGTGATAATTGAATCGATCGAAAAACTCGATTCGAATCGGGGAAACGGTTAAAGCTTACTCCTAGTAGACGTGCCAGACGTGCATATATCGCACAACGTCAGGTACCGAAAGGAAAAAGATCCACAACCAAAATTGTATAGTTTCCTCTTTCCCCTCCCGCTGGCCGGCTTTGGTCGCTTCCCACCACCACCCAGATTCGCGAGCCACCCCGCGCCCACGCCCCCCCATTTCCCTTCCCCCCCTCCCTCCCTCCCTCCCCTCGCTTCGATTCCTTCCCTTCCACTCCAAGCAAAGCCAGCGCCCTCTCCCCCCCCTCCCCTCGGATCCGCGCCGCATCCCATGGCGCCGCTCGGCGCCGACGCGGCCGCGGCGGCGTGGGCGGCCGTGCGGGCGCGCGCGGTCGCCCCGGCGCTGACGGCCGCCGTGTGGGCGTGCCTCGCCATGTCGGCCATGCTCCTCCTCGAGGCCGGCTGCATGAGCCTCGTCAGCCTCGTCGCCGTCCGCCTGCTGCGCCTGCGGCCCGAGCGGCGCTTCAAGTGGGAGCACTTCAGCATTTGCCCTCTCCGCTTGACCATTGATCCTTGGGTGAGCAACAGAAGCGAAGCAGATCTTGGCGCCAAGGTCTTGGGCGTATTGCATGAAGGTGCGGCTTGTGAACTGTGTGCCGTTGTCGGTGATGATCCTGTTAGGGATTCCGAAACGGCAAACGATCGACCTGAAGAACCCGACTGCTGACTGTGCGGTCACCTTTCTCACTGGTTCCACTTCTGGCCACTTTGTGAACTTGTCGATAGCAACGTACAAGTACTCAAAGCCCCCGACAACGCGGGGAAAGGGGCCGAGGATGTCGAGCCCCCAAACCGAGAAGGGCCAGGACAAAGGGATCGTCTGGAGAGCTTGAGCTGGCTGATGTATTTGCTTGGCATGGAACTGGCACGCTTCACACTTGGTTACTTGTGCAGTAGCGTCTTGGAGGGCTTCTGGCCAGAAGAAACCTTGCCGGAACGCCTTCCCGGCAAGGGCCCTTGCGCCAATGTGGTGGCCACATATGCCTCCGCGGATTTCTGCCAACAGCTTCTGTCCATCTTCCCGGGAAATGCACTTCAATCTGACACCATTGAGTCTTCTTCTGTACAGTTCATTGCCGACGAACTGGTACATACTTGACTGCCTGGTTATCCTCTCTATCTCTTCTGGTTCTTCGGGAAGTTCTCCAGTTTGAAGAAAACGGACGATTTTCCGTGCCCATGCCGGAGCCTGAGGCTCAACAACAAGGGCTAAAGGCATCAGGGCTGCTGCGGTAACCTCAGCTTCTACGGCAAGAACCTGCGGTTCTGCCGGAGCTGAATGTTCCCCGGCAAGCTTGCCGGGGCAAGACTTGTCGGGAACGACTGCTTCGACTGTACAGACCCTAGAGTCTGCAGGAGCAGACTGTTCCTCAGCGACTTGGTCGTTGATCTTGGGGACTTTGACGGCGGCTTCAGGAAGATCCGCCGGCAAGTAGTCGCCGGAGACCAACTTTCTTTTCTTGCTTTGCCCAACTGATGGTGTAACGGATGGTTGAGTTAGCTTGAGTACGAAGGTTTCCGGTTCCACGGGCAACTTCAATGCAGCACACTTGGAGAGGCCATCTGCGATATCATTTTGAGCTCTTGGGACGTGCTCCATCTGCAGGCCTTCAAAGTGTTCTTCAAGCTTCCTCACTTCATCGACATAAGCTTCCATCAAAGGGCTCTGGTAGCTCTTGTTTACTTGTCGGACCACCAACTGTGAATCCCCCCGCACAATCAGCTTCTTGATCCCAAGTTCGGCTGCAATTCTGAGGCCGGCAAGCAACCCTTCATACTCAGCAGTATTGTTTGTCGCTTGCTCCTTGGGAAAGTGCATTTGGACAACATACTTAAGGTGCTCCCCGGTGGGTGCGATAAGCAGCACACCAGCACCGGCGCCTTGCAGCGAGAAGGCACCATCGAAGTACATTATCCATTCCTTGCTTGCTTCTTGGACGGGGATGTTTGTCTCTGGGACTTCTTCGTCTGGTGTTGGGGTCCATTCCGCTATGAATTCTGCCAAAGCTCTGCTCTGTATAGTTGAAGTACTCTCAAACTTGAGACCAAAGCTCGACAGCTCCAGTGCCCACTCGACGATCCTGCCTGTTGCTTCTGGATTCTGCAATATCCTCTTCAATGGAAAGCGAGTGACCACCATTATCTCGTGTGCTTGGAAGTAATGGCGCAGCTTCCTTGAGGCCATGAGGAGGCCGAAAAGCAACTTCTGCACCCCAGAGTATCTTGACCTAGCCCCCTGCAAGAGGGAACTTACAAAATAAACTGGGCGCTGCACCATCTTCTTTCGCACTTCTCCTTGTTCCTGCGCAGACTTGTCCTTGTCGGGGCCAGAGCTTGTCGGGAAAGCCGCCTGCTTGTCGCTGGAAGCGCTTGCCGGGGCTGTGGGCTCTTCCTCTGCCTCTCTCTCCGCTACCAACGCAGCACTAACCACTTGATTGGTTGCTGCTAAGTATAGCAGCAACTTCTCTTGTGGTCTAGGTGCGACAAGTACTAGAGTAGAGGACAGGTATCCTTTCAAGTCTTGCAGCGCTGCCTCCGCTTCTGGAGTCCATTTCACAGGACCTGCCTTTTTCAAAATTTTGAAGAAAGGCAGGGCGCGTTCTGCAGACTTTGAAATGAACCTGCTGAGGGCAGCCACACAACCCGCAGCCTCCGTACATCCTTGACGCGCTTTGGGGCTTCGATCTGCTCGATGGCCTTGATCTTGTCGGGATTGGCTTCAATCCCCCTCTGGGACACAAAGAACCCGAGAAGCTTGCCGGAGGGGACTCCGAAAACGCACTTCTCGGGGTTCAACTTGAGTTGTATCTTGCGCAGATTCTCCAAGGTTTCTTCTAAGTCTTGAATTAGGGTATCCTTGCTCTTGCTCTTGACCACTATATCATCCATGTATGCTTCTACATTCCTGTGTATCTGTGGCTCGAAAGCAGTGTGGACCACCCTTGCGAATGTTGAGCCCGCATTCTTCAATCCAAAGGGCATGCGTATAAAGCAATATGTGCCACATGGAGTAATGAATGCGGTCTTCTCTTCGTCTTCCTCAGCCATGAATATCTGGTGGTATCTGGAGTATGCATCAAGAAATGAAAGCAACTCACATCCGGCCGTGGAGTCAACAATCTGGTCAATGCGCGGCAAGGGAAATGGATCCTTGGGACAAGCTTTATTCACATCAGTGAAGTCTATACAAAGTCTCCACTTCCCATTAGCCTTACGCACGACAACTAGATTAGCCAACCACGTGGGATGTAGTACACCTCTAACAAGGCCTGCTGCTTCCAACTTCTTGATTTCTTCAGCTATGAACTCTTGGCGCTCCACCACTTGCTTCCTGACCTTCTGCTTGACGGGCCGCGCATGAGGACAAACAGCAAGCTTGTGCTCAATTACCTTCCTGGGAATGCCGGGGATGTCAGATGGTTGCCATGCAAACACATCGACATTCGCCCGCAGGAAGGCAACGAGCGCGCTTTCCTATTTGGGGTCGAGCGCTGCACTGATGGTGAAGGTACCACCAGTGCCGTCCTCCTTGGCGGACACCTTCTTGGTTGCCGGTGGAGCTGCCATTCCTTTCTTGTGCTTGCCGGTGGAGCTCGATGGTGCGTCCTCGACGGCAGCGCAGCACTCCGAAGAGGTGCGTTTGCCGGAGTGGGCCCCAGAGCTCTTGCCGGACTTGGTTTTGGTCTTCCCCCCGGGAGCTTCAGCGGCAAGTGTATTGCTGTCTGCCGCGGCTGCTGCGTCCCGGTAGATCTTGTCGGCGCAGATGAGCGCGTCCTTCTTGTCGCCGGGGACAGAGATGACGCTGATTGCCCCCGGCATCTTTAGCATGTTGTAAGCATAGTGGGAGGCTGCCATGAACTTGGCGAGCGCAGGACGGCCAAGTATCCCATTATATGGTAATGGGATATCGGCAACGTCGAATGTGATCCTCTCCGTCCTGAAGTTAAGCTCTCCGCCAAAGGTCACCGGCAGCGTGATCTTCCCCTTCGGCTTGCTCCTCCCTGGGTTGATTCCTTGAAAAGTCCCAGTTTCCTCGAGCTCGCTGTCGGGGATCTGCAGCTTCTTGATCACAGCGGAGGAGATCAAGTTGAGGCCGGCCCCGCCGTCAACCAACATCTTGGTGACCTTGAGGTTGTGGATAGTTGGTGAAACCAACATCGGCAGGCACCCGACCGCAGTTGTGCGGTCAGGGTGATCCTCAAGGTCGAAGATGATGGGCGTGCTGGACCACCTCAGTAGCTTGCGCACTCGACGGGTGGCTCTGCTGCATTTACTTCCCGCACCCATTGCTTGAGCTGGCGGTGGGAAGTATGCAGAGATGCACCTCCGTCGACGCACAAAACTTCTGTGACCTTCTGGAACTCCTGCTCGCTGGTATCTCCGTCATCCATGTCTTCTTCGTCGTCTTCGTCTTCATCCTTGTCGCGGCCCCGGGGAGGTCTGTCTCCTTGCCGCTGCTTGGCCTTGCCGCAGCGTCCTCCCTGGCCATTGAACGGCCGCTTCTTGCTAGGCTCTCCTCCGCCTCCTTGGGCCTTCTCCTTGTCGCGACGCTCGTACTCAGCCTTCTGCTGTTCTACGAGGTACTCTACTCTCTTGCAGTTCTGGAGATCGTGGCCCTTGGTGCAGTGGATCTTGCAGTACTGCTTGTCGGAGCCGTCCTGCTTGTCGGCCGCTGCTACAGGGGTGGCTTCCTTGCCGGAGCCACCAGCCTGTGTCTTCTTGGCGGCAGCCTCCTTGCCGGACTGCTCGACAACCAGTACCTCCTTGTTCTTCTTCTTCCTGTTGTTCCGCCGCCGGTTTTTCCTTGCCGGGGCGGCATCCTCGCTATCACTTCCTCCTGCACCGGTATCCTCTCCGGGGAGTCTCCTCCCCTCTTCAGCACGGGCACACTTGTCAGCCAGAGCATAAAGCTCGCTGACGTCCCGGATCTTGGTCATCGCCATCTCCTCCCTCATCCGGCGGTTACGCACGTCCTGGTGGAACGCGCTGATAACCGCGGCAGGGTGAACATCGGGGATATTGTGCTGAACGCGGCTGAACCTCTGGATATACTTGCGCAGGGATTCTCCCTCCTTCTGGGCAAGAATGTGGAGATCGCTCTCCTGGCCGTGGGGTTTGTGGCCGCCCGTGAAGGCGCCGACAAACTAGTGGCACAAATCTGCCCTAGAAGAGATGGAGTTCTCCGGCAAGTGCATAAGCCAAGACTTGACGTTTGGCTTAAGCACGAGCGGGAAGTAGTTGGCTAGAATCTTCTCGTCGCGTCCCCCGGCAGCCTGCACCGCAATGGTGTAGATGCTGAGGAACTCCGAGGGGTGTGTCTTGCCGTCGTACTTCTCGGGTACGTCGGGCTTAAAGTTCTTCATGCTGGGCCACTGGACTTGCCGCAGCTCTCGGGTGAACGCAGGGAAACCTGCCACGTACGGCAAGTCGCCTGGTTCACCGGGCGCGTGCATGTCGACAGCGGTCCCAGCGCGCTGATCAGACTGTCTTCTGGCTTCTCTTCGACGCTCGATGCGAGTTCGAGCGTCTTCTTGTCGCCTGTCGTCAAGGACTTGGCGCTGATCGCGGCGAGCCCGCGGATCCGACGACGCCGTGGAGTCGTCGTCGACGTTGATCCGGCGGGTCGGCGATTTCTGCTTCCGCGGCGGGGAGTGCACGGTAGTGGCACCCCCGGCGGTCTTGTCACCGTCGGCCTTCGCTTGGTCGACTTGCCGCAGCCGTGATGTTGCCGGCTGCTGCGGCGTGTCGTTGTTGGCGAAGGCGATGAGGCTATGGATCGTAGCCCTCCAGTCTTCGGCCTTGTCCGCCGCTGGAGGGAAGTCGAGGAGCAGCTGAGCCCTGGCCAAGGCTTCTGCTGGAGAGGAGGGAAACGGTGGCGAGCGGTGTGAGGAGCGCGATACGCTCGGACTTCTAACCGCGTTAGAAGGAGCATGTTCTCGCCCCGGCGACCGCGCCTTGCTCGTGCCAGGACGCTGGCCTTGAGCGTCCCGTGACCCGCCGGCTTGGCCACGTCCCAGCAAGCGTATGGTACCTCCGGTACCACGTCGCTGGTGGTCTGGCACCTCCTGAGAGGGACGTGGCGCGTGCACGGACGCCGAGGCTTTGGAGTGGGCTCGGTTGTCCGTCTTGTCCTTGGATTTGGCGACGCCGTGAGTGTCCTCATCGGCGTCCACCCTTCCGCCAGCGTCTATCCCACCAACCGTTGGTTCCGGTGGTGGCGGGACCGACACAGACGGGCCTCCGACCTCCGAAGCTTTCTTCTTCGGTGGCATGTTGACGTAGTCGATGAGGTTGAAGCTGGTAAAGTCGCTGAAGGTTGCGCCCGCGTGAGCGCCGGATCAGGTTCGCACAACCTCGACGCCCCCTACCTGGCGCGCCAAAGATGTCGAGGAAACTGGACGCCCACGAACACCTATGGGACCGGAGCCCCTTCTACGGTACGGCAAGGGTGCGGAGGGAGCACGAAGAGCAGATCGAGGGGCACACGCGGGCAGTTTACCCAGGTTCGGGCCGCGCGGACGCGTAAAACCCTACTCCTGCCTTGGTTGTATTGAGTTCTTGAGCTCGGGAGCTTGAAGATCTACAGTACTAGCTGCACCGAGCGTGGGAGTGGTCTAGTTTCTGGAATCCAACCCCCTCTACGTTGTGCACGGGCCTCCTTTTATAGCTCAAAGGGGTCACCGACAGGTGTCAACGTAGATGAGGGTAAAAGTGTAAAATCGGAGGTGGTTGTAACAGTGCATGAACAATGTATGAACAGTGATCTTCACCTAACTCTGACGGTGGGGGACAAGGGCATTGAATGCCCGTCGCTGTCGCCCCAAAAGCGTCCGTCCATGCGTCTCCGTTCGCCACGACGATGGCCTCGTCACCGCGGCTCGCCACCGTGTACCCCAGGCTGCACAGCCATCCGCCACGTGCCCCTGGAAGGGCCCCGGGGCGACGCGTGGCCAGATGAGCTGGAGCGCAGGCACACAGTGTAAGTCTTCCCCGGCAAGCACCTTGCCGGGGTTGCTATCTTGCCGGGCCCGGAAGCTTGTCGCTCTCCGGGTCCTGCCGGGGCGCATGATGCGTCGCGATATATCTCCGGAGGTGCTGTTGCTTGGTCTTCCTGGCAAACTCCTCTTGCCAGGGTCTTGTGCTGGAGCGATAACCTTGAGCCTGGCGCGGCCTTCCCGGCAAGCTCCTCTTGCCGGGGTCTTGTTCTTCTGACTTGTATACTTTGTTCTTGAATGGCTTTAAGGGATCCAGAGCGGGCCTTGGCGGGCGCGTGGCGAGCCCGACCACGGGACGCTGCTACTGCCCGGGCACAAGTCGGGGGTACTAAGGTACCCCTATCTTAGTACACCGACAGAGGCGGAGGCGGCAAAAGGGGCGGAGAAGACCAGGAATACACCATTTGCAGGGGAGGTGCGCCGCTCCGAGCGTCTGAAGCGCCAGAAACACTGAAGATGAAGCCTGAAGATGAAGCCTGAAGATGCAGTAGTTAGGTATGCTGAGTAGTTAGCTAGATAAATCAGCATATAAGTTAGTATATTTTGGGTTCAGTCAAGTTAGGTGTGCTTTTATATAAGTAAGCACATAAGTTAAGTGTAATGTGGAATGCTGGACTAAGTTAAGTTAAGATGCACTGAATCTCAGTTAGTATATTGTTATGTTGCCTCCATTAGATGGTGATGCTGCAGAATCTCAGTTAACTGAATCTTCTGTTAACTGAAGATTCAGTTAGCACTGTTATTATAAATCTTCAGTTAGCTTAATTTGATATTCAGTTAAATCTTCAGTTAGATAAATCTTCAGTTAGCTAAATCTACAGTTGGCTAAATCTTCAGTTAGTTTGATATTCAGTTAGCTAAATCTTCAGTTAGCTAAATCTTCAGCTAGCTAAATCTTCAGTTAGTTTGATATTCAGTTAGTTTGATATTCAGTTAGCTAAATCTTCAGTTAGCTAAATTTCAGATAGCTAAATTTCAGTTAGCTAAATCTTCAGTTAGCTAAATCTTCAGTTTACTAGTTAGCTAAATCTGATATTCAGTTAACTGAAGATTCAGTTAGCACTGTTAGTATAAATCTCCAGTTAACTAGTTAGCTATATATGATATTCAGTTAACTGAATCTTCAGTTTACTAGTTAGCACACTGAATATATTCAGTCAACTGAATCTACATGCAGTGCTTTAACTGAAGATTGAGTTAGCACTGTAAATCCATTTTTCAGATCATATAAGGTTCAAACTTCCAATTAAGTGCATAAAAAAATACAAATTAACTGAATCAATCCTTAGGATACATTACAAATTGACTGCTGCCATAAAAAGTTGAATAGGGGAGTACAACTAATAGTGGAGTACAAACTTAATGAAGAAATAACAAATGTTTATTCAAATTCATCCAAGATCTCCTTGACCCTCCTTATCTTGCTCTTGGTCTCCTCCTTGTGCCTGAATAAATCACCAACAATGTACTCTACTTTTTTTCTCCTTCTTCAAATCATCCCTCTGTGACACAACTTTGTCCATCTCTTGCTTCATTTTGTCCATCTCCTGCTTCATTTTGTCCATCTCTTGCTTCAACTTGTCCATCTCTTGCTTCATCTCATCCCTATCTTTCTCTGCCTTAGCCCTCATCACCTGATGAATGCTAGTGGAAGATTTATCAGACTTTCTCTTCTTCTCAAGCTCTTCCTTCAGGTCAGAAAGAGCTAGCCTGGTGTTGCCCAATTCAGTAACTGCCTGCTCCTTATCAGCCACCATCTTAGCAAAATCCAGTTTAAAATATCTCAGATCTTTTTCCATCTTTTCTTTCTCTTTCACAACCCTAAAATTTTCTTCAGCATTTACTACATTCTGCCTCAGCCTTAGCTTGTTCTCCTCTTCATACATATCCCAAATCCTAGCCAGACTCATCTTCAGAGTGGCAGGCCATTCAGGGTCAACCCAACGAACATAGCTGCATTTAGGTATTTCCTTCAAATTATGAAAAAACAACATATTTCAGATAAATTCAAAGAATTATGATAAATGCAAAGAATTCAGATAAATGTCTGAGTTTTCAGTTTACTGAGACAGACAAAAATTAAGAGAACTTTATAAGAAGTAAACTTAATCTTTAGTTAACTGAATATTTAGTTGACTGAATCTTTAGTTAACTGAATCTTTACTTAACTGAATCTTGAGTTAACTGAAGTAAACTGAATCTTTAGTTAACTTTGTAGATCTGAAAGTATAGCTGAAGATCTGACAATATACTAACCTTCTGTGCACAAGCAACATATCTTCTTCCACTGTCAACTGAATTAAAAGACACAAACTTCTCACAGACACATTGGTGTTTGCATCTAGCTTCAAGATCTATAGCTAGGCCTCTCCATTCAGAGCAGAAAATGCTAGCAAGTGCAGGAGCCTAAAACATATCCTTGTCAGAGTGCAGAAGCCTAAAATGGTGGCAGCATTCCAATTCTTTCCCCTAACCCTAAATGCAAGAGGTAAAGTGAAACACTAACCTCACTTGTCACAGAGTAGCCATCTGACGACGAGGAGGATCCATCACTCCAAGATACCATGGCGGCTACGGCGGCGACGAGCTGGACGGCGGCGGCGACGAGCAGAGAGCAGAGGAAAGGAGGCCTCAGAGGAAAGGGAAGCAGGCGCAAGACAACCAGCCACTCACCGACAGGAGGGGAGAGGAGAGACAACATAAATTCAGGTGAAAAAAAAAGAAGAAAACGAGGTGTACTGCGGGTTGTTTTCCGACAAATCCAGGGGTGTAAATGCACAATGCGCGGCGCTGACTGGCCTGGCCAGGCTGGCTCCACTTGGCGGCATTTCATTCGCCCAGGACCAAATTTGCTCTTCCATGACAAGTTCTAGGATGAAAAAAATCACCTTTTACAAGTTTTAGGACTGAACCATCACATGACAAGCAAGTTCTAGGACCTGCAGTGCTATTACCTCTTGAATTTTCACCCGGGGGTGGGGATAGGCTGGCACACTAGCTATTCGTGGCCAGGCTGCAGAGACAGCAGTGGACACCACCCCTGTGATCGACCAATAGGCGTTGCGTGAAAGGACTACATCATCACAACATTATTGTCTTATGCCCCAGAGGGAGGGAGTGTCCCTGTTGAAGGCGGCTCCATTTCGGTGCTTCCCACAACCACTAGTAGCATAGCAGCAAAAACGTCAGGGTTGTGCGCCGCGGGGCGATTTCATCGACAACCAGCTCACGCGAGGATGAAGTCGCGTTCACAACATCTCGAGTGAGGCCCAACACGTCCCAGAAGCGCACAACAAAGGGGCATCGAAAGAGGAGTTGGTCAATGCTCTTTGGCACGTCCCCACAGGTCGGCCAATTGCAATCTTCCACAACGAGGATGTTTTATTTTTTTAAGCCTGGGGGAGGGAGGATATGTAAGTGCATCTACTGTCACATGTGTGGGTTTTGGATGCTTAATGAAATAGCCATCAAGGGACTAATGTGTTTGTGAGTATACACAGATGAAAGTCCTTGATATGGTTTGGTTTAACCAGTGGGTCATAACCCCTGGAAGTGTTGTAAGAACATTGAAGTCTCTGGAATGCCATATGGAGAACTGCCTGAAGAATAGTGTTTCTTTGTTAGTTTCTTTTATTCTTCATTTGAGTCGAAGGGCAAATCATAGTATTAATGGGGTCTAAGTGAAGCAAGATTGAATTATTCGTGTGTGTGTGCTCGATCAAATCTATATACACTTGTGAGTCACTTGAGTTATATTCCTCAATGAGCAGTTAGGGAACCTGCTGTAAGATTGTCCTAGGTTCTTCGGAACCCTAGGAATTCGAGAGTTTGAAGTTTGAACGTTTCGAAAACTAGCAACAACACGTTGGCGGGCATGTCTCCCCACAACGATCATACTAGTGCCAACCATGGGCTCGGCTATAAATAGACCCCTGCCCCCATAGATAGAGGGTGGTTGCTTGAGAGAAATTATGCCAAGTGTAAGCAGTGGGTATCCCTATCACTGATTTTGATCCAATCCTAAGTGGAGGAAACCACCTGATCCGAAAAACAAAGTGATTGAGCATCACCAAAGAATCTGATCGAGCCTAGCTTGGACATATTACTCTTGAGGAATTGGTATCCTCTAGACGGCTAGGCATCATTCAGAGCATCCAACACGTCAATTCGCCGAACAACAAGTACGTACCAGTTCATAGATCATCGCAAGGTCTACCTCGAGTGATTGGGTGCGTTACGAGGAATGTAGCTCAAGGAGAACAAGGCGAAACTAGATGTCTTAGAGTAGTTGTTGAAAATATACCCTAGAGCCAATAATAAAATGATTATTATCATATTTCCCGTTCATGATAAATGTTTATTATTCATGCTATAATTATATTGACTGGAAACTTAAATACATGTGTAAAACTGTGAATACATAAACTACACCGTGTCCCTAGTAAGCCTCTACTGGACTAGCTCGTGGATCATAGATGGTTAAGCACTACTAGGGAAATGCCTATACACAGGAGCTTAGTAGTAGCGCTTTTTGTAAGAAAACGCTACTACAATTATCAGTAGCGCTTGCGCATGGCAAGCGCTGCTACTATGCACATACCACTAGCGCTTGCGCATGGCAAGCCCTGCTACTATGCACATACCACTAGCGCTGTTTTAATAAAACACGCTACTACTACAATTGCCAGGCCGTTGCCGGCAAGCCATGCGTAGTAGTAGCGTTTTTACGAAGGAAGCGTTACTGCTATTGTACGTAGCAGTAGCGCTGTTTTAATAAAACACGCTACTACTAAAATTGCCAGGCCGTTGCCGGATATTGTACGTAGCAGTAGCGCTTTCTACATACAAGCGCTACTACCACGGGCACCTTATCCACGGTCCGACCCACGCTCGACCTTACTCTCCCCCTCACAAACTCTCACTCGCGCTGCGCGCCGTCGTTGCCGCCTTCTCCCGCCGCGCGCCGTCGGTGCCACCGTCTCCCGCCGCCCGCCCTCGCCCACGCCGGCTCTCCTCCCCCACCGGACACCCTTCCCCGCGTCGGCCTCCTCCCCTGCCGGTCGACCTCCCGCGCCGGCCCTCCTCCCCCGCCGGCCGTCGGCCCCTCGTGAGAGGTACTCCTCCTCCCTCCAGCTCTAGGTTAATTTGGTTTACTAACTAGGTTAATTAGATGTTTTTTAGATATTTGGTTAACGAATTTGGTTACTAAGTAGATGTTAATTAGGTTAGGGCAGTAGTGGTACTATTAACTAGATGTTTTTTAGTTAGGAAGTAGGTTAGGTAACTAAGTAGATGTTAATTTAGGGCAGTAGTGTTTAATTTATACAAAAAATTCAATATAGTTTTTTTACTGTTTTTTAGTAAGTGTTTAATAGAATTAGTTAGAAAATTAATAGAACTAGTTGAATTAATAAAACTAGTTTATTTTTAGTAAGAAAATTTAGGTATATGAGATTTGATGATCTAATTAAAATTTTACTATAGCACTAGTTTATTTTTAGTAAGAAAATTAATAGTAGTAGTCTATTTTTTAGTTAAAACAATTATTCCCGCATCGACGTCGACGATGCCTATCCCGCATCCTCGTCGTCGACTCGGCGGAGGAGGCCTGCTTGATCAGAGGGGCCATGTTCGGGACTGGGAGGTGCTACCTTCCGGGGGGGGGGGGGCACCTTGGTGAGGAGTCAGCCCTTCATTGACCCGAACCTTCTTTGGTGGTGGTCGCGTGGGCCAGTGACGGTGCGGAGGCTTGAGGACCCCGTGGAGGTGGTACGTCGCCGTGTCAGCGAGGAGGACGAGCACGTCAGTCGCTACATGGTTGCGTTGGAGGGAAGGTTCTCCAATACGTGGCAGGTTCTTCAGGGATCTCACTAGAGCTATGATCCTATGATGGTTCCCCCTCTTTAGGTGTCCACCACCCGCGCCGATACCCGTCGTTCGCTAGGGTTTTAGCTGTATTAGTGATGTTATATGTATGATACTATTCGAGATGTATTAGTGATAATATTCGATGATGTACTTACGAAAGAGATGATTTAGTTTTGCTTATTGAATGCATGCTAATTTGAATACTAATTTATTTTACGATTTGGCTTTGCTTATTGAATGCTCAGATTGGAAAACTACTACTACTACTTATAGGGTTTGCTTATTGAATGCTCAAATTGGAATACTAGTTGATAGCTTATAGGGTTTTTGTTTTTGCAGAAATCAAGGAGCCCCTCCATCATCACCGCCGTCGTCCCCGTCACCGACCCCCTCCGACCTCGAGGTGAGACTTGCCAAATCTCCATGTCAATATGAGTCCTATAAGACATTTTGAAAAGTTTTTTTATATTTTGAACCATTGAAATGCAATGATCATCAAGTTTGAATGCTCATATGATGTAGATATAAACATGTATATCTTGTGTTGCTCAAATAGGATATGTGCTTGCCCAAGTGGCCGGCCATGTTTGCAGGTTACACCTTCGAGTGGCCTATGTTTTACCGGAGTGTTGATTAATTTCCGTTCCGGCAAATTTCAGGCGCTCGATATGTCCTTTTTTTAGCCAAGGTCATGCAGGATTTTTCCGTGAATCCTGGCATGATTTGTGCTAGAATATGTAGGAAATATCGAGTGGCCTGGATTTTCTAGAAAAAGATTTAAATGACATTTCGGGTTGACTTTAAGTCTGTCGAGGCTCCATACATGACAGTCAAGAAATGAGTGAGGGACAAAGTCTGCACCATATATATATGAGAGAAGAAGAATCCCGACTGTTGTTGTGGGGGTCGTTTTTCCTTCTTCTCCTTGTGTGAAACCTTTGTTATGCATTAGGGGAAGGAGGAATAACGACCATCACCGATGATCAAAAAATCAGTGAGGGAGTGTATCCACCATATATGAGAGAGGACGAAGAATCCCGACTGTTGTCGTGGGGGTCGTTTCTCCTTCTTCTCCTTGTGCTAGACATTTGTTATGCACTAGGGGAAGGAGGAGTAACGACCATCACCGACGGTCGCAAATGTCAGAGAGGAATCACTGAGTGAGAGTCTCCACCACATATGAGAGGACGAAAAATCCCGACTGTTGTCGTGGCGGTTGCTTCTCCTTCGTTCTCGTGTGCTAGACATTTTGGTGTAATGCACTCGGGGACGAAGTGAGGAGCGACCATCATCGACGGTCGAATATATACACCACGTGAGCTGAGAGTTTTCAAGAAAAGACTTGACAGACCGATAGTAAACCCGTGATGAATAATAATGATCTAATTTAGTTTTTGTAGTACATATTTTTGAATTATATGAGAGTTTAATATTTGAATTATATGAACCTAGGAAATGTCGTCATCAGACGACGAAAGTCTCCCGGGGGAGTGCGACTGGTGCAACGACGACCGGGGTCTTTGCGATAGGCCTCACCTAGACAAAGGTCGGCGCTTCATCATTAAGCTCAAGGAGACCTTCGATGTTGAAACGGTACGCAACAGCGACAAGTTTTTTTTTTTCGTATTTAAGCACAACTTCTACTACTTCAACGTGTAATTTTCGTCTTTTACAATTCGACTAGCTTATCCCATGCCATGCAAGACGCTATGTCTTGGAGAGATTTGATTTTGAAGATCATGAAACTATGGAAACAAGGAAAATTCACCTAAGGACCCATCATGATATGGATTTTGAAGTAAATCTGTACAATTCTGAGAGCGTAACCCATTTGGGTTGTAAGAATCGGGAAGCAATTTGCAAGATGATGGTTTTTATGAGGGTATGCTTGTCACCATGGATCTTGGTGATCCTGGCATCGCCGAAGACAATTTGGACATTTGGGTCCTTGTTGATACGCTACCAATTCTACCGCTATGTGAGTTTCTCAAACATAGTTATTATGAGGGTAATTCATTTATATTGTATATTTCAAAATAGTTGACAACTTATTTGCATTGACAGCTTATTTTCATTCTTCAAAGAATGTACGGAAGATGGTAGACAAAACCTATTACACCGATGGCTCAGAATTAACTTATCAGGAGAAAAATCATCTGATCGCATTTTGTACTGATCTTGAGAATTACAATATCTATTATCATACTCCTCCACATTATGGTCAATACGTGCCACTAGTGCACGTGTTGAACTACGGTAACATCAATGGAGATGCCATGATAAGATTTTTTTACTATTACGACGACCGTGCATGTTTTGCATTAATTCTTCTAAAATTGAACTACATTGCTAACTACTAAGTCATTACTATGTTTTTCAATAGAAAATCCCAAAGGATTGTGTGCCTCATCTGATGTTTCAGAATGGTCGCCTTGATGTTTTGAACATACAACCAGGTTAGCCTACGAATCATACCTGTCCATATCGGATTTCTAAAACCAGTGAAGACATGAAAATCAAAGAATAGAAAAAATGTATGGTCAGTCGTAGGGAGCTACTTGGAAGCAACATTTTGCGAAAGGCAAGAATTGGAGACAGGATAATCTCCATTCTCCATAATGGAGAGTCAGGGCCTATCTTGTTTTATGCTATTTTACCTAAGAGAAGGTAGTAGGTCCTTAGATGACTATGATGATGATGAGTATGCCTTGTCATTATGGTATCGAGTAGAAGTTGTATGATCGATGATGATGAGTATGACTTGTCATTACGATACCAATGATGAGTTATTATTATGATCAATGATGCATGATGCTAAGATGTTATATGAGCATGATGAGTTATTATATATATCGGTAGGTGAAATGAACATGGATTAGATTCAAGTGGAGGCAACATGTGGTGCACATCGAAAGTACTACTAATCCAAACTAGATCAAGTTTGGATTAGTAGTACCTTCGACATGCAGCACATGTTGCCTCCACTTGAATCTACTCCATGTTCATTTCACCCACTGTTATATATAATAACTAATCATGGTCATAAAATCATATGATGAAAGTACTGTATGTAAAACCACAACGAAAAAAAGATGTATTTTTTAAAATATAGGAAAAGTTAGCAGCAACGGTTTTTAGAAGAAACGCTACTGCTAATTACTACTATCAGTAGCGCTTTCCCAACAAAAGCGCTACTGCTAACTAGGTATAGCAGTAGTGCTCCCTTTCTAGCGCTATTACTACTAGTTAGCTGTAGCGCCTTAGTGGTAGTGCTCGTACAAGCGCTACTGCTAGCTATTAAACAAGTGCTACTACTAGGGTTTTTCCTAGTAGTGAAGGTTTCCTAACCATAGACACGAGTTTTCATTTGATAATGGGATCACATTATTAGGAGAATGATGTGATGGACAGACGCAACTGTAAGCTTAGCATCAGATTGTTTAGTTATTTGCTACATCTTTTTTTATGTCAAGTATCAGTTCCTTAGACCATGAGATCATGCCACTCCCGGATACCAGACGAATACTTTGTGTGTTATCAAACGTCACATCATAACTGGGTGATCATAAAGGTGCTCTACAAGTATTTCCGAAGGTGTTTTTTGGGTTGCTTGGATCGAGACCGGGATTTGTGGCTCCGTGTGACAGAAAGATATCTCAGGGACCTCCCGGTAATACAACATCACAAGAAGCTTGCAAGAGCAGACTAAGGCATAGCCTAGTAGTGGAAAGGGGCTGATGTCTTTTCACCCACTCAGGTTCAAGGCATGGTACATGCAATTTGGGGTTTGTTGCACCAATTATACTATAGGGGCCTCCCTTACAGTCTTTCTTTCAAAAAAGAAGAAGCTTGCAAACATGTGACTAATGAGTTTAGTCACGGGATCTTGTATTATGGAATGAGTAAAGATACTTTCCGGTAATGAGGTTGAACTAGGTATGGAGATACCGACGATCGAATCTCGGGCAAGTAACATATCGCAAGACAATGGGAACTGCATACATGATTGACTGAATCCTTGACATCGTGGTTCAACTGATAAAGATCTTTGTGGAATATGTGGGAACCAATATGGGCATCCAGGTCCCGCTATTGGTTATTGACTAGAGAGGAGTCTCAGTCATGTCTACATGATTCTTGGGCCCGTAGGTGAAGGAAATATGCCCTAGAGGCAATAATAAAGTTACTATTTATATTTCCTTATATATCATGATAAATGTCTTTTGTTCATGCTAGAATTGTATTAACTGGAAACTTGATACATGTGCGAATACATAGACAAAACAGAGTGTCCCTAGTATGCCTCTACTAGACTAGCTCGTTAATCAAAGATGGTTAAGTTTCCTAACCATAGGCATGTGTTGTCATTTGATCAACATGATCAAATCATTAGGAGAATGTTGTGATGGACAAGACCCATCCGTTAGCTTAACACTATGATAGTTTAGTTTTATTGCTATTGCTTTCTTCATGACTTATACATGTTCCTCTGACTATGAGATTATGCAACTCCCGAATACCGGAGGAACACCTTGTGTGCTATCAAACGTCACAACATAACTGGGTGATTATAAAGATGATCTACAGGTGTTTCTGAAAGTGTTTGTGGTGTTGGCATAGATCAAGATTAGGATTTGCCACTCCGAGTGTCGGAGAGGTATCTCTGGGCCCTCTCGATAATACACATCATAATAAGCCTTGCAAGCAAATAACTAATGAGTTAGTCACAAGATGATGTATTATGGAACGAGTAAAGAGACTTGCCGGTAATGAGATTGAACTAGGTATGATGATACCGACGATCGTATCTCGGGCAAGTAACATACCGATGACAAAGGGAACAACGTATGTTGTTATGCGGTTTGACCGATAAAGATCTTCGTAGAATATGTAGGAGCCAATATGAGCATCCAGGTTCCGCTATTGGTTATTGACCGGAGATGTGTCTCGGTCATGTCTACATAGTTCTCGAACCCATAGGGTCCACACGCTTAACGTTCGATGACGATTGGTATTATGAGTTTATGTGATTTGATGTACCGAAGGTTGTTCGGAGTCCCGGATGAGATCACGGACATGACTAGGAGTCTCAAAATGGTCGAGACATAATGATTGATATATTAGAAGCTTATATTCGGACACATGACGGGTTCCGAAGTGTATCGGGTATTTTTCGGAGTACCGGGAGGTTACCGGAACCCCCCGGGGAGTCTATGGGCCTTACTGGGCCCTAGGGGAGAATGACGGAAGCAAACAAGGTGTGGGGCGCGCCCCCTAGGCCCAAACTGAATTGGTTTAGGATTTGGGGGGCCGGCCCCCCCTTTCCTTCCAGGGCCGGTCCTGAGATTTCGGGGGGCCGGGGCAAGAAAACACAGAGGGGCCCTAAGGCCACATTTTCCTGATTTGGAGTGCAAATATAAGAACTAAATTCATTATAATTTGTTGTTTCTTATCACCTCAATTATGCAAAAAAAAACCTTGGTCATAGACATTGTGAAACTTGGTCACTCTTGTCTATCTACACATTTTTCTTTTGTATTAGGTGAATTGGTAACACTTTCGTGCCTACTCAGATTATTATCAGTGTATGATTTTTCACTTATGGGTTGTTCTTCAACACTGGAATTCCTAGCAGTAGAAGAACTTATATATGTTTAAGAAAAATGACAATATCTCCTTCCTGGAACTCAATCAATTCATACGTGTGTTTTCCTTTTTTCTATGGATACTTTCTAGCTAAATGTTTCTAAACTAACAATAATTTTGCTAATTAGAACACAAACATATCATACAAGAAATTTAGAACAGTCATACTTCAACTAAGAAAAGAACAGTGCTAATGAAATAAAAAAAATTCTAGGAAAGGTATGTAACAAGGTACGTGGATATGGCTAGAAAAACAGAAACTGAATGATTTTCTGCTGCTTGCGAGTCAACAACAAAATTTCAAGTTCCTCTTTTCTAATCGCATATCAACACAAGAAATCGGAGTCTGAGTAAGAGATATATACGAGGATGATGAACTTCACCAAACGAATCAACGACCTGACAAGATTACAGAAAGAGAGGAGTTGATTCGAATATGCAAAATCGCATTACCTACTTCCACTAATCATGCCTACCTGCCAAAAAATCACAATTAGAAGACGCAGATGGGGTATTGGGGCGCCGTCGACCTTGCCATGGCTGATTGCCTGATTCGTTGCCCATTTGGGAAGAGGAGCGGTTGCCGAGAGGACTGCGGCTTGCGGCAAGCCGATAATTAGTCCATCTGTTAGTTTCCTTTTCCCTTTTCTAGAGTCAATCAATCTACAGTATTATATGGCTATACATCACACACATACCCTTAGAAAAATCACGCATGCACAGCGAGCCAACATCCAGCCAACGGGGGCCCCTTGGCGATCGGGGGCCCGGGGCGGTCGCCCCTCCCGCCCCCCTCAGGGCCGGCCCTGTTTCCTTCTCCCCTCCTCTTCTTTCCTCCTTCTCCTAGTAGGAATAAGAGGGGGGGGGGGGCAAACCTACTTGGAGTAGGATTGCCCCACTTGGGCGCGCGCCTCACCTAGGCCGGCCTCCTCATCCCTCCCTCATTTATATACGTGGGGAGGGGGCACCCCAAAGGCACACAAAAGTTTCTCTTAGCCGTGTGCGGTGCCCCCTCCATAGTTACACACCTCGGTCATATCGTTGCAGTGCTTAGGCGAAGCCCTGCGCCGGTAACTTCATCATCACCATCACACGCCGTCGTGCTGACGAATCTCTCCCTCGTCCTCAAGTGGATCAAGATTTCGAGGGACATCATCGTGCTGAACGTGTGCAGAACGTGGAGGTGCCGTACGTTCGGTGCTTGGATCGGTTGTATCGAGAAGACTTTCGACTACATCAACCGCGTTGCTAAAACGCTTCCGCTTTCGGTCTACGAGGGTACGTGGACACACTCTCCCTGCTCATTGCTATTCTTCTCCTAGATAGATCTTGCGTGATCGTAGGTATTTTTTTTTGAAATACTACGTTCCCCAACAGTGGCATCGTGAGCCAGGTCTATGCTTAGATGATATGCACGAGTAGAACACAATGAGTTGTGGGCGATAATAGTCATACTGCTTACCAACATGTCATACTTTGATTCGGCGGTGTTGTTGGATGAAGTGGCCTGACCGACATTACATGACCGCGTTCATGATACTGGTTCTACCGACGTGCTTTGCACATAGGTGGCCGACGGGTGTCAGTTTCTCCAACTTTAGTTGAATCGAGTGTGACTACGCCCGGTCCTAGTTGAAGGTTAAAACATCACACTTGACGAAAAATCATTGTGGTTTTGATGCGTAGGTAAGAACGGTTCTTGCTAAGCTTGTAGCAGCCACGTAAAACTTGCAACAACAAAGTAGAGGACGTCTAACTTGTTTTTGCAGGGCATGTTGTGATGTGATATGGTCAAGACGTGATGAGTTATATGTTGTTGTATGAGATGATCATGTTTTGTAAATTATCGGCAACCGACAGGAGCCTTATGGTTGTCTCTTTATTTTATGAATTGCGAAAACCATGTAATTGCTTTACTTTATCACTATGAGTTAGCGATAGTAGTATTAGCAATAGTTGGTGAGACGACCACAACGCTACGATGAAGATCATGGTTTCAAGCCGGTGACAATGGTGATCATGATGATGCTTTGGAGATGGAGATCAAAAGCACAAGATGATGATGGCCATATCATGTCACATATTTTCATTGCATGTGATGTTTATCTTATTATGCTTCTTATTTTGCTTAGTACAGCGGTAGCATTATAAGATGATCCCTTACAAAATTTCAAGGTACAAGTGTTCTCCCTGAGTATGCACCGTTGCGACAGTTCGTCGTGACGAGACACCATGTGATGATCGAGTGTGATAAGCTCTACGTTCACATACAACGGGTGTAAGACAATTTTGCACATGCAGAATACTCGGGTTAAACTTGACGAGCCTAGCATGTACAGACATGTCCTCGTAACACCGGAGACCGAAAGGTCGAGCGTGAATCATATAGTAGATATAATCAACACAAGATGTTCACCATTGAAAACTACTCCATCTCACGTGATGATCGGACATGGTTTAGTTGATTTGGATCACATGATCATTTGGATGACTAGAGGGATGTCTAGGATCGAAAGTATGTCTAGAGGGGGGGGGGGGGTGATTAGACTACTTGACCAAATAAAAACCTAGCCTTTTCCCAATTTTAAGTCTTGGCAGATTTTAGCAATTATGCAGAAGTCAATCAATCAACCTACACATGCAATTCTAAGAGTATAGCAGCGGAATGTAAAGCAATTGCATATGAAGGTAAAGGGAGGAGTTTGAGGGAGCAAACACAATGTAGACACGGAGATTTTTTCCCGTGGTTCCGATAGGTGGTGCTATCGTACATCCACGTTGATGGAGACTTCAACCCACGAAGGGTAACGGCTGCGCGAGTCCACGAAGGGCTCCACCCACGAATGGTCCACGAATAAGCAACCTTGTCTATCCCACCATGGCCATCGCCCACGAAGGACTTGCCTCACTAGGGTAGATCTTCACGAAGTAGGCGATCTCCTTGCCCGTACAACTCCTTGGTTCAACTCCACAATCTTGACGGAGGCTCCCAAGTGACACCTAACCAATCTAGGAGACACCACTTTACAAAAGGTAATAGACGGTGTGTTAATGATGAACTCCTTGCTCTTGCGCTTCAAATGATAGTGTCCCCAACACTCAACTCTCTTTCATATGATTGGATTTGATGGAAAGATGATTTGAGTGGAAAGCAACTTGGAGAATACTAGAGATCAAGATTTATGTGGTTGGAATGGAATATCTTGACCTCAACACAAGTGTAGGTGGTTCTCTCTCAGAAAATGTATGTTGGAAGTGTAGGCATGTTCTCATGGATTTCTCCATGAATGAAGAGTAGGTGGAGGGGTATATATAGCCTCCACACAAACTCTAACCGTTACACACAATTTACCAAACTCGGTGGGACCGAATCAGAGAACTCGGTCAGACCGATTTAGTTCATAATGTGACCGTTAGGCATTTTGGTGGGACCGATATGATCAACTCGGTAGGACCGATTTCATTAGGGTTAGGGCATAACGTAATCTCGCCGATTACACAAACTCGGTAGGACCGATTTTGGTAATAAGCTAACCAGAGAGTTGGTCAGGCAAACTCGGTGGGACCGATTTGCTCGTTTTGGTTGGACCGAAACGTTACGAAGGGGAAACAGAGAGTTTGCGGTGCGAAATCGGTGGAACCGATCGCTCATCTCGATTAGACCGAAACATTACGAAGGGAAACAAAGAGTTTGCAAACCCATTTCGGTGAGACCGAGATCCCTATCGGTGAGACCGAATTGACTAGGGTTTGTGGCAGTGGATATGTCAACTGAACTCGGTGGCGCCGGATAGAAAGTTTCGGTGTGGCCGAGTTTGACTTTTGATTTGGGACATAAGTGGATGTGAGAAAGTGGTTGAAGGTTTTGGAGCATATCACTACACATTTTGAGCAGGAAACCCATTAAGCAACACCTCATCCCCTTTTAATAGTATTGGTTTTCCTATGGACTCAATGTGATCTTGGATCACTAAAATAGAAAATGTAGAGTCTTGAGCTTGAGCCAATATGTGTCCTTAGCATTTTGAGGGGTCCACATTCCTAATCCATGCCATGTCAATCATCGAACTTTCCTGAAATATTTATCTTGAGATAGCATTAGTTCAATGAGCTATATGTTGTTAGTAATTACCAAAACCACCCAGGGATAGTTGCACCTCCAATCTCCCCCTTTTTGGTAATTGATGACAACATATAGATCAAAGCTTCGACAAATGATAATACGATTCAAATACATCGTTGCTTTGAGAAGTATGTGATAATCAAGAGCTCCCCCTAAATTTGTGCATTATTTGAAATTTGCATTTGTATGCAAATGCACAATCGATTAGGATCATGGTTACTCTTCCATGTCACATACTGTCGGTGTACTAAAGTAGGGGTACCTTAGTATCCCGACTTGTGCATGGGCAGTAGCAGCGTCCCGTGGTCTGGCTCACCACGCGCCCGCCAAAGCCCACTCTAGACCCCTTTAAGCCATTCAAGAACAAAGTATTCAAGTCAAGAGACAAGGCCCCGGCAAGAGGAGCTTGCCGGGAAGGCTGCTCCAAGCACAAGACCACTCTATTCTCACAAGACCCTGGCAATAGGAGCTTGCCAGGGAGACCAGGAAACGGCGCCTCAGAAGATATGTCGCGGCGCATCATGCGCCCCGGCAGGACCCGGAGAGCGACAAGCTTCCGGGCCCGGCAAGAGAGCAGCCCCGGCAAGGTGCTTGCCGGGGGAGGCTTACACTGTGTGCCTGCGCTCCAGCTCATCTGGCCACGCGTCGCCCTGGGGCCCTTCCAGGGGCACGTGGCAGATGGCTGTGCAGCCTGGGGTACACGGTGGCGAGCTGCGGTGACGAGGCCATCGCCGTGGCGAACGGAGACGCATGGACGGACGCTTTTGCGGCGACGGAGACGGGCATTCAATACCCTTGTCCCCCGCCGTCAGAGTTAGGTGAAGACCACTGTTTACGCACTGTTCATGCACTGTTACAACTACCACCAGATTTACGTTTTTACCCTCATCTACGTTGACACCTGTCGGTGACCCCTTTGAGCTATAAAAGGAGGCCCATGCACAACGTAGAGGGGGTTCGATCCCAGAAACTAGACTACTCCCTCACTCGGTGCAGCTAGTACTGTAGATCTTCAAGCTCCCGAGCTCAAGAACTCAATACAACCAAGGCAGGAGTAGGGTTTTACACGTCCGCGCGGCCCGAACCTGTGTAAACTTCCCGCGTGTGCACCTCGATCCGCTCTTCATGCTCCCTCCGCACCCTTGTCGTACCGTAGGAAGGGGCTCCGGTCCCATAGGTGTTCGTGGGCGTCCAGTTTCCCCGACATCACGACGCCACCAAATCCAAGGACAAGACGGACGACCGAGCCCACTCTAAGGCCTCGGCGTCCGTGCACGCACCACGTCCCTCTCAGGAGGTACCAGACCAGCAGCGGCATGGTACCGGGGGTACCATACGCTTGCTGGGGCGTGGCCAAACCGGCGGGTCACGGGACGCTCATGGCCAGCACCCTGGCACGAGCAAGGCGCAGTCGCCGGGACGGGAACATGCTCCTTCTAACGCGGTTAGAAGTCCAAGCGTGTCCCGCTCCTCGCACCGGTCGCCACCGTTTCCCTCCTCTCCAGCAGAAGCCCTGGCCAGGGCTCAGCTGCTCCTCGACTTCCCTCCAGCGGCAGACAAGGCCGAAGACTGGAGGGCGACGATCCACAGCCTCATCGCCTTCGCCAACAACGACGCGCCGCAGCAGCCGACAACTTCACGGCCGCGGCAAGTCGACCAAACGAAGGCCGACGGCGACAAGACCGCCGGGGGTGCAACAACTGTGCATTCCCCGCCGCGGAAGCAAAAATCGCCACCCCGCCGGATCAACGTCGACGACGACTCCACAACGTCGTCGGACCTGCGGGCTCGCCGCGATCAGCGCCAAGTCCTCGACGACAGGCGGCAAGAAGACGCTCGAACTCGTATCGAGCGTCGAAGAGAAGCCAGAAGACAGTCTGATCAGCGCGCTGGGACCGCTGTCGACATGCACGCGCCCGGTGAACCAGGCGACTTGCCGTACGCGGCAGGCTGCCCTGCGTTCACCCGAGAGCTGCGGCAAGTCCAGTGGCCCAGCATGAAGAACTTCAAGCCCGACGTACCCGAGAAGTACGACGGCAAGACGCACCCCTTCGAGTTCCTCAGCATCTACACCATTGCGGTGCAGGCTGCCGGGGGACGCGACGAGAAGATCCTAGCCAACTATTTCCCGCTCGTGCTTAAGCCAAACGTCAGGTCATGGCTTATGCACTTGCCGGACAACTCCATCTCTTCATGGGCGGATTTGTGCCACCAGTTTGGCGGCGCCTTCACGGGCGGCCACAAACCCCACGGCCAGGAGAGCAATCTCCACATCCTCGCCCAGAAGGAGGGAGAGTCCTTGCGCAAATACATCCAAAGGTTCAGCCGCGTTCAGCACAATATCCCCGATGTCCACCCTGCCGCGGTTATCAGCGCGTTCCACCAGAACGTGCGTAACCGCCGGATGAGGGAGGAGATGGCGATGACCAAGATCCGGGACGTCAGCGAGCTTTACGCTCTGGCTGACAAATGTGCACGTGCTGAAGAGGGGAGGAGACTCCCCAGAGAGGATACCGGCGCAGGAGGAAGCGACAGCGAGGATGCCGCCCCGGCAAGGAGAAACTGGCGGCGGAACAACAAGAAGAACAATAAGGAGGTACTGGTTGTCGAGCAGTCCGGCAAGGAGGCTCCCGCCAAGAAAGCACAGGCTGGTGGCTCCGGCAAGGAGGCCGCCCCTGTAGCGGCAGCCGACAAGCAGGACGGCTCCGACAAGCAGTACTGCAAGATCCACCGCACCAAGGGCCACGATCTCCAAAACTGCAAGAGGGTAGAGTACCTCGTAGAGCAGCAGAAGGCTGAATACGAGCGTCGCGACAAGGAGAAGGCCCAAGGAGGCGGAGGAGAACCCAGCAAGAAGCGGCCGTTCAATGGCCGGGGAGGACGCCGCGGCAAGGCCAAGCAGCGGCAAGGAGAGAGACCTCCCCGGGGCCGCGACAAGGATGAAGATGAAGACGACGATGAGGACATGGATGAAGGAGACAACAGCGAGTAGGAGTTCCAGAAGGCCACAGAAGTTCTGTGCGTCGACAGAGGTGCCTCCCTGCACACTTCCCACCGCCAACTCAAGCAATGGGTGCGGGAAGTGAATGCAGCTGAGCCACCCGTCGAGACGCGCAGGCTGCTGAAATGGTCCGGCACGCCCATCATCTTCGACCTTGAGGACCACCCTGACCGCACAACTGCGGTCGGGTGTTTGCCGATGTTGGTTTCACCAACTATCCGCAACCTCAAGGTCACCAAGATGTTGGTTGACGGCGGGGCCGGCCTCAACTTGATCTCCTCCGCTGTGGTCAAGAAACTGTAGATCCCCGACAGCGAGCTCGAAGAAACCGGGACGTTCCAAGGAATCAACCCGGGAAGAAGCAAGCCGAAGGGGAAGATCACGCTGCCAGTGACCTTTGGTGGGGAGCTCAACTTCAGGACGGAGAGGATCACGTTCGACGTTGCAGATATCCCATTGCCATACAATGGGATACTTGGCCGTCCTGCGCTCGCCAAGTTCATGGCAGCTTCCCACTACGCGTACAACATGCTCAAAATGCCGGGACCAATCAGCGTCATCTCAGTCCCCGACGACAAGAAAGACGCGCTCATCTGCGTCGACAAGATCTACCGGGACGCAGCAGCCGCGGCAGACAGCAATACACTTGCCGCTAAAGCTCCCGGGGGGAAGACCAAGACCAAGTCCGGCAAGAGCTCTAGGGCCCACTCCGGCAAACGCACCTCTTCGGAGTGCTGTGCTGCCGTCGAGGACGCACCATCGAGCTCCACCGGCAAGTGCAAGAAGGGAATGGCAGCTCCGCCGGCAACCAAGAAAGTGCCCGCCAAGGAGGATGGCACTGGTGGTACCTTCACCATCAGTGCTACACTCGACCCCAAATAGGAAAGCGCGCTCATTGCCTTCCTGCGGGCGAATGTTGACGTGTTTGCGTGGCAACCGTCTGACATCCCCGGCGTTCCCAGGAAGGTAATCGAGCACAAGCTTGCTGTTTGTCCTCATGCGCGGCCCGTCAAGCAGAAGGTCAGGAAGCAAGCGGTGGAGCGCCAAGAGTTCATCGCCGAAGAGATCAAGAAGTTGGAAGCAGCAGGCCTTGTTAGAGGTGTACTTCATCCCACATGGTTGGCCAATCCAGTCGTCGTGCGCAAAGCCAATGGGAAATGGAGACTTTGTATAGACTTCACCGATGTGAATAAAGCATGTCCCAAGGATCCATTTCCCTTGCCGCGCATCGACCAAATTGTGGACTCCATGGCTGGATGTGAGTTGCTTTCATTCCTCGATGCATACTCAGGTTACCATCAAATATTCATGGCTGAGGAAGACGAAGAGAAGACCGCATTCATTACTCCATGTGGCACATATTGCTTTATACGCATGCCCTTTGGATTGAAGAATGCGGGCTCGACATTTGCAAGGGTGGTACACACTGCTTTTGGGCCACAGATACACAGAAATGTAGAAGCCTACATGGATGACATAGTGGTCAAGAGCAAGAGCAAGGATACCCTGATTCAAGACATAGAAGAAACCTTTGAGAATCTGCGCAAGATACAACTCAAGTTGAACCCCGAGAAGTGCGTCTTCGGAGTCCTCTCCGGCAAGCTTCTCGGGTTCTTTGTGTCCCAGAGGGGGATTGAAGCCAATCCCGACAAGATCAAGGCCATCGAGCAGATCGAAGCCCCAAAGCGCGTCAAGGATGTACGGAGGCTTGCGGGTTGCGTGGCTGCCCTCAGCAGGTTCATTTCAAAGTCTGCAGAACGCGCCCTGCCTTTCTTCAAAATCTTGAAAAAGGCAGGTCCTATGAAATGGACTCCGGAAGCGGAGGCAGCGCTGCAAGACTTGAAAGGATACCTGTCCTCCACTCCAATACTTGTCGCACCTAGGCCACAAGAGAAGTTGCTGCTGTACCTAGGGGCAACCAATCAAGTGGTTAGTGCTGCGTTAGTAGCGGAGAGGGAGGCAGAGGAAGAGCCCGCGGCTCCGGCAAGTACTTCCAGCGACAAGCTGGGGGCTTTCCCGACAAGCTCTAGCCCCGACAAGGACAAGTCTGCGCAGGAGCAAGAAGAGGTGCGAAAGAAGATGGTGCAGCGCCCAGTTTATTTTGTAAGTTCCCTCTTGCAGGGGGCTAGATCAAGATACTCTGGAGTGCAGAAGTTGCTTTTCGGCCTCCTTATGGCCTCAAGGAAGCTGCGCCATTACTTCCAAGCACACGAGATAACAGTGGTCACTCGCTTTCCGTTGAAGAGGATATTACAAAATCCAGAAGCAACAGGCAGGATCGTCGAGTGGGCACTGGAGCTGTCAAGTTTTGGTCTCAAGTTTGAGAGTACTTCAACCATACAGAGCAGAGCTTTGGTAGAATTCATAGCGGAATGGACCCCGACGCCAGATGAAGAAGTTCCAGAGACAAGCATCCCCGTCCAAGAAGCAAGCAAGGAGTGGATAATGTACTTTGATGGTGCCTTCTCGCTGCAAGGCGCCGGCGCTGGCGTGTTACTCATAGCGCCCACCGGAGAGCACCTCAAGTATGTTGTTCAAATGCACTTTCCCAAGGAGCAAGCGACAAACAATACTGCCGAGTATGAAGGTTTGCTTGCCGGTCTCAGAATTGCGGCCGAACTTGGGATCAAGAGGCTGATTGTGCGGGGAGACTCACAGTTGGTGGTCCGACAAGTAAACAAGAGTTACCAGAGCCCTTTGATGGAAGCTTATGTCGATGAAGTGAGGAAGCTTGAAGAACACTTTGAAGGTCTACAGATGGAGCACGTTCCAAGAGCTCAGAATGACGTCGCAGATGGCCTCTCAAAGTGCGCTGCAATGAAGTTACCTGTGGAACCAGGGACCTTCGTGCTCAAGCTAACTCAACCATCCGTTACACCATCAGTTGGGCAAAGCAAGAAGAGGAAGTTGGTCTCCGGCGACTACTTGCCGGCGGATCTTCCTGAAGCCGCCGCCAAGGTCCCCAAGATCAGCAATCAAAATGCTGAGGAACAGTCTGCTCCTGCGGACCCAAGGGTCCGTACAGTTGAAGCAGGCGTTCCCGACAAGCCTTGCCCCGGCAGGCTTGCCGGGGAACCATCAGCTCCGGCAGAGACGCAAGTTCTTGCCGTAGAATCTGAGGTTCCCGCAGCAGCCCTGATGCCTTTAGTCATTGTTGTTGAGCCTCAGGCTCCAGCATGGGCACAGCAAATCGTCCATTTTCTTCAAACCGGAGAACTTCCCGAAGAACCAGAAGAGATAGAGAGAATAACCAGACAGTCAAGTATGTACCAGTTCGTCGACAACGAACTGTACAGAAGAAGACTCAATGGTGTCAGGTTGAAGTGCATTTCCCGGGAAGATGGACAGAAGCTGTTGGCAGAGATACATGGAGGCATATGTGGCCACCACATTGGTGCAAGGGCCCTTGCCGGGAAGGCGTTCCGGCAAGGTTTCTTTTGGCCAGAAGCCCTCCAAGATGCAACTGCACAAGTAACCAAGTGTGAAGCATGCCAGTTCCATGCCAAGCAAATTCACCAGCCAGCTCAAGCTCTCCAGACGATCCCTTTGTCCTGGCCCTTCTCGGTCTGGGGGCTCGACATCCTCGGCCCCTTTCCCCGTGCTGCCGGGGGCTTTGAGTACTTGTACGTTGCTATCGACAAGTTCACAAAGTGGCCAGAAGTGGAACCGGTGAGAAAGGTGACCGCACAGTCAGCAGTCAGGTTCTTCAGATCAATAGTTTGCCGTTTCGGAATCCCTAACAGGATCATCACCGACAACGACACACAGTTCACAAGCCGCACCTTCATGCAATACGCCCAAGACCTTGGCGCCAAGATCTGCTTTGCTTCTGTTGCTCACCCAAGGAGCAATGGTCAAGCGGAGAGGGCAAACGCTGAAGTGCTGCGCGGACTGAAGACAAGAACCTTCGACAGGCTGCACAAGTGTGGAAGGAACTGGATTGAGGAGTTGCTGGCGGCTCTTTGGTCAATCAGGACGACACCAAATCGAGCCACCGGACAGACACCCTTTGCTCTTGTCTATGGAGCAGAGGCAGTTCTCCCCACGGAACTCGTATACGGGTCTCCTCGAGTGCTCGCTTACGACGAGCTCGAGCAAGAGCAACTGCGACAAGATGATGCATTGCTCCTTGAGGAGGAACGTCTCCAGGCTGCTGTACGAGCTGCTCGATATCAGCAAGCCTTGCGTCGCTACCATAGCCGCAAGGTCAGGGCCAGGAGTCTCGAGGAAGGCGACCTTGTTCTTCGGCGCGTTCAGTCCGCCAAGAGCTCCAACAAGTTGACGCCGAAGTGGGAAGGCCCTTATCGGGTGAGACAAGTCACAAGGCCCGGCGCTGTCCGCCTTGACACCGAAGAAGGCTTACTGGTGAGCAACTCCTGGAATATAGAGCATCTTTGCAAGTTTCACCCATAAGGCGCGGTTGCCGTGATCTGCTCCGGCAACCACCTTTTTGTACAAGTCTTGCCGCTGTTGCATGTAAACCTTTGTACAAAGCCGGGCGCAGACCCCGTGCATCAGTAAAACTTTTGTGCTTCGCACCATTTGTCATTTCATGCCTTTCTCTTTGCTTGCATGTATCATCTGACATTTTGTGCAGCGCACATCCCCGGTAAGCAGTAACAAGCCGCAAGGCTCCGTACTTGTATTTCCTCCTCTTTTGCCTTTCTCTCTGAAACAGAAGGAGTGTTCCTCGCGCACAAGTTTGCCGGGGGGGGGGGAAGGAGATAGAAGTACGGTCCAAGTGCTGTTCAAGAAAGAAAAGTCTTGCCGGGAAACAAGTCTTGCCAGGAAGCAAACAATCCATGAAGGCTAAGTTACCAAAGTTTGGGCATCCAAATTTTTAATTTTTTTTGTTATCTTCCTTGAACAACCACACTTTGTATGGAAAACCTGTGCGCGGAGGAACCTACCCGTGGCTAGCCGCGCCCTTACCTTGTTTCGAGCACGCTCAACGGCTTAAGTGAGCTGTGACAAGTGTCGCGCCCTTACTTCGTTTTCGAGTTCGCTCAGCAATTTAAGTGTGCTGCGACTAGCTGCGGCAAGGTTTCTTGCCGACAAGGGCTTTGCTAGCAGGCTGCTAAGAGTCCCGCACTCAGCGCTCGCGGCAAGGGCCCTTTGCCGGCAAGTTCCCCTAAAAGCGTAGGGTAGAAAGCATACAAAGTGAAGGGACTAAAGCAAGGGAGATAACATTGCATTGATCATCTGAAATAAAAGTATATATTACAGAGATAACTTGCCGCTGTTCTAAACAACTACTGCCTATGACTTAATTGGCAGCGGCGAGGGAAGCAAGGTGCCTAGTCTCTGCGGTCTCCGTCAATCCGCTGGATCTTGCCCACCTTGGCTACAATGTGGGCAACTTGGGCCTTCAACGCCGCCTGGTCAGCTTCGGGCGGCAGGGAGCGGCGGGAGTTTCTGAAGATTCAAGGCGCAATGAAGCAATGGGAGGAAACTGCCCCTGCTTCCTCTGCTTTTAAGGGGGAAGTGGGGGACGTTCCGCATTTTCCCATTAAAGAAACAGGCCACGATCTCTCCCACGACGCCGCAATCGACGCGTGCCGTTAGGGAGAGATGCGGCGGATACGGAGAGGGATACGGCACGCCGTGGGCCGCGTGTGCCCGTGCACTGTTCTGGGCCTGGCCCAACAGCGCTCGGCACCGTGTGTGGCCCAGGCCCGGGGGCTCCTGTCGATGTACTAAAGTAGGGGTACCTTAGTATCCCGACTTGTGCACGGGCAGTAGCAGCGTCCAGTGGTCTGGCTCACCACGCGCCCGCCAAAGCCCACTCTAGACCCCTTTAAGCCATTCAAGAACAAAGTATTCAAGTCAAGAGACAAGGCCCCGGCAAGAGGAGCTTGCCGGGAAGGCTGCTCCAAGCACAAGACCACTATATTCTCACAAGACCCTGGCAATAGGAGCTTGCCAGGGAGACCAGGAAACGGCGCCTCAGAAGATATGTCGCGGCGCATCATGCGCCCCGGCAGGACCCGGAGAGCGACAAGCTTCCGGGCCCAGCAAGATAGCAGCCCCGGCAAGGTGCTTGCCGGGGGAGGCTTACACTGTGTTCCTGCGCTCCAGCTCATCTGGCCACGCGTCGCCCTGGGGCCCTTCCAGGGGCACGTGGCAGATGGCTGTGCAGCCTGGGGTACACGGTGGCGAGCTGCGGTGACGAGGCCATCGCCGTGGCGAACGGAGACGCATGGACGGACGCTTTTGCGGCGACGGCGACGGGCATTCAATACCCTTGTCCCCCGCCGTCAGAGTTAGGTGAAGACCACTGTTCATGCACTGTTCATGCACTATTACAACTACCACCAGATTTACGTTTTTACCCTCATCTACGTTGACACCTGTCGGTGACCCCTTTGAGCTATAAAAGGAGGCCCATGCACAACGTAGAGGGTGTTCGATCCCAGAAACTAGACTACTCCCTCGCTCGGTGCAGCTAGTACTGTAGATCTTCAAGCTCCCGAGCTCAACAACTCAATACAACCAAGGCAGGAGTAGGGTTTTACGCGTCCGCGCGGCCCGAACCTGGGTAAACTTCCCGCGTGTGCACCTCGATCCGCTCTTCGTGCTCCCTCCGCACCCTTGCCGTACCGTAGGAAGGGGCTCCGGTCCCATAGGTGTTTGTGGGCGTCCAGTTTCCCCGACACATACATCTTGGTGGAGCGCTCAAAATAATAAAAGGTAAAAATATGTACTCATCACCAAGGCAAAGTGAATGATCATATAGGGATATAAGAGATAATATCATTCAAGCAAGCATTAAGGTAGGATATGATCAATCACATGATCAAACAAGTATCTCACACAAGGACCTAAAGTATAAGCCAATCACACAATAAAGTTCAACCATAAACAAGAGAGACAAAGAAGCAAAACACTCTCTCTCGAAACCTATGATATATACATATTTCTCCCCCTTTGGCAACAAGTTACCAAAAAGTTCAAATATGCATAGTGCTATGCGTCTCTCAGGCTTGGTCTTCGGGAGGCGGTGTAGAGAGAACTCCAAGGACGAAGGCATCAATTGATGTAGTTGGAGCTGGTGGAGTGGCAACTGGAGGTCGCACTAAAGCGGTAGCTGCTAGTGCTGATGTAGTAGCTCTAGTGTCAGGTATGGGCACTGCAGCAGATCTCTGAACTCTAGGCACTCTCTAAAAAGCATCCATGGTAGCCTGCCCTTTCCTCTCCTATGCTTCCTCCTGGAGCTGCTCAACTGCAGTCTGTATCTCAGTCACTTTCAGATCAAGATCATAGAACTTTCTTTCAATGATCCTCTCCAAGCTCTCCTGATTTTGAGTCAGGGTGGCCAAGCCCTTCTCAATCCTCAAAGTTGCTTGAATCAGATATGCCATTTGATCCTATTTAGATTTGAGGGACACTTGAGATGCCTCTTCAACACTTGGCATCTTTGCTGCTTTCTTAGCTCTAGCTTTCTCTCTATTTTCTTGTGCTTGCACAGATGTGGGATCTTCTTCATCCATGACAACTGTGTTGTCCTCAAATTCAGGCAACAAGGGAAGATGTTCTTTGTCCAATAAGTATGTGACTGTGCCCATCTTGGAGTTGACGAGCATCTGGATGTGTGGAGCATACCCACATGATCTCTTCTAGTCTACAACAGTCCTCTTGATTGTTTCAACAATCATACTCATCACTTTGAACTTCCGAGGCACGTCAAATATCTGCAGCAAGTTGATTGAATGGCCTCTGATCATCTCGAGATCTCCAGATTTGGGAAACAATGTATGCCTCAATATAGTGTTGATTGTAGCTAGACCAGACAACAAGTAATGTATAGATCCAAGCTTATGTGTTTCCAAAGCTTTGTCTGGAATCTCTTTGTACATGTTGGCCATAGAATTGTGGTCTTTATTTTTCTTGGCATAGACATCCAAGTCATCCTCATGCTCTTCAGGGGCTTTTATCAACGTGGCCCACTCATCAACAGTTGACTGGTACCTTGTACCTTCAAACATCCACACAATCCTACCATCTGGATAAAAATGAGCTGTGGAGTAGAATTGCATGATGAGTTCATCATTCCATTTTGTCAGCTTCTGACCCACAAACTTGTCAACACCACATGATTTGAAACTTTCATGCACACTTGGAAAATGATATTCATTCTCATCAATGAATTTCCAATCTACCCACTTCATATCACAGACAATTGACTTCTTATCAAGCAAGATGGTCTCATAGAAATCCTGCTGCTCTCTTGTGTGGAACCTACAATCCACAACAGTCCTTCTCACACAGCATATGGATCAGATTGTCTCCATCTTCTGAGACCTGCATCCTTCCTCAACTTCATGTCCTCAACAACATTATGATTATCATCATGATCAGGGATCTTGGGCTTCAATTTCTTGAGCACTTGGACCTTAGCATCTTCATCAATCTCAGGCACTGATGCCTTGTTATTTTCTGTAGCTGGAATGTTCCTTGCGCTTCTCTTGGGTGCAGACTTGGTGGCTTGAGCAGCAGCTTTGGGGGCAGTCTTGGGCTTTGAAGGAGCAGCCCCTGACTTAATGGCATCCCCCATCAGTTTATGAGATTTAGGTGCTGGTGCAACATCCTCTTCTTCTTCTTCTTCTTCTTCTTCTTCTTCTTCTTCTTCTTCTTCTTCTTCTTCTTCTTCTTCTTCTTCTTCTTCTTCTTCTTCTTCTTCTTCTTCTTCTTCTTCTGCTTCATCATCATCATCATCTCTCATAGATGGCTTGCCAATCACTCTAGCTATGGTCTTTCTAGCTCTCTTCTTAGTTCGTGCTGGCTCATCATCTCTAGTTTCAAGAGTGAACACCATTGTTTCTTGAGTTGATGCTCTGGCCTTTGACATTGGAGCTCTTTTGGTAGGGACCTTCTTATTCAAACATGGCTTGACATCCCTAGTTGATTCTTTCACAGCTTGCTTCTTGAAGTGGCCTCATCAGCCACAAAATCCTCATCCTCACTGTCAGAAGTTTTCTTCTTCCTTGTCTTGGTAGTAGCCTTTGGAAGATTACTTGGAGTGCTCCTGCTATGCTCATAGTAGCTGCTATTTGAGGGGCTAGAGCCCTCACTCAACTGTGCTTGCTCCTCTGAGCTATTCTGGCTATCACTTGGATCAGACATTGTTGACACTGCAAACTGAAAGCTGACCCTGTGAATAGATGTAGATGAGATAGAGTGGATGAGCATCACAAAGTGCAGAGTTTTTACAAAACAGATGACTCAAAAACTTAGTTTCAGTTCTCCACTGAAAGCATTTCGGAGCTACCGATTTGTTAAACTCGGTGATACCGAAGCAATTTTGAAACCTAAACTAGTGAAGTCGGTCAGACTGAGTCACAGTTCGGTGGCACCGAGATTGCTAGGGTTTCACAGAGAGTCGAACTCGGTCACACCGATTTGCAATTTTCGGTCAGACCAAAAATTGCATGTGCAATGCCCTAAGCCAAATCGGTGAGACCGATTTCTACAACTCGGTCGGTCCGAGATGAGTTCGACGGAGACCTAACCCTAAATTTTTAGATCAAATCTAATCTAAGGATGTTTTTCAGTGGATAGATAGTTTGCATATGTGGTAAAGATCATAGCAAAGTAATGTGCTATGAATCAGAGTTAAAGGAATATCACATAAAGTCGAACCCATACCCTAGTTTGGCGGGTGTTCGCTACGACGATAACGACGGAGCAGATTTTCGTTGACGGCGGTGGAAACCTGCAGTGGGAGGTCGCTGGCGGTGAGGAGACGATCCGGAGACCCGAAGAGGCAGAGCAGGACACACGCGCGGGCTGAGGAGTTTGAAGAAATTTCCAATATCTCACCCATGGGTATGTATATCCCGACCCTGTCGGTGTGACCGATTGGAATAACTCGATGGCACCGAGATGCAGAATCGCAAGCGGTTACTGCAACTCGGTCTGACCGGAAAGTTCAAATCGGTTGCACCGAGATTGGAAACCTAGATCAACTTAGTGAACTCGGTGTGACCGAAGTGGATGATTCGGTCATACCGAAATGCACAAAGAGGTTTTGGAAGTTTAAGTCTATGACGAATCGGGGACTCCGAGTGCTCCTCACACAGAGTGGTTCGAATCTGACTTGATCAAACTTTGTGATGTAGCATGAATAGAGTTTGAGACGGGAAAAGCATAGATAGCTAGAGGAGGTTCTTAGGCATTCTTGTCCATCCATTTGGCAAAAGATAAAGAGCCAAACAATCAAATCAAACAAATGGATGTCCTCGAATGAGAAAAATACACATTCAACATGCTCACACAATAAGATAACAAATGAAACATGTGGCAAAACATGCACAACCGTTCTAGCATCTATCAAGCAATTGGCGATGACTAGGTCATCTATATATGAGTATATTGACTTAGGAGTCAAATGAGAACATTTGATCATAGGTCATACTCATCGTTTAAGCACAAGTGGGGTTACCACTTTTACATAAAGCATTGTTGTGTTCACATCATTAGAGTTTCTTTAGCTCAACTGATTAGAGTAAAGCTCCCCCTAGATGTGATATCCCCATTAAGAGGGATGAACTAACCTTGGGTTTTGTCGATGATGACTTCATGTAGGTGTTGAAGATGTAGATGCTCAATGTTGATGCAGATCATTTGGAGCAATCCATTGGAGTGAGTCACACTTTCAATGCCTACACGGGTTAGTCCCACAAGGAACAAACAAGGATATCCATGGACATAGAGTGAATTGCACACAAGATGATGTCCATGAAAGCATTAGGTTACCTTGTCCCTTGACTTACTAACAAGAGGGTTTGTGACTCCTTGAACTAGTGCAAGATGTGGAAGTTGTTTGCACTTGTCCTCGCTAAAATGATATGAGTGAAGTATGTTGGTGGAGTCACCCTCAAGAACTCTCTAGTTCTTCTTCTTCAGGATCCACATCAACTTGATGGGAATCCTTGGAGTTGTAGTCGTACTTGATGAAGTAGAGCTTGATGTAGTCTTGGGAACCCACTTGACCAAGGCCTTGGGAGCTTCTTCAAATGCATCAATCTCCTCTTGAAGCTTGTCCTTGCCCTTTTGCTTGTTGTCTAGTGGTGGAAGAACATCTTGAGCTTGTGTTCCTTGAAAATAAGTAGGATCATACTTGTTGAGGAACAAAATTCGTCTTAGGGTACTGATCTTCTTCCCACTCAACTCCATTGGCATTGAACTTTCGTTCAAAACCAACACCTTGATTCTTCCAGTGTCTTCCTTGCTTGCGTACAATTTCCTCAAACTGCACTACAAAAAAATACATTTCCGTGATGATACGTGTTTGTCACAATAGGTCACGTTTTCTGTCATGCATGTACATCCATGACAAATTTATGACAGAATGAAGATAGTCATACCTGTGCTGTCGTAGAAGTGTTCCATGACATTACCAAAATTATCATCACGGAAGTGTCCATTTCCATGACGATAAATCACGCGTCACATATGTGCTTTCGTCAAGGGTGACCGACATGTGGCATCCACCATAACGGAACGCCGTTAAGCTATCGGGTCCGATTTTGGATCCGATAACCCGTTAACAGCCCCGACCAATGGGGATTTTCCACGTGTAAAATCATGATTGGCCGGAGGAAACACATGTTGCCTCACCGTTGGGACATATGTCATCCACTCATTGGACAGGTGGCGCCTATGATAGGTCGACACATGGCATGGCCCAACAGTGGCCCATTCCGGTGAAAAAGGCCGGCCCAGTAAAATATAGCAGGCCGGCCCATATAAGGCCTACTTGTGTCAGGTCCATTTAAGCCCACAGCCCATACGAGATGTGTCAATTCGGCCCGTCAACGGCCTGTTAAAGATTTGACACCATTGCAGCCCATTGTCAGTTCGAGCCCGTTAACAACCCGCTATATATTTGGGCTCAATATCGGCCCGATGAGATTTCGGCCTGTTAACGGCCCATTCAGTGGATGGGCCAATTTTCACGATGTACATCTTTCGGCCTTTTAGCGCCCCCTTTAAATATTGGGCTAATTCCCGGCCCGATGTGTCTTTCAGCCTGTTGACGGCCCATAAATCAGTTGGGCCATTTGTAGTCGGACCTGAGTTTCGGCCTTTTAGCGACCCATTTAAGTGTTGGGCCAATTTCCGGCCCGGTGTGTCTTTCAGCCTGGCGACGGGCCATATATCTGTTGGGCCATTTGTAGTCGGACCTGAGTTTTGGCCTTTTAGCGACCCATTTAAGTGTTGGGCCAATTCCCGGCCCTGTGTGCCTTTCATCCTGTTATCGGACGATAAATGAGTTGGGCCATTTGTAGTCAGACCTGAGTTTTGGCCTTTTAATGGGCCATGCCCTTCATGGTCCAATACCAACCCGGTTTCTCTTTTGGCCTACTAAAGGCCCACAACACAGTTGGGCCATTTACAATACAACCTGACTTTTGACCTCTTAGCGGCCCATGCTCTTCATGGTCCAGTACAAGCCCGCTGTCTCTTTCGGCCTGCTAAAGGGCTACAGTATAGTTGGGCCATATGTAGCCTGAACTTAGTAACGGCCTATTAACGGCCCGTGAAATCAATTGGGCCCACCTGTTGCCCACTTCGATGTCAGCCTGTTAACGACCCAGAAGTTAAGAGGGCAAGCCATTAACTTTCGGCCTGGTAACGGCCCATTAACTTAATGGGCCCACTAAAGTTCGTACATGTCTTTAGGCCAAATTAGATAATTTGAGCTCATTACGACGAGCAGTTATGCACACGACCAAAACCGATCAGGCAAAGGTATGACATACAGGAAAAAACGTTGCACATCCAGCATATATTATAGGAAATTACATCCACTTGGCAATCAAAGATTGATGCTAGTGCAAATAAATGAACAAAACCTAACAATCTACAACGTCACAATCAGCAACCTCAGCACGGATGACGCCCATAAGCATGTGGGCAAGTTCTTGCTGCTTTGCTACACTGTCTCCGAAAACATTGATCAGTTGTTGTGTCGCACGACTCTGCACCTCTGATTCCTCCACCATTTCCATCATTCCTTCAGCCATTAATTGGTTCACAAACATACATTTTTCCGTTGCATTTGAGACAGAGGATACTGAACAGATTTAGATGGCGATTTTGGCAGGCTTGTATTATTGATAGGGGAGAGTGTCTCGACCACTGCATCATAACATAAATTAGGAGGGGAACCAAACAGATTAATCATGAGTTATTGGCATATTACCTGGCCTAGATTTATTGGAAAGAAACAATGGGGTTGCCTTGCTGTTTTCAGAGTTTGTCTTCTTATCTTCAGCAGCCTGCACCAAATTAAGACACTAGCATTGCTATCATTGGCTAAGTCAGATAATAGGAAAGCAACATTGGCACAACTAACGTTTGGGCAACTAGCCAACACCAAATTAACACAATATGGCACAACTATCATCAGCCAGGTAAGGTAATACGAAAGCAACATTGACACAATTAATGAATGGGCAACCAGAGCAGCACTACAATTCAGTAATGTGCATGATATGAGATAGTACACTCATGCATCTCAGTATGCAAAACTACCAGGCAGTTTTCTTTACAAAAATCAACATTGGCGCCTTTAACATTTTGCTACAACTAATTTTAGATCAGACAAAGGTTGGATTCATGCCGATTAACAAAATACATGCTGATGTAAAAATATAGTGATATACAACAAGTACTAACATCAACATTGGAGCACAGAGAATTCCCGCAACACATTTTCCTCGAATACAATGCCAATGAAGGAAATCTTCTATCATTTAACCTTATTTTCTAAAAGAGAGATGGGTAAGAAACATGTAGAAAATATGATCAGAATGCTATAAAATTTCATGATGCGAGGATACGCACCCGTTTCTTTGAATGGAGTTGACATTCTTTTGCTGGACTGGAGCGGACTAGTTCTTTGGCCACTAGAATCTGCTTATTATCGGTGGGAGTTGGGTTTCTCTGTGCTGGAGCAGTATTTATGAAAAATGGAGTTGGTTTATTATCTACTGGCGTTTGGATCTTTTGCGAAGACCTGGTTTGTAACCCTTCCGATTCTAACATAGCCGTCTTCCTCTTGCATGCCTTATATAGAAGAATGGTGCTTCAATTATAAAACATGCTAGAGCAGAGATGTAATAGGTATCGAAGAATAGAAAGGCATGACATATTGACATGTATTCCCTCCATCCGAAAAATGGATGGGTCTAGGCGTATTTTAGTTCTAGATACATCCAGTTTTATCCATTTCTGCGACATGTAATCCGGACGGAGGGAGTATGATGTAAGAGCTAGGGATACGACAGGACAACATAGTAAAAAAACACTGAAAACCCATTGCAGAACCAAAGTAATCAAACCAACTGATATGAGATAGTACACTCATGCAGCTCAGGATGCAAAACTACCAGGCAATTTTCCTTACAAAAATCAACATTGTGGCCTTTAATCATACATTTTGCTACAACTAAATTTAGATCAGATAAATGTTGGATTCACGCCGATTAACAAAATACATGCTGATGTAAAAATATAGTGATATACAACAGGTACTTACATCTGCATTGGAGTACAGAGAATTCGTACAAGAATATTTCCTCACAGACCATACCAGTGGAGAAATTCTTTTATCTGTTAAGCTTATTTTCTAAAAGAGAGATGGGTAAGAAACATATAGAAAATATGATCAACATGCTATAAAATTTCAAGATGCAAGGATACGCACACGCTTCTTAGAATGGAGTTGACATATTTTTGCAGGACTGGAGCGGACTAGTTCTTTGGCCACTGGAATCTGCTTATTATTAGTAGGAGTTGGGTTTCTCTGTGCTAGAGCAGTATCTATAAAAATTGGAGTTGGTTTATTATCTCCTGGCGTTTGGATCTTTTGCAAAGACCTGGTTTGTAACCCTTCAGATTCTAACATAGTTGTTTTCCCCTTGCATGCCTTGTATAGAAGAATGGTGCTTCAATTATAAAACATGCTACATCAGAGAGATGAAATAGGTACTGAAGAATAGAAAGGCATGACATATTGACATGTATTACCTCCATCCGAAAAAGGATGGTTCTAGGCATATTTCAGTTCTAGATACATCCTTTTTTATCCATTTCGGCAACATGTAATCCGAACGGAGGGAGCATGGTGTAAGAGCTAGGGATACGATAGGACAACACAGTAAAAAACACTAGTTGAATGTAAAACTGTATGCTAGCAGAGTACATACAGAAAAAACTAAGGCAACATACACGTGTATTTTTGGGAAACTAAGATGGCATTGCAACAGAGCACTAGAACATCACTTCAATGTAAAAAAAAGATGGTATGGTAGACAGATGAAGTACATACTGATGAATAACAATGCATTAGATATTCAGAAGCATGATGTCCAAATTAAGCAGATGGCATTGCGATAGAGTAGAATGACAGTACTTGAATTTGAAAACATGTTATCATGAATGGAATAGGTACTGAAAAACAGGAAGGCATGCCATATTTACATGCATGATCAGCATGCTAAGCACATGTCATTGCAACAGAGTAGATACACTCCAGGACATTATATGCATGTTGTACCCATATCACGGGCCAAGTTAGACCAAGGACCTTGTGGGGTGAAGAGGATTCAACATCTTTCTGCAAGTCTTCTGAAGAAATGCCTTTACATGTTCCATCATATTGGGTATCATTGATATCAAGTTTATTGGCCTTTACATTGCTCCGTGAGGTTCTTGTGGATATATCAATGTGTGCAATTATATCTGACATGCATGGAAGACAACTAGTAGTTAGATTTATGTAATGAGTGCCTGTAGGAGACGACATAAATAGTAGGACCGGGGTTAACTAGTAGCAACATGTCTCAAAAACTAATGGGAGAACACAGATGAAAGCTACATAATATGTATCGTTTGTACTCGAGATTAACTAGATGGCACACAAAATTATTAAAGAACAACATAGGTAATACTAGAAGTGGTATAATACTATAATCACCGGACTGTGGGATAGCATTGGCTGATGGATGATAACTATGGAACAACGTTACCTAAAGAACAAGTATCTTAGCTGAACTATGGAACAACTTTAACTCCTGAACAAGACCCGTAAGAGATCAGCATGAATATATAGTGAAATGTGATAATCTATTTTCCATGCTTAGATGAATAACAAAGCCATAAATGTTGCACACAAGTAAGATGAGGGTACAACCTATCTGGCCGCCATCCATAGGAGTGAGCATCATGGCTGACTTGTCGATGGCCCTGCAGTTGTTGTGGCTGTCCATGTCGAGCACGTGCATTCGATGCAAGGAACGGTTGAGTGGGGACTATAGCTCCCTTCTGGTGTATCCTTCCCTTGTTGGAGCAGCTGCGGTGAGTCGGAACACGGTGTGGCTGAGGATGCAGATAACACATAATGTTAAGAACGACACATCTCTTTGATCTGAAGAAATACACTAAGGGATCAACAACAAGGTACGAGAGTGGTGACACGTCTGTTGACTGAGACTAAATTGGGGTCACACGATTTTATTTTATTTTGGTACTGTCCGATCTACGCCGGATGGCTTGATGGTCGTCTTGTGCCTCCCGGCTGACACTGTTAGGAATCTTCCCCGAAGAGCCAGCGACCAACGGCAGAGCAGCTTGCCTCCGTCGTCCGTGGCCCCGGCCAAAACCCCGCTCCTCGCCCCACCGCACTGCCGTGGTTGCACCGCCCCCGGGCCAATCCACAAAGACTCCCCGTCATCCAGATCCGGCGACGGCAGTACCTTGAACCCACACAACTCTAAGATAGCCATCTAAGCGCTACTTCCACGGGAAACTTGTGGCCCCGCACCCTTATGTTAGACACCAGCCAACCGGCAGCCTAGGAGCTCCGCCGCCTCGAGGGGTGCTGCTTCTCATTGGGAATCGATTGGCCCAGAATAAAAATTCAGACAACTGACGCCTAAATAAAGTGATTTGAGATGAGGGTGCGACCTATCTGGCGGCATGGTGAAGTAGGCAGGTCCAGCTGCCGAGTCGGTGAGGCCGGTGCGGTTGCGATGGCCATCGGCGGCAGGGAAACAACGATGTCGCGACGGTCGACGGCTACGGGGAAGTAGCGCCGGGACTCTGGACAGATCCAAAGTTGGAGCCGCTGTGGCGCCGTGAACAACAGCGGGGGTGAATCGGCTCCGGTACGGTTCACGCGGCCGTCGTCGAGGCAGCTCCAGCGGCACGGAGTAAGAGGCACACGACCCAGTGGATGGCGACAAATGGACATCGTCTCCGACATTAGGGAGGAGGGCGGCTGTGAAATTGGTTCGGTGGGGGGGTGCCATGTGATGCGTCCAAAACGTATCTATAATTTCTGCTTGCTCCATGCCTCTTTTGTGTGATATTGCTATGATATTTATGCACTTCCATACACTTTTGATCATATTTGGACTAACCTATTAACTCAGTGTACCCCAGTGCCAGTTTCTGTTTTCTACTGTTTTTGTATTTCAGGTTTTCCCATTACTTAAATTGCCAGAAAAATTCCGGGAAAAATATATAAAAAATCAGCGCTCCAGAAGCTTCCATGCGCCAGAAGTGGGGCCAGAGGGGAGCCAGGGGCAGCCCAGGCGGCCTGCCCACACGACCCCCCTCCTGGCCGCGCCGGGGGGGGGGGGGGGGGCGCCTGGGCCCCCCTTACCTCCTCTGGTGACCCCCTTTGGCATATATTTACATCGCGTCCCGAAACCCTCGAGGACGGAACCCTTTTTCGCGATCTCATCTCTGTTCCACCGCCGCCGCGCTTCCAAGATCGGGAGCACCAGGAGAACTCTTCCCGGCACCCTGCCGGAGGGGAGAACCACCACCGGGAGCTTCTCCACCACCATGGACGCTTCCCGGATGAGTTGTGAGTAGTCCCCCTTGGACCATGGGTCCATGACCAGTAGCTATGTGATGTTCTCCTCCCCTCTTTGTTCTTCATCGATTAGACCTCGTGAGCTGCCCTACATGATCGAGGCACATATGTAATCTTTATGCTGTTGCTATGCTGAGTTTGCTAGGATCCGATGGATTATGAGATTATGTTCAAATTGTGTGTGAGTAATATATTTGATTCACCTCTTTTATATTTATGTTCTTGAGTAATTCTTGCATGTTCTCCGTTGCTATTTATTGCTTTGGCCGCGTAGTAGGTAGTAACTCCAAGAGGGAACGTTATGCTTGATTGTGGGTTCATGCCCCTCGATGACTAGCTTGAGTGACAGAAACATGAGTCTAGGGGATGTGTTGTTGCCACAAGGGGGAAAACAACGGTGCTTGTACTTGCGGGTGCAAGGATTGTTTACTTTACGCAAAGTTCTTTTAATGCAGTTGTCTGTTGCTTTGAGTTTACACTTTGGGTAGGACTCGCAACTTAATACCAGCGAGATGTTCTGGATAGATATCTCAAGGTGGATGATTAGTAGTAGATGCAGATGGATTTCGGTCTACTTGTCTTGGCGTACCGCCCATGCTTTTGAGCCTCTACCTTTCTTTGCAGCATAGTTAGCATTGGTTTGCGCACATAATCCTGTCAATTGCCCAGCTGTAATTTGTTTACCTCGCTTAGCTGTTTTATCGTCTTTTGGGAGAGAGACATCACTAGTGAACATCATGGGACCCCGGTCCATATTATCATCATTGATCACACCCGTTATTTACTTCCTGTTCTTATTTACTAGTTGCAGTCATACCTATCACTATTATCTCTTGCGTTTGATCCTTTGTAAACGACAAGGCCGGAGGGATTGACAACCTCTCTGTACTCGTTGGGAGCAAAGTTATTTGTATATGTGTGCAGGTCCTGTCAAGCAAAAGTCTCTGGCGCTATTGACACCTTCTTGTCGACCCTCGGAGTCTCACGGGATTCGATCCTTGGTATCTTTGCCAAGGGAAAACTACCGCTATGCTACATCTCAAACCTTCCACTTGGGGTAACCAACGAGGGGCGAGAAGCCATCAAGCAAAGTTTTCTGGCGCCGTTGCCGGGGACTCCACTCTTCAAGATAGGGGAGTTGCACGCTATCTTTTATCTTTGCTTTTTAGTCTTGTTAGTTTACCTTTCAGTTTTCTTTATGTCTTTTCACTAGTTTTGCTTAATGGAAAACAACAAAAATATGAGAGAGCTTTATAAGCTCTACCTTGCTTTGGGACATGATGTGTTTGAAGAGAAAATTAAAGAACCTATGGAAATTTATTATTTGCATAACAATCATGATGGTTGTGATGTTATTAGTATGCTTTCTTTGAATATCAATATTGCTAATGACATGGAAAGCTCTAAGCTTGGGGATGACACATTTGATGAACATGATATTTTTAGTCCCCCAACTTTTGAAGAGAAAATTTACTTTGATGATACTTTGCTTCCTATATATGATTACAATGATGAATATGATGTTTTCAGTCCACCTACTATTGAGGATAAAATTTATTATGATTATGATATGCCTCCTAAATACAATGATTACCATGATGGTTATGATTGCTTTACTCTCACTATTCCTAATAAGAAAGATTTTGCTTATATGAAGAGTAATGATACCTTTTTGCATGTGGATCATGGTAACAATGCTTTATGTGATGCTTATATTGTTGAGTTTATTCATGATCCCACTGAAAATTATTATGAGAAGGGAACATATGCTTATAGATATTTCAATAATATCAAGTTCCCTTTCTTTATGTTGAAGGTTTTGAAGCTGCACTTGTTTTGTCTTCCTATGCTTATTGCTTTGTGCTTCAATGAATTATTGTATTGCAATATTCCTATGCATAGGAAGCATGTTAGGCTTAAATGTGTTTGGTATTTGCTTCTTGATGCTCTCTTTTGTTCTGCAACTCTTATTCCTACGAGAGCATCATTAAAGTCTTAAGCCTATCTTTATGGCTATAAAGAAAGAGCTCTAGGGAGACAACCCTTGTTATCTTTGCTTTCAGGTTGTTCTTTCAGTTTTAGTGGTCTTGATGTTTGTTACTACAGTAGCATCATCATTGTATCTTTACTTTTCAGCTTTGTGCCAAGTTTAGCCTCTGATTGCAAGAAAGTTCAAAAGTTGTGACGTGCTGTCCAGGAAACAGATTCTGTCCTTGGACAGAAAAATTCGTATAAAATCACCAGATCATCTTTTTGGTCTGAATTTTTTCGACAGCATGCTCTATACAATTGGCTTTCGGGCATCTGTTCTGAGTTTTTTGATTTGAGTTACAGAAGTGCCCCGAAAAAATTATTTACTACCTGCTGGTCTGTTTTTCACAGATTCTGTCCTGTTTTGCCTTTTCTTCGTTTTGCAAACCTTGAGCTTGCTTTTTCTTTGCAAAAACCTTTTGGCAATCTTGATAAACAGTAGCTCTTCAAGATTATCTTTATTTTCATCAAGGAAAAATTATTTTATTATGGGTACTAACCTTGCTAATCAGATTATGATGAGTTATGTATGAAGGGAGTTTTCAAGTGTGCGAGGGAAGATGATAAAAAGATTCAGGAGGGTCAAACGCTCAAGCTTGGGGATGCCCCCGTGCACCCCCAAGAAATATTCAAGAAGACTCAAGCGTCTAAGCTTGGGGATGCGCCCGTGCATCCCCTTCTCCATCAACAATTATCAGTTCGTCTCTCGTTCCACTATATTTTAATCACTTCATGCGTTATGTGCTATGCTTGGAGCGTCTTGCTTTTAGTTTCTTTTTTAGTTTTCTTTAGCTTTGCTTGCTGTTCATAACGAGTTAGAACCCAACTTTCTTTGTGTGGGAGAGAAACACGCTCCACTTCAACCTAGAACACAACATAGGATTTTCATGCTTATCTTTGCTGTGTGTGTTCTTTGTCTTTCCATAGCTACTGTCATGTTTAGCTCTTATTTTTCATGCTTTACTTTTTAAAGAGCTTTTGTTTAGTTGGTTGCTGAACTCTCTTGAGTTTTCAAGTTCATCTTGTTAAGAGAGTTTGTCTGTTGCACTGAGTTGTGTGTCTTAACTTAAAGTAGGTAATTGATGTTGCTATTTAATTTTAGTAGTAACTTGCAATAGTTTTGAGGTATTGCCATGAGTAATGTTTGAACTTTTGGTGTCAAGAGCTTTAGCCTATTAGTGATAGATGTCGTATTTTGGGCAATCCGTGTTTATTTTTGAAAACCTACAAAATAGTTGAGAACTTTAGCTACTAAATGGATCACTAATCTTTGGAGGGATCGAATATTAGAGTACACTCACGTACCATGGGTCGAGGATGAGCAAGGGTAACCAAACCCCCATACACACCTCCTCGGGGTACTTGTCTCTTTGTGAACCTCCTAATTAGATTGAGAGTTACCGATAATAAGTGCATGAGTTCTTCAGACTAATGTGAGTATTCGAAAGTTGGCACTTCCACTATCCATATTTTTCTCGCCTCTTCGGTACCGTGCATTGCCCTTTCTCACCTCGAGAGTTGGCGCATACTTCGCCGGTGCATCCAAACCCTTGGCATGATACGCTCTGTCATCATAAACCTCATTATATCCTTCCTCAAAACAGCCACCATACCTACCTATTAAGGCATTTCCATAGCCTTTCCGAGATACATTGCCATGCAACATCCATCCTCTCATGACTTGATCTTCATGTAATACATGCTTTTTGCTTGATCAATGAGCCACATGCTAGTTGGGCCTTGCCCTAATCATTGCTACATGACGCGCTAGTATCATTGCATATCCTGCTACACTGGCAGAGGCATACATTTGCATACATCATGATAGTTTCATTTTCTTTATGTTGAGTACTTTTGTAAAGTGTGAAAGATCTTCTATACTTCTTGTAATACATATAGTGTTGCCCCTAAAGTGAGGAAAGATCCCAAAGAGGACAAATCAAAAGATCCCAAAGAGGACAAAATAAAAAGATCCCAAAGAGGACAAATGAGAGATAAATAGAAAGAGCCATTGAGGCCACAAAAAAATAAAAAAAAATAGAAAAAAGAAAAAGAAATAAAAAGAGAGAAGGGGGCACACTACTATTTCTTTTGAGAGATCCACACTCGTACTCCATCTTATACCTTGTACTCCATAGAGATTATCATTTATGCATATAGCTATGTGGGGACCTTTACACTATAGAACTTGTCTTGTATATTCCAATGATGAGCCTCCTCAAAAGAGCTCTAGGTCTTCTTGAGCAAGCAAGTTGGATGCACCCCCACTAGTTCCATTGGAGAGCTTACCTTAGCTCATATGTGCATCCGTTGCATGGCAATCCCTACTCCTCGCATCATATCTATCATTTGGCTTTCTCTCGCCGATGATTGTCCTCATTGATGTGAGCCTTTCACACCTTTTTTGTCTTCCCCCTTTATCATTTCTCTCTTTGCCATCCTAAGTGTCGACTTTCTTGCTTACGCTCATCCATTGCATGAGTGCTCAAAATATCGAAAGGGAGTGGATCATTTTGACTTGTACCTGGCTGACGGTCTGGGGATGAGTCAAGATAAGATTCCAAAGAAGACCAAGTGTGAAACTTTAGTAGATTAAGTTCTCAACAATACAAAAACTATGTTTTACTCTCTCATATATCCCTATCCCCTTTCTTGCACGCAAACACCATTTGGAGACATTCGAGTCACGGACAGCGAGAGCTCTTGCACCTTTATGTTCTTATGTTACTTGTTACAATACTAATATAGACTCTTGCTTGTTATGACTTGAATTGGATTACATGCCTTGATTTCTTTACTTAAAAGTTCTTATATGGTTGATAGCATGTCACCATAGAAATTATGCTTGTTATCATTTACCTACTCGAAGACGAGCAGGAATTAAGCTTGGGGATGTTGATACGTCCAAAACGTATCTATAATTTCTGCTTGCTCCATGCCTCTTTTGTGTGATATTGCTATGATATTTATGCACTTCCATACACTTTTGATCATATTTGGACTAACCTATTAACTCAGTGCACCCCAGTGCCAGTTTCTGTTTTCTGCTGTTTTTGTATTTCAGGTTTTCCCATTACTTAAATTGCCAGAAAAATTCCGGGAAAAATATATAAAAAATCAGCGCTCCAGAAGCTTCCACGCGCCAGAAGTGGGGCCAGAGGGGAGCCAGGGGCAGCCCAGGCGGCCTGCCCACGCGACCCCCCTCCTGGCCGCGCCGGGGGGG
>LR738714.1:22009457-22028788 GCA_902687465.1 Secale cereale | reverse complement strand
GTGGTGTTTCTAGTTCGCATGCATATATACTCCATCTATAGGTCTCTCTCGCACACTATGTATGATTCTCTAGTCCACGCTAGATATCTTGGGTGCACTCATTGTACGCACACAAATTCTTTGGCTCATTGCCCATAACTCTCTCACGCACCACTCTGTCATCTCAGAGCTCTTCCCCCTCTCTCTCAAACTCTCCATCTACCTGGGTCACACATACACATGCATATCTCACTCGCACTCGATAGGCCCATCTAAAACTCTATCTCTATCCCTCGTTCTCTCTCCATCTCACACGCACACACACACAATCTCATGCCTAGCTAGCCAAATATGATGGTCTCTCACTCAATCGTAGGCACACGCAGTCCCCCTAGATGTATATGACTAGCTAATCTTAGTCTCCATCACAAACATGTGCATGGTCTATCTCGATTTCTCTCAGGGCATCTTTCTATTGCGCACGCACCTCCCTCGATCTCCCACCCATATAGCCCCCTCATGATCTCGAGGAGGTCTCTCTATCGTAAACACACCCTCTCGCCCTCCCCATGCGTCCATGTTCTCATTATGTCCCTCTCGACCTTTGTACCTTGTTGTCCAGACCTCTATTGGACATGTGCTATACGGGTGTCTCTCTCCGTCGCAAACAATCACACACTAGCTATCTTCGTGTATCTCCTCACCTCGCTTTTCTATCTCGGAGATGCATGCGTGATATGTTCGCCTAAGAAACGAAAAAACACACACACTCTCTAATTTATCGTTTGTTGTCACTTTCTCTTTCACACACATACTCTTTTTGCACACTTACTCATTCTCCTTTACACGCACTTGATCCCTCTCGACTTAGGCACTCTCCTCGGTCCATAGCATATTGATTTATTGAAAAGTCAAACATCACAAAGTTTGACCATGTACGTGGAGAAAAACAATTACATCTGGAACGGCAAACATATACGATTATATTCACCATGAGATGTAGTTTCGTACGATGTATCTTTGGTGTTGAAGATATAAATAACATCTGTGTAAACCTGATCAAAGTTTCCAAAGTTTGACTTCTAAAAAAATTACATGCACTACATTATCGAGCGGATGTAATATCTCTTTCCCCCTCTTAGCTATCTGACGCACCACTCAGCCTTATCGGGGCTCCTCAATCTCTCTGAAACTTTATATCTCCCTGGTTCACACATACACATGTCTCGCTCACGCTATACATATAGACCCATCCAACACTCTCCGCCCTTGTTCTCTCTCTATGTGACACGTACCCCCTAATAAGTACCATAATCCCTCACTCCATCATAGGCGCAAGCACTCCCCCCCTAAGTATGATTATCTCTCACTAGCCATCAGGAAAACACGTATTGTCTCCTTCCATCCATACATCTATCTCGATATCTCTCGGGGTATCTTCTATCACGCACACACCTTGTCACTCGATCTCCCACCCATGTAGTCCCATCACGATCTCCAGGGGATCTCTTTATGACAAACATACACTCTCTCCTCCTGATGTCTGCATTTTCTCCGTACGTCTCTCTCGACCTCTCTCCCTTGTTTGTCAGACCCCTCTTGGCCACGTGCTAGGGGTCTTGCTCTCTCGGTTGCAAACAACCACATACTATCTCCTCCCCTTGCTTCTGTTGTCGAACATGCATGTGTGATATGTTTGCATAAGACACACACGTTTTTTCTCGACTTTTATCGAGTGTTGTCCATGTCTCTTTCACACACACACACACACAAACACACACACACACACACACACACACGCACACACACTTTTTTCACTCACTCTTTCTATTTCACACACACTCTCTCTCTAGTTAGGGACTCTCTCACGTCTCTAAGCATATGGGTGTTTTGAAAAGTCAAACCTCAGAAAAGTTTGACCAGGTATATGTGGAGAAAAACATTTACATCTGGAAAGATCATTAGATTCATCACAACATGTACTTACTTCATACTATCATTTATCTTTGGTATTGTAGATATAAGTAATTTCTTTATAAACCTGGGCAAAGTTTCAAAAGTGAGGCTTTAAAAAAAATGTTGGAACTACATTATCGAACGGAGGGAGTAGCTCTCTCTCTCTGCTATCTCTCATGGGCCTCCCCTCTCACACGAACACTCTATACCGACGAATTATATGCTCACTGTGTCAGCGTATAGCTCCGTATACTCCCTCCATTCCACAATGTAGTGCCTATAGATTTTTATGAAAGTCAAACTTTGTCAACTTTTACCAAGTGTATAGAGAAAACAATCTACATCTACAATACCAAACATGTACATTATGAAAATATAACTCATGATGAAACCAATGATGTGCATTTGGTATTCTAGATGTACCTAATTTTCTCTATAAATATGGTCAAAGTTTGTAATGTTTGACTTTTGCAAAAGTCTATAGGCACTACATTATGGAACAAAGGGAGTATTGTTTAGTTGACCGGTCAACCAGTGCACATGCTGCCTTGTCAGCTCTTGTTCTGTATCTTCGTGTGCTGGCTAATGTGGCAGTGGATGAAAATAGGTAAACTAGAGGCCCATCTGACACGCGATGAAGTAAGCAAAGTTGAAACCACTCGGGGTAGCACCCCGCACGCTAGTAAATTGAGGGCACATTGAGGACTGAGACAATAAAAAACACTTGTTTGGGAGAGTGAGAGGCTGCTGTAGTTGGTTTGATTGATTTGTTTATACATGTGGGTCTGTGTGCACAGCGGTGCCAACTCTCTCACATCACGAGAGCGGTGCCAAAATCTCTTGATTTGACATCGATGCGTATTATGTGGCATACTTTTGCGAAATATGGCATCGGCCACATAGTGGAATGCAACAAATGCCCAAGCTCTTCACATACTGCTGGTTACGTACATCGAACACATTAACATATGGCCCACCTCACACTGTGGCCAAATTTCCTCGAGTCTGTGCTAGGTTAAAAAGTGTTCTTTGTGAGGATGGGTGGCTGGTCTCAAGTTTAAAACTTGTTGTATTACGTAAGTAGACGTAGAGATAGTGTAGCATGTGAAGCTAGTACAAATAGTGTACTATTGTTGATTGGCCTCATCCGATAACCTGTTGCAATGCACGTAGAATTATGTATTCAGAAAATATTTTTTTCCTCGTCGTAGCACCCACTCAGAGAAGAAACTCGAAAGCCATTCATAAATTTAGTAAGTGTATCACAGGCATATCATTTTATTACCTACAATAGGTCATCAACCCACAACGACAACGAGGATACATTATAAATACTAAAGTTTTCATCACACAACAAGTAACAAGCAATGAAATGAACTTCAACTCAACCAATCCTCGGCATTGGAAACACTTGCTTTGAACCACAAGTGATTCTCTGGGAAGGGCCAGATAGTGTCAATCTCGAGACCAACGCATGACTGATCATCCAGGCTGAAGCGGCCTACTATATCATGACCAGGGTAGGGAGCCACCGCAATGTCCGACGTATAGATACAGTTGCTTCTCATAAATGGTAGTAACGTTGTGTCAATAGCAGTTGGATCGCCTTTCACCATCATTGGATAGTTTTGTCCAAGGAAGAGCGAGTTTGCTCCAAGACTATCAATACTATACCAGGGAGAAGGTGTTGGCACTAGCACACTAGTATCCATCCCGAAAACCATGCAACGGGTGTTGGAATAGGTCCGGAGAGTGCGACCATGGGAGACAACACCTGCTCCCTCAGTAGTAACATCAGCAGTGGGCTGTATATAGACAAGAAGTGGTGATCCATCGGAATTAGTTGCAAGCCGCCAGTTAGTATATGGGCCCTGCTCGTCCTCATGCTCGTGATCATCACCATCATCATCTCCCCCTTGGTTATAATTTTTTTCAAGTATAGGTGGTGGAATGTTCACATGACCTTGGAAACACAAGAAAAAAGTTAATTAGTACTAGAGAAGGGAAACTTGATAACTCGCATGCATGTGGATGAAACAATTATAATTATGGTGGAAGACAAATGTACCGAAACAATAAGGATCCCATACAAAAACAGTGCCATGAGTGGTGACAGCAAAGACAAGCCTCTCGTCTTCAATTGCATCACAGTACACATCCGTGTAATAAACTGATTTTCGAGCAATATCCATCCATTCGAACCATGAAGGACGGCAACAAACTTGTCTAAGATAGCAACAACTTGATAGTTATTGTAATCCCAAGAGCGGCTGGGAACTCGAGAAATTGCTATCTTTTGTGGACGACAGTCACGGTGATCATATTTGAACGTACGTCGATCATCTGTGTGCTCAACCTCAGGGCACTCGGAGATTTTTGGAAGTGGAATCCGCTGACAAGTGTACACATTCAAATGTCCCCACTTGCAATTGTACCCGATATAAACAACCCAATCTCCATTTGCACCTTCTCAACGCTTGCCCTCAAGCGATGTCATCTTAACATCATACGTATCATTATCAAGCGGGATCAACTTGCACAAGGCGAGGCTTCCCTCATCCCCGCGTCGGTCAGCAGGGTCATGGCGAAGAAGATAGGGGAGATCAAACCGCTCCTGGGCCCTTGGGTTCCTTGTAATGATGTTATTAGTTGAGTCGAGAATGTTCTTGAACGAACTTGCCATGCTAGCCGAGGTGATGACGTCGCACCGATCAATGAGTTCCCCCATCGCGTCATCATTCAGATCGGGGCAAGAATAACGGGGTTGTTTCCGGCTTGTTCCCTCCATGGAGAAGACGATGGAACAATGGAAGAAGCAAGGGTGAAGGCAAATGGAGGAGGGAGGAAGAGCGTGCGACAACAGTTCCAAATCGAGAGGGAAAGGCGAAGAGTCGATGGACGGTTTCTAGTTTGCCACGATACACGAAGAGGCGCCCCGGCCTACTCTTCTTTTGGAAATTGTACAAAAGGACTCGCCGTCGTCTCACTGACATGTTGAAATGGGACCACATGTCAATGAAACATGGTGTGTAATTTCTCATGCAAAATGCGATCTGGCCGCGTTGGCCCGAGGTGCCGCATTAGTTATCACTGAATAATATAAAATATTATGAGTGCAGACACTCCACCCCGAGGTTTGTAGCTCCTTCTCGGTCATCGGGATTCTATGTTCTTCCACTCTTTCATTTAAGACATGAGCTTTGTTCATCCTGTTGCCGGCACGCGGGACATCTATATGCCTCCATTTTACAAAATCATACAATATGCCTCCATGACATGCGGGACATCTAGCATCAAGGTGGCGTGTCATGCAAGAAAATGGAGATAAGCAGTGCGTAAGTGTGTCTTGCACTTCGATGGCACCTAGTACTACGCAATATTTTTTCTCCTCGATGGCATGTGAATGGTGCACGTACTCAATGACAGAGAACGGGATGGTAGCCATGGACATGGTCGGCCCTTTTTGAAGAGAGTACTAATAAAAAATATTTGAATAGAGTACTAATGACAGAGTACGTAACTTTGATGTGTCCCGTCAACTCGCAGAACGACGAGAAGCTTGCTTACTATGCCTTCTCCCTCGCCAACGCGTGTGCGGTGGCCCGCAGCACGAGGAGAAACTTTTGCTTACAAGAAGTGGATGTGCAGCAGTTCATTTGGTGTCAGATTGCCATCATTATTGTTCGACTTCTGGAAGAGGAGAAGAGCCAAGCGCAAGGTCACCTACTACTACACCCGCAAAAAAACCCTACCATACTACTATAGCCAAAGCTGGTCCACCTTTTTAGAGCATGGTTAATTAAGGCTAGTTGTAATGGGGAGTATCATACACTAGTATCATGCATTTATGTCACTGCAAGGTCGTTGAGCAGGATCCCAGCTTCTCTGGGCCTTCAGGAATTTTTGATCGGAGGTTGGTAAGTAGCCTTGGTACACGCTCTCTGTTTGTCGGGCTGAATTATCCGATTAACCAGGAGATAACCGACGGCAAGGATCATGATGGCAGCGCGGTTTCGTTCATCAGGCAAAACTGTGTGTACACAGCGTACCATGCATCTCTGCATGCACCATACTCTGATATGTGCCGCCATGCTCTACAGCCCAACGTAGGAGAGATGGTCACAAGTATCAGACTTCGACCTGTTGGCTGGAGTTTCCCCCGTCAGGCACCCATCTGGTTCAAGCCGTCAGCCAATCTCCACATCTTAATAGATAGTAACATCTAACTGAGCCAGTTAGTTAGATGCGTACACTTGTGTAGTAGGATCTTTATTTAGTTTTATGCATACACTTGTTCTTTTTGGTAGCCCATTAGTAATGATGGCTGATGTTTGGTTTGGAAGAGAGAGCCGCGTCTTCACTCTTCTGGCCTGCTTACTGCTTCTGTTGCACCCCCAGCCCTGGTTGTTGCTGCTGCTATTTTCAATGTACAATCAGTACTATATTTTGTCTGTTGGTTGAATAAATGTGTTTTTAGAACGAAAAACACAATATTTTGGAAGTCGTTGCACGGTTTGATTCTTTAGTGCCCTGTACCGTACGTAGCGCATACTATTTTTCGTACGGAACACATTTTCCACTTGTTGATAACATGCAACCCACTGATGGAGGCCCAATAGAGAAGCCCATAATTAACCAGAAGGGAGGCTCTCACATGAATCCGGCCCAGGTACATGCTCATGGTCCCCTAAACATAAATAAGTAATTCGGAGGAGCAAGCTATAAACTGGGTTGTGCGGTCTCTGTGGCCCATCTAACAACATGACCAGCCCAACAATTTTTTCTTTGGGAAAATAGGTAGCCCAGTATTTCTTTTTGAAGAATACCCAAGCTAGGCCTATTTGTTTTCTCCGACTTACTGGGATGCAAATCTTTCAAGACGAGGAGGGATGCATTCCGGCCTGGCAAAAGAGTATGGTCAGTGTCTGTTAAAATTAATATCAAAAGGGGTTGAAAATTCCAAAAAATTATAGCAAATGGGATATTAGTTTCTTTTTTTGTTTTTGTTCTTCACTGATATCTTATACGCATTTCATTGGATTTAACATGACATATTACTAATTTATTTTTAAATTTGTTTTAGTATGGCTACTAATTTTTGGATTAAGAAAATTTTGTTCCCTAGCAAAAATTCGCGAATTTTCAAAATTTCCCACATATTTAGTTATTTTTTTAACCCTGACACTGACCAGAAAATGGGCAGCAATTCTAAAAATGGAAAAGGGGCTGCAATAAATTCCATATGAATTAGAAAATGAGTAAACAATATAAAAATAATAGCAAATGGGCTGTACACGCCTTAAATTTCGAGGGTGACTTGTTTACGCAAGGCTTTGTCAGTCAACACATGATTCTAGCAGCAGTGAGTGTTGGATGTCCATCCAACGGCCGACGTGCTTCTTCAATCTCTGATCTTCCTGCTCCAGCCGCCTAAACTAGTGCCGGCGGGACTGCCTGCTCCCTCCTCTTGTGGCTTGCTGTGATGCCGCGCCGGCTTCCCGGGCCCACCCTACTCCCTCCGCTGGCCTGGCCGCACGCAATCAACTGCCTCCTTATTACGCGAAAAAATGATTCCTCCCACTGACATCTGGGGCGCACCGGTTGGGAGGCTGACCTATGGGCCTACTAAGTTGAGGTGTACGCAGGGCTTGTCAACTCAGTTAACAAATGATTCTAGCAATAGTAACCATTGGATTTGAATCGAACGGTCCTGCTACTTCTTGAATCGCTGCTCTTCTTGCACCAGCCGCCCAAACTAGCGCCGGCGAGACCGCCTGCTCTTGCCTCCAGTGGCCGGCTGTGCTGCCGTTGAGGCCTCATCGCCCCCTACTACTCCCACCGCTAGCCAGGCCCTGCGGCGACGGCAGCCTTACACCGCAGCCGAACCATTGAACCCTCGTACTCCTCTCCACGTGGGCATCCACTGCCACGTCTTCCCCCGCTCCGCGTCGTGCTCTTCCTAGGCCTCGCCGTCGTCCACCGCCTTGGTCCACCGCCTTGGTGCTCTCGGCGCGGCGTAGTCAATGTGGTCAACGACCGACTTCCATGGGAAGAGTACTGTACGTGGAGAGGCTGACAGCTGGGTCCATGGCCACAACCTAGTTTTTTTTGTGATTTGCCAAGTAAGTCGCTTTGTCAGGCCTGTTGGGCTGCAAATCTTTCAAGATGAGGAGAGCTTTCATTCGGCTGGCCGAGAAAATGGCCTATCAGTAATGAGAAATGGGCTGTACATTTTTAAAACACATCAAACCGGCAATTAGTTTCAAATTTCTTTTTTTCATTTTGAGATTTTAAATTGCATTGATTTTTATGCGTGGACAATTTGTTGGATTTTATATTGATATATATTTATTTTAAAAATCAGTTTGAACGTGACTCGAAATTTCGGGATTAAAAACAGTTCGGACCGCATCGAAATATGCAAAATTCCGTATAATTTTTTAACCGTGGCCAGAATATGGGCTGTAATGCTAACCAAAAGAATATGGGCTCCAAAAAAAACCTTAAGAATTAGCAAATGGGTTGTATGATGTTTTCCACAGATTTGAGGCTTTCGTAAAAAAAAGGTTGATGCACAAGCAGTTACTGTTGGATGTCCATCCAACGGCCGTCGTGCTTCTTCAATATCTGCTCTTCCTGCTCCAGCCACTCAAACAAGCGCCGGCGGGACTGCCTGCTCTCTCCTCCCCCCGGCCTGCTGTGCTACCGCGTAGGCCTCACCGCCCCACCGTACTCCCAACACTGGCCTAGCCATCCCTCTACGAACCCACACGGCCACACCTGCTGTTATTCTCCGGCGACGGTAGACGAACCAGTAAACCCTTGTACAGTCGTACTCCCCTCCGCGTGGGAAACAACTGCTGAGTCTTCCCTGCCTCTGTGTTGTTCCCTTCCTAGGCCTCGCCGTCATCCACCGCCCTGGTGCTCACGGCACGGCGTGGTCAATCTGGTCAACGACCGACTTCCATCGGAAGAGTACTGTATGTGGAGAGGCTGACAGCTGGGTCCACGGCAGCCGCAAGGAAGAGCCTCCTTATTACCCAGAAAATAATTATACCTCCACCTGATCGTGGGGACCCACTGAACGGGCCACCGTATTTGGCGAAAAAAACGTTCCCCCTAACTGCTGGGACGCACTGGATGGGCCACCGTATTTCGCGAGAAAAACGTCCCCCCCCCCCCGCTGTTAGCTCGGACCCACATGAAGTGCCTCCTTATTACAAAAAAAAAATGAATACTCCCCCTACTAGCTGGGAGCCAGTATAGTGGGAGGCTGACTTGTGGGCCTACTAAGTTGACGGGGACGAAGGGCTTTGTCAACTTAGTCAATATGCACAATTCTAGCTCCATTGACCGTACGATGTCCATCCAACGGCCGTAGTGCTTCTTCAACCTCTGGTCTTCTTGCTCCAGCCGCCCAAACCAGCACCGGTTGTGCCTTGTGCTCCTGCCTCCCGTGGCCGGCTGCGATGCCGTGGTGGCCTCGCCGCCCCTACTATTCCCACCGCTGGCCAGGCCCTGCTGCGACGGCAGCTTCACATCGCAGCCGAACTAGTGAACCCTCGTACTCCTCTCCGCGTGGTCTTCCACTGCCGCGTCTTCCCCGGCTCTGTGTCGTCCCCTTCCTAGGCCTCGCCGTCGTCCATCGCCCTGGTGCTCTCGGCGTGGTGTGGTCAACATGGTCAAGGAACGACTTCCATCGGAAGAGTACTGTACGTGCAAAGGCTGACAGCTGGGTCCATGGTAGCCGCAAGGAAGTGCCTCCTTATTACGCGGAAAATAATTATTCCTCCACCTGACAGTAGGTACCCACCGGGCGGGCCACCATATTTGGCGAAAAAACGTTTCCCCCTGACTGCTGGGACCCACCGGACGGGCCACCGTATTGCGCAAAAAAACGCCCCCCCCGCTGTTAGCTCGGACCCTGATACGTCCAAAACGTATCTATAATTTCTGCTTGCTCCATGCCCTTTTTGTGTGATATTGCTATGATATTTATGCACTTCCATACACTTTTGATCATATTTGGACTAACCTATTAACTCAGTGCACCCCAGTGCCAGTTTCTGTTTTCTGCTGTTTTTGTATTTCAGGTTTTCCCATTACGTAAACTGCCAGAAAAATTCCGGAAAAAATATATAAAAATCAGCATTCCGGAAGCTTCCATGCGGCCAAAGTAGGGCCGGAGGGGGGCCACCAGGGCTCCAGGCGGCCTGCCCACGCGGCCCCCCTCCTGGCCGCGCCGGGGGAGCGCCTGGGCCCCCCAGGCCTCCGCTGATGCCCCCCTTTGGCATATATTCAACACCCGTCGAGGAAACCCTGATTCCAGACCCCTTTTCTCCAGACGCAATTCCGATCTCCGCCGCCATCACCATCAAGCTTCGGGGGACCAGAATTCCTGTGCCGACACCCTGCCGGGACGGGGAAGTGCCCCCGGATTCATCTCCATCGATGTTGCTTCCTCCCCCCATGATGCGGGAGTAGTTCCTCCTCGGGGCTGAGGTTTCTACCAGTAGCTATGTGGTCAATTCTCTCTCCCATGATGTGATCTTCTTTGTGATCATAGGCTATGTTAATCTAGGGTGATCCCATGATATTTCCCCTTCCTCTATGTATTGGATTGATGTACTCATTTGTCTTTATCTAGTATAATCCCCGAGACCAAGGTGACAACGGTCTATTAGACATGGATTAGAAAAATATTTTCATGAGTGATTTCCTCTCTTGTGTGTTGATTGAAGATTGAGAGTCTCTTGGTGCTTGTCTTTGCCTATCCTTTAGATATGTTGTGGTGATTGTGGGACACTCTTTGGATGGCCACGGTGACATTGGGAAATCCTTAGATTGAGAACTACGAACTTTGAGGTGTTCTTTTGTAGCCCTACATAATTCTCGTCCTCTCGACCACGAAGGAATGACCTCCGGGTGCGTCTGCATTGCATGTTTTATGGGAAATATCATGTGATTCAATTATGTTAATGTTGTTGGGAGTTGCCACTAGTGAAAGTATGAACCCTAGGCCTTGTTTCCACCATTGCAATACCATTTGTGCTCACGTTTACCACTTGTTTGCTTGCTGCACTTTTTATTACAGATTGGTATTACTTTGTTTTGCCATCCATATCACTTGCCATTTAACATTTTTTCGCCAAACTAGTGCACCTATACATCTGACAAGTGTATTAGGTGTGTTGGGGACACAAGAGACTTCTTGTATCTTAGTTGCAGGGTTGCTTGAGAGAGACCATCTTCAACCTCTACTTCCCTGAGTTCGATAAACCTTAGGTCATCCACTTTAGGGAAATTGCTGCGGTCCTACAAACCTCTGCGCTTGGAGGCCCAACATAGTCTACAAGAGTAGAAGCGTGTGTAGACATCAAGCTATTTCTGGCGCCGTTGCCGGGGAAGTGAGTGCTTGAAGGTATATCTTTAGATCTTGCAATTAAATCTTTTTGTTTCTTGTTTTTATTTCACTAGTTATGTTTATGGAAAACCGTGCTATTGGATCGTTGCTTGCGGGAAGACGCCCCACACCTGTGGTGGTTGCTCCTCCCCCTACTGAAATTGTGCCCTATAAAATACCAGCTGGTATTATCGATTATGTTTTGGCTAATCGTTATGCAGGAGATAGACATCCCGGTGAACACTTGCTATATCTGTCACAACTATGTTCATTATTTAAGCTTGCAGGTGTATCAAGGGAGTTTGTCATGAGGAAATTGTTCGCCGTATCACTTATAGATAAAGCTTCAGATTGGTATAAGCTTCTCGATAACTCTCACTTGCTTGATTGGCAAGAGCTTATGTCTCTCTTTTACTCCAAGTTTTATCCTCTTCATGAAGTCCATGAGAATAGGAATTATGTTTATAATTTCTATCCTCATGACGGAGAGAGCGTAGCTCAAGCTTGGGGGAGACTGAAAACGTTAATGCTAAAAAGTCCTAACCATGGGCTCCCCAAAGATATGATTATTACTAATTTCTATGCGAGGCTCTCTCGACAGGATAAAGATTTGCTCGATGCTTCCTCTATGGGTTCTTTCACAAACGAAAAGACTGATGCTAAATGGGAACTCCTTGAAAGAATTCAACGCAACACTGAAGATTGGGAGATCGACAAAGGTAAAGAGTCAGGTATAATTTATGAGTATGATTGCATTAAGTCCTTTGTTGAAACTACAAGTTTTAATAAGTTTAGTGCTAAGTTTGGACTTGATTCTCAACTCCTTGTTGATTTCCTCAAATCTTTTGCTTCACATCTTAATATGCCTAAGGAGGATTGGATCAAGCATCATAAACCTTATAAAGAGATTTGCAAAGAAAATGAAATTGTTCATGATGATTGCAACATGCATGATCCAATTCCTAAAAATGAAGTTTTATATAAGCATGTTAATTTTTGTGGAGTGGATAGACCTTGTGAAAGGCCTATGATTGAAGAAGAGAAGTATTGTAAGCAACATAAGCATGAAAGAACAATCACTTGGGTCAGAGATTTAAATGAAATTGCTAGAGAATTGTGTGACCTTTATCCTTTTACTTGTGAACTTTTCCGTATAGAGGGTCATTTTAATTTTCAATGCATGCACTTTCAAAACATAACTGTTAACCTGTTGTGTGATAACATGATCACCTCTGATCTTTATGATGAGCTTATGTTATTTTTGATGTGTGAAGAGTTATCAGAAAAGACTTCATGGCTAGATGTTAATGCCATAGGAATAAAAAACACTTTGCAAAATTGCCATCTCTATTGTGTTGTTAATTGCCATGAAAATGATTACATAAGTAAGATTAGAAAGGAGGGAACTTTACCAAAGTATAAAAATGTCTCTTATATTTCTGCTAATAAAAAGGAGAGTTCCTCCCAAGTTTCCCCTATTGTTTCTAATGATAAACCAGGATATGTGGAGAAGCTTCATCTCCAACCACCTCCTCCTAAGGTGAAGAAGAAGAAAAGGAAGAGGAGGAGGAAGAGGAGCAAGAAGGAAGAAGAATGGGTATCAACCTGGCCTGAGCATATTCCTCCCATCAACTTTTATCCTAACGGTTGTAAGTTTAAATAAGAAGGTGAAGTTTATTGCCTTAATTATCATCTTGATGATACGTCCGTAGGTACTATTGAAGATGATTTTGATTATGATATGCATGTTACTTATTATGATTGGGAAAATGATGATAATGCTACTTATGATCTTGAAAATCTTTTTGGTACCAACTCTGAAAGTGATGATATGGAAAGCTATAAGCTTGGGGATGATAGGATTGCAAATCCTTTACCCACTAGTGATGTGATAATTGATAATTCTTTTGCTAGTAAGACTAAAGACAACATGTTTACAAATATAGTTGCTAGCAATGATAATGCTCTTCTCTACCATGATGATGTTATAACTCCAATCTATAGTGATTATAAAGGTACCTATGACATAAGGAGAAATTATCCTTATGAAACTTGTCATAATCATGGATGGAATTACTCCCTTGTTGAACACCATCTTCCTAATACACAATTAATCTATAGTGTTCAAGTTGTTTATGATAGTCCTACTCCCGCTATTACCAATGAGAAAGATTATGCTTATGAGGAGAGTAAGAGTACCTTTTTGCATGTGGATCATGGTAACAATGCTTTATGTGATGCTTATATTGTTGAGTTTATTCGTGATCCCACTGAAAATTATTGTGAAAAGGGAACATATGCTTATAGATATTGCAATAATATCAAGTTCCCTCTCTTTATGTTGAAGGTTTTGAAGCTGCATTTGTTTTGTCTTCCTATGCTTATTGCTTTGTGCTTCAATGAATTATTCTATTGCAATATTCCTATGCATAGGAAGCATGTTAGGCTTAAATGTGTTTGATATTTGCTTCTTGATGCTCTCTTTTGCTCTTCAACTCTTATTCCTACGAGAGCATCATTAAAGTCTCACGCCTAGCTTAAAGGCATAAAAGAAAGCGCTTTTGGGAGGCAGCCCACAACGAATAAAATTTTATTTAGCTTTTGTTGTGTCTTGATGTTTGTTACTACAGTAGCATCATCATTGTATCTTTACTTTTCAGCTTTGTGCCAAGTGTAGCCTCTGATTGCAAGAAAGTTCAAAAGTTGTGACGTGCTGTCCAGGAAACAGATTCTGTCCTTGGACAGAAAAATTCGTATAAAATCACCAGATCATCTTTTTGGTCTGAAGTTTTTCGACAGTGTGCTCTATACAATTGGCTTTTAGGCGTCTGTTCTGAGTTTTTTGATTTGAGTTGCAGAAGTGCCCCGAAAAAATTATTTACTACCTGCTGGTCTGTTTTTCACAGATTCTGTCCTGTTTTGCCTTTCCTTCGTTTTGCAAACCTTGAGCTTGCTTTTTCTTTGCAAAAACCTTTTGGCAATCTTGAGAAACAGTAGACCTTCAAGAATATCCTTATTTCCAGCAAGGAACAATTATTTTATTATGGGTACTAACCTCGCTAATCAGATTATGATGAGTTATGTATGAAGGGAGTTTTCAAGTGTGCGAGGGAAGATGATAAAAAGATTCAGGAGTGTCAAACGCTCAAGCTTGGGGATGCCCCCGTGCACCCCCAAGAAATATTCAAGAAGACTCAAGCGTCTAAGCTTGGGGATGCCCCCGTGCATCCCCTTCTCCATCAACATTATCAGTTCGTCGTTCGTTCCACTATATTTTTATCACTTCATGTGTTATGTGCTATGCTTGGAGCGTCTTGATTTTAGCTTCCTTTTTAGTTTTCTTTAGCTTTGCTTGCTGTTCATAACGAGTTGGAACTCAGCTTTCTTTGTGTGGGAGAGAAACACGCTCCACTTCAACCTAGAACATAACATAGAATTTTCATGTCTATCCTTACTATGTGTGGTCTTTGTCTTTCAATAGCTACTATCATGCTTAGCTCTTAGTTTTCATGCTTATCTTTTTAAAGAGCTTTTGTTTCGTTGGTCGCTGGAACTCTCTTTATTTATCATGCTTATCTTGTTAAGAGAGTTGGCTTCTGTTGCACTGGTTGATATGTCCATGATAACAATGCTACGTGCATAATGGTGCTTAGTAGTTCATGTTTTCTTATGGTTAGTCTCAAATAGCTGGGGGGTTCCCAATGTGTTATTGGAGTACCAACATGATTTGTTTGCCTATGATGTGGTATGGTTTAGTGATATCTTCCTTCAATAATTTATTTTGATTGACTTGGCGTATGCTCACGCATATTTACGACTATAAAGAAAGTCTGTCAAGCCTTGATGATCTTTAATTTCTGAGTAGCGATATAACTACCATGCCTGATTCAATGTTGCTTTGTCGCTCTGCATGATTATGACCGCCATTGCTCTTTTAGTTGGTCACTCCCAGTCTTTTGCTAACCTTCGCCTGTACTAAGCGGACTGACTGCTTGTGCATCCAAAATCCTTTAAACCAGTTATGCCATATGAGTCCACCATACCTTCCTATACATGGTATTTACCTGCCATTCCTAACGAAGACTTTCATGTACCATCTCGAAATTATTCAAAAAAGCATCTCTCTTTTGTGCCTATGTTTTAGCTCATGAGGAAGTAGTAGTTAATTCATGATCTTTTTAAGTTGGACAAGCTTCACCCCGGGATTGCATGTCTAATGTGCAAACCCATAATACGAGAAGGAACTGGCATAGAGTGCGCCCGGCTCATTAAAAAATTATACAACAAACAAACCCTCCTTCACGCTTTGTTCATGAGAAATCAGAAAACTTTGGCAGTGATAAACAAAGGAGATTAAGAGGATGTGATCGTCCTCATTCGGGAGCCGTTCCTCGAAACTTGTCCAGCTCGAGAAGTAATTGAGTTATCTGCTAGCATTCGTTGACGAAATATGCATACCCCAAAAATAATTATTACCTCTCTTTTTAAAACCAAGAGCTCTGGTACATGTTTAGTTTTTGTTTCCGACCACGGGTTTTCAACCTTGCCATCAAAAGCCACGGCTCGAGAGTCTCCACCTTCTTTAAAGCACCAACTATTGAGAGCATGATTGTCATTCTGAGTGTAATGTGCATTGTCCCAAAGTACCATTGTCTTTTGCATGATTATGATATCGTTTATTCTGAAATCATTGTATCTAGTCGTCACTTAAACCTTGGAGGTGCCCCTGCATTTATGTTTTGCTTCACTAAAGGGGCAAGCGAGGTACCACTTTATCATATTTGAACACCATGCTCACTACAAATCTATTGAGTGTTTCAGTACCATATTGTAAAACTTTCAGTTCTTTGTGATTTTCTCATGAGGCAACTTAATTACTACAGATTCATTGTCTCAGTAAGCACTTGTCATGTGACTGTGAAAAGTTCTTATATGGTTAATAGCATGTCACCACAGAAATTATGCTTGTTATCATTTACCTACTCGAGGACGAGCAGGAATTAAGCTTGGGGATGTTGATACGTCCAAAACGTATCTATAATTTCTGCTTGCTCCATGCCCTTTTTGTGTGATATTGCTATGATATTTATGCACTTCCATACACTTTTGATCATATTTGGACTAACCTATTAACTAAGTGCACCCCAGTGCCAGTTTCTGTTTTCTGCTGTTTTTGTATTTCAGGTTTTCCCATTACGTAAACTGCCAGAAAAATTCCGGAAAATATATATAAAAAATCAGCGTTCCGGAAGCTTCCATGCGGCCAAAGTAGGGCCGGAGGGGGGCCACCAGGGCTCCAGGTAGCCTGCCCACATGGCCCCCTTCCTGGCCGCGCCGGGGGGGCGCCTGGGCCCCCCAGGCCTCCGCTGATGCCCTCGTTTGGCATATATTTAACACCCGTCGAGGAAACCCTGATTCCAGACCCCTTTTCTCCAGACGAAATTCTGATCTCCGCCGCCATCGCCATCAAGCTTCAGGGGACCAGAATTCCTGTGCCGGCACCCTGCCGGGACGGGGAAGTGCCCCCGGATTCATCTCCATCGACGTTGCTTCCTCCCCCCATGATGCGGGAGTAGTTCCTCCTCGGGGCTGAGGTTTCTACCAGTAGCTATGTGGTCAATTCTCTCTCCCATGATGTGATCTTTGTTGTGATCATAGGCTATGTTAATCTAGGGTGATCCCATGATATTTCCCCTTCCTCTATGTATTGGATTGATGTACTCACTTGTCTTTATCTAGTATAATCCCCGAGACCAAGGTGACAGCGGTCTATTGGACATGGATTAGAAAAATATTTTCATGAGTGATTTCCTCTCTTGTGTGTTGATTGAAGATTGAGAGTCTCTTGGTGCTTGTCTTTGACTATCCTTTAGATATGTTGTGGTGATTGTGGGACTCTCTTTGGATGGCCGCGGTGACATTGGGAAATCCTTAGATTGAGAACTACGAACTTTGAGGTGTGCTTTTGTAGCCCTACATAATTCTCGTCCTCTCTTGACCATGAAGGAATGACCTCCGGGTGCGTCTCCATTGCATGTTTTATGGGAAATATCATCTGATTCAATTATGTTAATGTTGTTGGGAGTTTCCACTAGTGAAAGTATGAACCCTAGGCCTTGTTTCCACCATTGCAATACCATTTGTGCTCACGTTTACCACTTGTTTGCTTGCTGCACTTTTTATTACAGATTTATATTACTTTGTTTTGCCATCCACATCACTTGCCATTTAACATCTCTTCGCCGAACTAGTGCACCTATACATCTGACAAGTGTATTAGGTGTGTTGGGGACACAAGAGACTTCTTGTATCTTAGTTGCAGGGTTGCTTGAGAGAGACCATCTTCAACCTCTACTTCCCTGGGTTCGATAAACCTTAGGTCATCCAGTTGAGGGAAATTGCTGCTGTCCTACAAACCTCTGCGCTTGGAGGCCCAACATAGTCTACAAGAGTAGAAGCGTGTGTAGACATCAGACCCACCGGAAGTGCCTCCTTATTAGGCACAAAAAATGAATACTCCCCCTGCTGGTTGGGACCCACCTTGGTGGGAGGCTGACTTGTGGGCCTACTAAGTTGACGGGGACGGTGTGCTTTGTCAACTTAGTCAATATGAACGATTCTAGCTCCAGTGACCGTACGATGTCCATCCAACGGCCATAGTGCTTCTTCAACCTCTGGTCTTGTTGCTCTAGCTGCCCAAAGCAGCGCCGGTCGTGCCGCATGCTCCTGCCTCCCGTGACCGGCTATGCTGCCGCGGAGGCCTCACCGCCCCATACTATTCCCACCGCTGGCCAGGCCATCCCTCTACTCACCCACACCCCTTGTTATTCTGCGGCGACAGCAGCCTCACACCGCAGCAAACCAGTTAACCCTCGTACTCCTCTATGCGTGGGCATCTACCGCCGCGTCTTCCCCGTCTCCGCGTCGTCCCCGTCCTAGGCCTCGCCGTCGTCCACCGCCTTGGTGCTCTCGGCACGACGTGGTCAACGTGGTCAAGGAACGGCTTCATCGGACGTGGACTGTACGTGGAGAGGTTGACAGCTGGGTCCACGACCGCAGCAAGGAAGTGCCTGCTTATTACGCGCAAAATAATTATTCCTCCACCTGACAACGGGGACCCACCGGACGGGCCACCGTATTTCGTGAAAAAACGTTCCCCCCTGACTGCTGGGACCCACCAGCTACATCTTCGCACACAAGGAAGTGCGTCCGGGCAATAAAAAAAATGATTCCCCCCCGGACTGCTGGGACCCACCAGCTACATCTTCGCACGGAAGGAAGTGCGTCCGGGCAGAAAAAAATGGTTCGCCCCCCTGACTGCTGAGACCCACCAGCTACATCTTCGCACGCAAGGAAGTGCGTGACAATCGGGGCCCACCTGGTCGAAGCGTACGTAGCGTTGTCATTCTGGTCGCGAACGTGTACGTACATACTAGTCAATGTAGAGGCACACACGTGTCGTAGTAGAGGCGCACACGTAGCATGTACACATACATACAACGAAAAGTGTGCACGAAAGAAAATACGGCCACGTACGTACATATGGGCAGGGTCTCGAACGCCTACTCGCGCATACGTACGGCCAGGGCTCGTGTACATGGCTGGGTCGGGACGGAGAAAGAGCGTCGTCGTCGTGTTCATGGGGAGCCAACTGGCTGGGTCGGAACGGAATGCGTCGTCGTGTTCATCGGGAGGGCTTGGACGGAATAGCCGATGGAAACGAGGCCCGACGTACCGCAGAACGGAGGAACCGACCTTGTTTTCGACTGGCCACGTTCGAAATGGGATCCTGTTCATCGGGAGGGGTCTGGTGTACCGCAAAACGGAGGAAACGGACCTCCTACGGTCAAAACGGGGGTCCTGTTGATCGGGAGGGGTGTGGCGTACCGCAAAACGGAGGAAACAGACTTGTGTTGGAGCGCTACAGTCAAAACGGGGGTCCTGTTCATCGGGAGGGGTGTGGCGTACCGCAAAACGGAGAAAACGGACTTGT
>LR738714.1:21984687-22009371 GCA_902687465.1 Secale cereale | reverse complement strand
GACTTGTGTTGGAGCGCTACGATCAAAACGGGGGTCTTGTTCATCGGGAGGGGTGTGGCGTACCGCAAAACGGAGGAAACAGACTTGTGTTGGAGCGCTACGATCGAAACGGGGGTCCTGTTCATCAGGAGGGGTGTGGCGTACCGCAAAACGGGACTCCACGGGATACTATTAATCACCACCGTCGACCTCCTCCAGCCTCCACGGGCTGCTGTTCATCCACTGTCGACCTCCTCCAGCCTCCACCTACGACTGTTCAGCCTCCACCGCGCGCTACTCCATCGGCTACTGTTCAACCAGCCCTCTCCATGGGATCCTGTTCAACCACCCATCCACGGGTTCATGTTCATCCAGCCCTCCACCGTCTACTGTTCATGCAGCCCTCCACGGGGTGGTCCTATTCATGTAGCCCTCCACGGGGTCCTGTTCATGCAGCTGTAGGATCGAAAGTAAGTCTAGAGGGGGGGGGGTGATTAGACTACTTGACAATATAAAAATCTGCCTTTAGATCATGCAATGTTTTTGGCAGTTTCACAATTAAGATCAACACAAGTATCACCCTACACATGCAATTCTAGAGTATATGCAGCGGAAAGTAAATTGCACATGTAAAATAGGAGGTAGAGAAGATCAAACGCAGTTTGGTGACACGGAGATTTTTGTCGTGGTTCCGATAGGTGGTGCTATCGTACATCCACGTTGATGGAGACTTCAACCCACGGAGGGTAACGGCTGCGCGAGTCCACGGAGGGCTCCACCCACGAAGGGTCCACGAAGAAGCAACCTTGTCTATTCCATCACGGCCTACGCCCACGGAGGACTAGCCTTACTCGGGGTAGATCTTCACGAAGTAGGCGATCTCCTTGCCCTTACAAACTTCTTGGTTCAACTCCACATCTCAAAGACGGAGGCTCCCAAGCGACACCTAACCAATCTAGGAGGCACCACCCCCCAAAAGGTAATAGACGGCGTTGATGATGATGAACTCCTTGCTCTTGTGCTTCAGATGATAATCTCCCCAACACTCAACTCTCCTCACTGATATGGTTGTGGTGGAAGAAAGATTTGAGTGGAAAGCAACTTGGGAAGGCTAGAGATCAAGTTTCATATGGTAGGAATGGAATGGCTTGATCTCAACACAAGGGTAGGTGGTTCACTTCTCAGAAAGTGTATGGTAGAAGTGGTGGTACTTTCTGATGGCTCTCCTCACGAATGAAGAGGGGGTGGAGGGGTATATATAGCCTCCACACAAAATCCAACCGTTACACACACATTTGACCAATCTCGGTGAGACCGAAGTTGAAACTCGGTCAGACCGAAAGTTCAAATATAGTGAACGTTGGGATTTTCGGTGGGACCGAAAATACCATCTCGGTGTGTCCGAAGTGAGTCAAAGATTAGGGTTTGCCATCTCGGTGTGACCGAAAACAACAACTCGGATATTCCGAAATGCTGTCAATTGGTTACAGAAGGTTGGCAGAACATTTTCGGTGAGACCGAAACTCAGAATCGGATGGACCGAGAAATTAGGGTTTGGGGAAACAACTGAAGTGGTTCATCTCGGTGGGACTGAGTTTGCAGAATCGGTTTGTCCGAGATTACTTATGAGTGTGTTGATAAGTGAAGAGTGCTGATAGTTAAGGGAGCTAGATCACCAAGCACTTGAGCAACAAGAACATTAACACAACCTCATCCCCTTTTAATAGTATTGGCTTTTCCTATGGACTCAATGTGATCTTTGATCACTAAACCAAAAATGGAGTCTTGAGCTTTTGCCAATGCTTGTCTTAGCATTTTGAGGGGTCCACTTCTTCAGACATTTCCATACCCATATCATCGAACTTTTCTGAAATGATTCTCAAGTGAATATTAGTCCAATGATATATATGTTGTTATTAATTACCAAAACCACCCGGGGATTAGTTGCACTTTCAATCTCCCCCTTTTTGGTAATTGATGACAACATATAGATCAAAGCTTCGACAAGAGATATAATCAAGGAATAATATCGTCGCTTTGAGAAGTATGTGATAAACAAGAGCTCCCCCTAAATTTGTGCATTATTTGAAATTTGCGTTTGAATGCAAATGCACAATCGATTAGGATTATGGGTCACTCTTCCATGTCACATACATCTTGGTGGAGCGCACAAAATGATAAGAATGAGTAACATGCACTCAATCACCAAGACAAGAGTAAATAGCCATACAATAAGGAATAGCATAGGATAAACAATAAGCACACATTAAAGCATAGTATGACTAAGCACTCATTAAGGTAGCATCAAACGTAGTAGCAAGCACACATAAAGTATCAGGAACCAAAAGAAACCAATGTATCTCAAGAAAAACCGGCAAAAGAACGAAAAGACGAAAGAGCACTCTCTCACTCGAAGCCCTATGATCTATAACAATTTCTCCCCCTTTGGCAACAAGTTACCAAAAAGTTCGAAAAGGTATAGAGCTACACGTCACTGCGGGCTCTGCTGGCGGCTCCCGTCTGGGTAGATGTCGGTGTAGAGATAGCGGCATCGGCGAAGACTTCTGCTGAAGTCGGCGGTGGAGGAGTGGATGCTGGAGCTGGAGGAACTGCTGGAGCTGTAGCTGGTGCTGAAGTGGTAGCCCTGGAGTCTGTCACTGGGATAGCTGCAGATCTGGATCCTCTGGGAACCTGAGCAGTCTGGCGATGAGAGTCCTGGACTAGATCATCCTGCATAAGCTCTGCCCTCTCCTGCCTAGTCTCCTCCATGTCTGCCTCAAGCTTGTTGACAGACACCTGAATCTTAGTCAGCTTCACGTCCAGAGCGTGGATCTTGTCCTCGACAATCCTCTCAAGGCTCTCCTGAGATTGCTCAATGCTGGCCAGGCGTTGTTCAATCCTCTGGGTAGCTTCAAGAATTTGTTCTCCAAAGCTCTTTGGCTTAGCTGCTGCTGCTGCTGCCTTCTTTGCAGCTTCGATTTTGGCTTGTCCTTCAACTGAGGTACGATCCTCTTCATCCATCACAACTACGTTGTCCTCATGCTCTGGCTGCAATGGCAAGTGCTTCCTATCCAACATGAATTTGCCCGTGCCAAACTTGGCGTTGATGAGCATCTGTATCTGCGGTGCAAACCCACACGACCTCTTTTGGTCAGCTGCAGTCCTCTTAATGGTTTCTACCATCAAGTCCATCACCTTAAAAGGTGCCTTCTCATCGAGAATGTGCAGCATGTTGATAGAATAGCCTCGTATCATCCGGTGGTCTCCTGACTTCGGCATCAATGTATGCCTCAGAATAGTGTTAGTGGTGGTCAGACCTGCCTGGAGATAATACACTGAGCCAAGCTTCCATCCTTCCAAATCAGCAGCTGGGATCTCCTTGTACATATTCTTCATGGAATCATGACTCTTCTTAGGAATCCCATAGACATCAATGTCGTCCTCTCTCTGCACTGGAGCGTTCAGAAGTTCTGCCCATTCTTCAACACTCGAAGAAAACCGTTGACCTTCAGTCATCCAGGTGATCTTGCCATCAGGATAGAAGTGGGCTGTGGCATAGAACTGCATGATCATCTCGTCATTCCAAGCTGTCAGCTCTTGACCCACAAAGTCAGCAACTCCACATGCAGTAAAGCTCTCATGCACATGGGGAAAGAAGTCCAGGTGCTCTTCACTGTCAATGTACTTCCAGTCAACATACCGGGTGTCAGCAACAATGGGCTTCTTATCCATTAGCACGGTCTCATAGAAATCCTGCTGCTCTCTGGTGTGGAATCTGGGGTCCACAACAGTCCTTCTCCTTACGGCATATGGATCAGACTGTCTCCATAGCCTGAGACCTTTGTCCTTCCTTGCCTTCATGTCCTCAGCTTGAGGATGAGCATCATTGTGGAGTGGCAACTTGGGACGGAGCTTGAGCAACACATGCTCTTCATCTGATTCAGACGGTGGCATCTCACCTTTGTTCTTCTCAGAAGCTGGAATGCTTCTGGTTGTTCTCTTGGGCTTGGCTGGAGCTGCCTTGGATGGAGCAGGCTTCTTGGGCTTAGAGGAGGCTTGAGCCCGAATAGCATCACCCATGAACTTAGCTTTCTGAGGAGGAGGCTGGGGTGCTTCTTCTTCTTCTTCTTCTTCAGCATCATCCTGAGGTTCAGCATATACTACCCTCTTCCTTTTGGAAGTCTTCTTCACCTTGCTTGGAGCAGACTCTTCCAAGTTAAGCTTCTTAGCAACTGCTGACTGCTTCACTTTGCTTGTGCCTTTCCTTGGCTGCTGCCCTTGGTGCTCTTTGGCAACCACATTCCTCTTGGGCTTGGAGGTAACTTCCTCAGCAACAAAGTCGGAGTCCTCATCATCAGAAGTTCTCTTCTTCCTGGTTCTGGTGGCTGCAGGAGGCAAACCACTAGGGGTGCTCCTCTCACCATCATCACTAGAGCTGCTCGCAGGACTTGTATCTGCCTCTGGAATTTCAGCAAACGGTGATTCAGACCTGTTCTGGCTGTCACTGACATCTGACATGGCTGAAAAACCGTTGACGGCGGCGGAGACCTGCGGCGAGGGCGCACATGCGACGAAGGCGACGATCCGTAGACCAGGGCGGCGGCAGCAGGGGTCTTGGGGGCGAACGGTTTGAAGAAAGAAATCGCGCGCAGCCCCTCAGGTATATATAACCCCGTGCTGTCGGTGGGACCGAGTTGAAAAACTCGGTGTCACCGAGATGTATAACTGCTGTGCAGTTGCACATATCGGTCAGACCGAGAGTTTGAACTCGGTTTCACCGAGATGAAACCTAGATCAGTCTAAGCATTTCGGTTGGACCAAGATTGAGAAACCGGTCAGACCGAAATGGACTTAGAAGGTTTTGGAAGTCAGCCTTAGACAAATCGGTGGTTCCGAGTGCTCCTCACTCGGACTGTCCGAAAAAGACTTGTTCAAAGTTGTGATATGAGCATGAATAGAGTTTTGAGACAAGAAAGCATAGATAGCTAGGGAAGGTGCTTAGGCATTCTTGTCCATCCATTTGGCCAGAAAGAGAAGCCAATCAAAACAATCAAAACAACAAATGGATGTCATTGAATGGATGAAATCATGCATTCAACATGCTCACACAATAAGATAGCAACTGAAATATGTGTCAACCATGCACAACCAACACTCTAGCTACTAGCACACAATTTGTCGATGACTAGGTCATCTATATATGAGTATATTGACTTAGGAGCCAAATGAGAACATTTGATCATAGGTCATACTCATCGTTTAAGCACAAGTGGGGTTACCACTTTTTCATAAAGCATTTATGTGTTCACATCATTTGGAGATGCTTTTGCTCAATTTTTAGAGCAAAGCTCCCCCTTGATGTGAGAACCCCTTTTAAAGGGTCAAACTAACCTTGGGTTGTCGTAGAAGACTTCATGTAGATGTTGAAGATGTGGATGCTCAATGTTGATGTAGATCATCAAGAGTTAGGAGCAATCCTTTGGATTAGGGCACTTTCAATACCTACATGGGTTAGTCCCACAAGGAACAAACAAGAATATCCATAGACATAGAGTGAAGTTCACTAAAGATGATGTCCATGAAAGCAATGATTACCTTGTCCCTTGACTTACCAACAAGAGGGTTTGTGACTCCATGAACAAGTGCATGATGTGGAAGTTGATTGCACAAGTTCTTGCCAAAATGAATATGAGTGAAGTTTGTTGGCGGAGTCACCCTCAAGAACCTACTAGTTCTTCTTCTTTGGGATCCACATCATTTTGATGGGAATCCTTGGTGTTGTAGTTGAGCTTGACGAAGTAGAACTTGATGTGTCCTTGGGAACCCACTTGACCATGGCTTGAGGTGCTTCAATGAATGCATCAATCTCCTCTTGAAGCTTGTCCTTGGCCTTTAGCTTGTGGTCTTGTGGTGGAAGGTCATCTTGAGCTTGTTCCACATTGGAAGAAGTAGGATCATACTTCTCCTTTTGTGAAACAAACTGTGGAGTAGGGTATTGACCTTCTTCCCACTCAACACCTTTGGCGTTGAACTTTCGCTCAAAACCAATCCCTTGATTCTTCCGGTGTCTTCCTTGTTTGCGAACAATCTCCTCAAAGTTCTTGCTTCCGGCAAGACTCTTGTAGACACCTTTCTCTATGATTTCCTTCAATAAGCTATTTTCTTGCTCAAGTATAACTTGGCTTGAAACATTGTTAGTGGAATCAAGAGAACTACTAGAAGTAACAACATTGGATTTAACATTGTTATTGTTACTACTAGAGGAAGAATTTTTCTTATGCTTGTCATGCTTAGTCTTAATAGGTGGCAAGAAATTAGACAAGAGAAGTCGTTTGGCAAGATATGAAGAACTCTTCTTTCGAAGATCATCATTGATTGCTTTTAGAAACTCATGTTCTTGCTCTAGAGTGAGCTTCTCGAAGCGTAGCTTCTCATGAGATCTTAGGAGCTCTCTATGATCTTCTTGAGTAGTTTCATGAGCTAACTTAAGAGTGTTTAATTCTTTAGTTAGACGCTCAATCTCCTTCATAGCATTGTCATTCGACTCTTCTCGACTATAAAGACTACTAGCATTTTCATCATTACTAAGCTCACTAGATTTATCATGCAAGAGCTCATCTTCACCAAGTCATCCTCATCACTATCAAAGTCAATGAACTCAGGGTGTGTTACCTTGGGGCCTTTAGCCATGAAGCATCTTCCAATTCCCTCATTTGGTGAATCAAATAAGTCGTAGGAGTTGGAGTTGGAGGATACGAGTGCAAGTCCGGCAACACCTTCATCTTGACTGTAGTCGGAGTCGGAGTGATAGCTTCCATCGGATTGACTGTCAGAGTCGGAGCCGGAGACCCATTCACCAACATGAGCTTGATGTCTTCTTCTTGTGTAGCTCCTTGATGACTTGTCTTTCCTCTCCGAATCCTTGCTTCTCCGAGAGGGTCTTCGTTCATAACGATCATCTCTACTCCTTCTCTCTTTCCGAGGTGACTCATCTCTTGCTCTTCTTCTTGGAGATTCTTCTCTTCTCTTGTGGGGAGCCGTACACTCATTTGAGAAGTGTCCGGGTCTTCCACAATTGTAGCAGTTTCGATCACGACTAGAAGATCTCTTTTCATCATATGATCTAGACTTTGAGCTTCTTTCTTTGCCTCTATTCTTGTAGAACTTGTTGAAGTTCTTGACCATTAGGCTTATCTCTTCATTGGAAACTAGCTTGTCACTTGAGGTAGTAGGAGCATCACTTGTAGCTTTGTAAGCACCACTTGACTTGTTGTGAAGCTCTTCCTTATCCTTAAGTGTCATCTCATGAGCAACAATTCTTCCAATGACTTCAGTTGGCTTGAGGGTCTTGTAGTTTGGCATCATTTGGATCAAAGTGCACACGGTGTCATACTTTCCATCCAAAGCTCTGAGAATCTTCTTAATGATGAATCGGTCGGTCATTTCTTCGCTTCCTAAGCCAGCAATCTCATTTGTGATGAGAGCAAGCCTAGAGTACATTTCAGCGACTCCTTCACCATCCTTCATCTTGAACTTGTCAAGTTGACCTTGAAGAATATCTAGCTTTGATTCCTTCACAGATTCAGTACCTTCGTGCATTTCTACCAAAGTATCCCAAATCTCCTTAGCATTCTCAAGACGACTGATTTTGTTGAACTCTTTGGGACACAAAGCATTGAAGAGAATGTCACAAGCTTGAGCATTGTTTTGCAACATCCGCAACTCTTCGGGTGTAGCTTCGCGATCCGGAACTTTTCCTTCTTCAAAGAAATCACCTTGCATACCAACACAAATAATGCCCCATGCGGCTGGGTTATGACCAAGAATATGCATTTTCATTTTATGCTTCCAACTAGCAAAATTTGTACCATCAAAGTAAGGACCTCTACGATAATTACCCTCACTAGACGCCATACTCTCCTAGGTTGTGAAACCAAGCTTATGGAGTCCAATGCAATGGAAACCAAGGCAATGGAGACCAAAGCTCTGATACCACTTGTAGGATCGAAAGTAAGTCTAGAGGGGGGGGGGGTGATTAGACTACTTGACAATATAAAAATCTGCCTTTAGATCATGCAATGTTTTTGGCAGTTTCACAATTAAGATCAACACAAGTATCACCCTACACATGCAATTCTAGAGTATATGCAGCGGAAAGTAAATTGCACATGTAAAATAGGAGGTAGAGAAGATCAAACGCAGTTTGGTGACACGGAGATTTTTGTCGTGGTTCCGATAGGTGGTGCTATCGTACATCCACGTTGATGGAGACTTCAACCCACAGAGGGTAACGGCTGCGCGAGTCCACGGAGGGCTCCACCCACGAAGGGTCCATGAAGAAGCAACCTTGTCTATTCCATCACGGCCTACGCCCACGGAGGACTAGCCTTACTCGGGGTAGATCTTCACGAAGTAGGCGATCTCCTTGCCCTTACAAACTTCTTGGTTCAACTCCACATCTCAAAGACGGAGGCTCCCAAGCGACACCTAACCAATCTAGGAGGCACCACCCCCCAAAAGGTAATAGACGGCGTTGATGATGATGAACTCCTTGCTCTTGTGCTTCAGATGATAATCTCCCCAACACTCAACTCTCCTCACTGATATGGTTGTGGTGGAAGAAAGATTTGAGTGGAAAGCAACTTGGGAAGGCTAGAGATCAAGTTTCATATGGTAGGAATGGAATGGCTTGATCTCAACACAAGGGTAGGTGGTTCACTTCTCAGAAAGTGTATGGTAGAAGTGGTGGTACTTTCTGATGGCTCTCCTCACGAATGAAGAGGGGGTGGAGGGGTATATATAGCCTCCACACAAAATCCAACCGTTACACACACATTTGACCAATCTCGGTGAGACCGAAGTTGAAACTCGGTCAGACCGAAAGTTCAAATATAGTGAACGTTGGGATTTTCGGCGGGACCGAAAATACCATCTCGGTGTGTCCGAAGTGAGTCAAAGATTAGGGTTTGCCATCTCGGTGTGACCGAAAACAACAACTCGGATATTCCGAAATGCTGTCAATTGGTTACAGAAGGTTGGCAGAACATTTTCGGTGAGACCGAAACTCAGAATCGGATGGACCGAGAAATTAGGGTTTGGGGAAACAACTGAAGTGGTTCATCTCGGTGGGACTGAGTTTGCAGAATCGGTTTGTCCGAGATTACTTATGAGTGTGTTGATAAGTGAAGAGTGCTGATAGTTAAGGGAGCTAGATCACCAAGCACTTGAGCAACAAGAACATTAACACAACCTCATCCCCTTTTAATAGTATTGGCTTTTCCTATGGACTCAATGTGATCTTTGATCACTAAACCAAAAATGGAGTCTTGAGCTTTTGCCAATGCTTGTCTTAGCATTTTGAGGGGTCCACTTCTTCAGACATTTCCATACCCATATCATCGAACTTTTCTGAAATGATTCTCAAGTGAATATTAGTCCAATGATATATATGTTGTTATTAATTACCAAAACCACCCGGGGATTAGTGGCACTTTCAGCAGCCCCAACCGACTCGATCGAACGGGGTCCTGTTCATGCAGAGGCAACACCACGGGGTCCTGTTCAGCCACCCCCATCGGGAACTGTTCATCCAAACCCCCCTAGCAACGCTCAGTGTTCATGTAGAGGCAGCATCGATCGGCTTCAGTTAGCGGCAGTAGCGAAGGAATCGCTCGATCGGGTTCAGTTAACAGCCATCGATCGATCGCTCGGGTTCAGTAACGCGTAGCCTACAGTGCAATCGCTCGGGTTCAGTTAGAGCCCAACGCCTCGCTCGGGTTCAGTTAGAGCCCAACGCCTCGCACCCACGCGTGTGTGTATGAGAGAAACGCGCATCACTCGGCCCCGACCACCCACCGTAACCGAGAACACCTTGATATTTTCCTCGCCCTCGCTTCTACCATGGTTTTTTCCGTCATGGACGGCCCAAAGAATGTCATGCAGCTGTGTCTCCGGCCCGCCCAGGAAGAAAAGCCCATTTTCTGTCATGATTTTTTTTCATAGAAGTAGGACCGCACCACATCTATGATGATACCGTGTTTTGTCACAATTATTGTCATAGAAGTGTCATAAGTATGACAGAAAAAAGTTTCGTTCGTACCAAAATGTCACAGATGTGTCTTTTTTTGTAGTGTTGCTTACTCCCGGCAAGGCTCTTGTATACACCTTTCTCTATAATTCCCTTCAATAAGCTATTTTCTTGCTCAAGTGTAACTTGGCTAAGAGAATCATTAATGTAATCAAGAGTAGTACTAGAAGCAACAATATTTGATTTAGCATGATTATTGTTACTACCAGATGAAGTATCTTCCTTGTTCTTTTGCTAGCTTTAACTTGTGGCATGTAATTAGACAAGAGTAAATGTTTGGCAATGTAAGAAGAACTTTTCTTGCGTAGATCATCATTGATTGCTTTTAAGAACTCATGCTCTTGCTCAAGGTTGGGCTTTTCAAAGCGTAACTTCTCATGAGTCTTTAAAAGTTCTCGATGATCTTCCAAGGTAGTTTCATGAGCTAACTTAAGATTGTTTAGTTCTTTAGTTAGACGCTCAATATCCTTCTTATCATCGTCATTCGTTTTATCTTCATTAGCATGATTAATAGCAATTTCATCATAGTTTTCATAACTAGAGTTGTCAACAAGTAAATCATCATCTCCTAGCAAGTCATCTTCATCACTATTATAATCAAGATACTCGGGTGTGATACCTTAGGGCCTTTAGCCATGAAGCATCTTCCAGTTCCTTCATTAGGTGAGTCAAATACGTCGTAGGAGTTGGATGACACGAGTGAAGGAAATATGCCCTAGAGGCAATAATAAAGATGTTATTTTGTATTTCCTTATATCATGATAAATGTCTTTTATTCATGCTAGAATTGTATTAACCGGAAACTTAGTACATGTGTGAATACATAGACAAAACATTATGTCCCTAGTATGCCTCTACTAGACTAGCTCATTGATCAAGGATGGTTATGTTTCCTAGCCATAGACATGAGTTGTCATTTGATCAATGAGATCACATCATTAGGAGAATGATGTTATGGACTAGACCCATCTGTTAGCTTAGCACTATGATCGTTTAGTTTTACTGCTATTGCTTTCTTCATGACTTGTGTTCTATCAAATGCTATAACGTAACTGGGTGATTATAAAGATGCTCTACAGGTGTCGGCATAGATCCAGAATAGGATTTGTCAATCCGAGTGTCGGAGAGGTATCTCTGGGCCCTCTCGGTAATGCACATCATAATAAGCCTTGGAAGCAAATGACTAATGAGTTAGTCACAAGATGATGTATTACAGAATGAGTAAAGAGACTTGCCAGTAACGAGATTGAACTAGGTATTGAGATACCAACGATCGAATCTCGGGCAAGTAACATACCGGCGACAAAGGGAACAACATATGTAGTTATGCGGTTTGACCTATAAAGATCTTCGTAGAATATGTAGGAGCCAATATGAGCATCCAGGTTCCGCTATTGGTTATTGACCGGAGATGAGTTTTGGTCATGTCTACATAGTTCTCGAACCCGTAGGGTCCGCATGCTTAACGTTTGATGACGATCGGTATTATGATTTTATAAGTTTTGATGTATCGAAGGTAGTTCAGAGTCCCGGATGAGATCATGAACTTGACGAGGAGTCTCGAAATGTCCGAGGCATAAAGATTGATATATTGGACGACTATGTTTGGACACCGGAAGGGTTTCGGAAGGTTTCAAGCATATACCTGAGTACCCCTCGGGGAGTAAATTGAGCCTCATGGGCCCTAGTGGGAGAAGAGGAGGGGTGGCCAAGGCAGCCGCGCGCCCCCTCCACCTCTAGTCTGAATTGGACAAGGAGCGGGGGGGGGGGGGGGTGGCACCCCCCCTTGACTCCTCCCTTGACGAGCCCTCCTCTTGGCCGGCCGCCTCCCCCTAGCTCCTTTATATACGGGGGCAGGGGGCACTTCTAGACACACAAGTTGATCAGTTGATCTCTCCCAACCGTGTGCGGTGCCCCTCTCCATAGAAACACACCTCGGTCATACCGCTGCAGTGCTTAGGCGAAGCCCTGCGCCGGTAGTGTAAAACCCCAGATGTAACACCTTCCATTTATGGCAATATATGAAACGTTGGCTTCATCAATTCCATTCTGGCCTCTTCTTTCATTTCGGGTTTCTTCGTTTTGTCGTGTGCGTGTGTGCATTTCATCCATGTCATGTTATCATGTGCATTGCATTGCATTCGTGTTGTCACTTGCACCCGGTCCTGCTCGCTTCTTCCCGTTGTCCGTTTCGAGTTCGGACACTCACACACGTGCCCGTGGCACCCCCGAGTCCTTCTTTTGTGTGTGGCCGTGTAACGTTCCCGGAATGAGGCGAGACTTGTCGTGCGTTGTTGTTTTGGTACGTGTAGGCCGCCTGCCAAGTTTCATCGCGTTTGGAGTTCGTTTGATACTCCAACGGTAAATCTAGTGGGCTAAAAACCTCCTTTCCTTTTGGCCCAAGACCCCCACCATAACAGCCCACTAACCCAACACAACAATTCCCATCCTCTCGTTCGTCGGATCACGAACGTGTGGCCGAAAACCGCACCCCATTTGGACATTCCTAGCTCCCTATGCCTATAGAAACGTCTTCCCCGTCCAAAATTTCCAAGGAAACCCTAGCCCCTTCTTCCTCCTTCCGTCGCATAGAAATCCGTGCCGGGCGGACGTGTCCGTCCGCACCGGACACAACTGCGCCAGCCAGATCCACCGTCCATCGCGCGGGCCCGCGGGGCCCGTAGCCGGCCCGGCCGGCCTCCGCCACCGCCCTCTCCCAGCCGCGGCTTCCGCGCCCGCCGCCTTCCGTCGCCGCCGGCGGGCGCCCCTGACGCCGGCCCCGACCTCGCCGGACCGTCGCGCCACTCCGGCCGCCGGCGAGCCGCCACCCTCCGCCGCCGTTGCTCCCGCGTCCGCCACCGCCGCCACTTCCCCCGCCACGCCCCGGCGCCACCGCGGCCTCCCCCCGGCCCTCACCGCCGCCCGGGCCGGCCGCCGCCTCGCCGCCGGCCGCTCCGGTCGCCGCCGCCGGCCGCCGCCTTCCCGATCCGGTGGATCTGGTCAGGTGGACCAGATCCACCAATCCCGCGAAGAAAACGGCCGCCCCCATCCCTGATCCACTCCGTCCCGCTTCATCCCATCCTGTTTGACTTTTTCGTGAGGTATAGAAACTGCTAAGTCCCCTGGATCTGATAATTTGTTGCCTCCTTTGCATGGCTGTAACTTCGTGCTCGTAGATCCGTTTTGGGTATGTAATATATCAAAATGATCGTGGTGATATGCTCTTCATTTTGTTCCATTGTGGAATGCTTGTTTGAGCACATCTAGATGCCCTAATTTTCGTGGCAAGAGTGCATGTGGCTGTAACTAGTTGTCTGTGTAAATTTTGTTGCCATGTTTGAGATGTGATAACTTTGTGCATGTTTATCCAAATGGAGCATATGATATGTCAAAATGTTCATGGTGAAGTGCTCTACATGATGGTTGCTGTAGCAGTCATGTTAGGAGTCATATTGCCATGTTAATCTCTGTTGCTAAAGTACATGTGGCTGTTAAGTGCTGAAACTTGTTATGAGATGCTGATTTGAAGTGCTCATTGCTATTGATGTGTTTGCCCTCATGTCACATGTCAATATGTTATAGAAGCACCATCATATGGTCTTTGCTGTGGTGCAAACCACTTTCCATGATATGCCTTGAGGTGACTTAAACAAGCTTGTAAACATGGCATGCCAATGTTACTGTTTTATACTTAGTGAAAAACTGCTAAGTCTGGAATCTGTTTAACCTGATGCCATGTTTGCTTGATGCCCTAGTCAAATCCATGCCCGTCGTCTTCTCCGGCGAGCCCCTGGATCGGGACGAGATCCACCGTCTCACCGAACCAAACGGCCCGCTCCGCCCGGTTCTCCTCGTCCCGCACGCCTCCGTCCACGTTTGACTTTTTCGGAGGGTAAAATTCCACTAAGGCCCTAGTTTTTGTAATTTGTTGCATCCTTTGCATGGCTGTAACTTCGTGCTCGTAGATCCATTTTGGGCGTGTAATATATCAAAATGTTCGTTGAGATGTGCTCTTCATTTTGTTCCACTGTGGCATGCTTGTTTGATTTCATCTTGATGACCTAATCATCGTTGCAAGAGTGTTATATGTTTAAAAGTGCTATTATTTGTAAATTTGTTGCCATGTTTGAGATGTGATAACTTTGTGCATGTTGGTCCAAATGGAGCATATGATATGTCAAAATGTTCATTGTGAAGTGCTCTACATCATGGTTGCTGTAGCATTCATGTTAGGTGTCATATTGCCATGTTAATCTCTGTTGCAAAAGTGCATGTGGCTGTTAAGTGCTGAAACTTGTTGTGAGATGCTGTTTCGACTTGCTCATTGCTATTGATGTGTTTGTCTTCATGTCACATGTCAATATGTTTTAGAAGCACAATCATATGGTCTTTGCTGTGGTACAACCCACTTTCCATGATATGCCTTGAGGTGACTTAAACAAGCTTGTAAACATGCCATGCCAATGTTGCTGTTTTATACTTAGTGAAAAAACTGCTAAGTCTGGAATCTGTTTAACCTGATGCCATGTTTACTTGATGCCCCACTCAAATCCATGCATGTTTTAGTATGTCAAATGATCATTCCTTGTTGTCCATGTTATTCTCTATCCATCCATGCCCTTACTTGCACATATGGCCTGTTGTAGCTTATTTATTTCTTGCTCTCAAGTTGCTATAAATTATACCTGCCAGGTTTTTATCAGCATGATCAATTTGGTGAAGCTTGTTGTTATTGATCCATGCCTCCTATGGAGTTGCTCCAATGGAGTTGTTTGATGTATGCTATGTCTACTACATGTCCATGATCTTTACATACTTAGTGGAGTTGATGTGCATATTGTTTTGTGCCTCCGAAGGCAGCATCGTGATGATGTTTTTGCTTTCCAGATTTTGGCTAAGTCTGGATTAATTTATTGCAACTTGCCATGCTTGGTTAATTGTGTTCCCGTAGGTTTTTGGGTGTGTTCTAAGTTCATGCTTGTTAAGTGTCATGTCTACTTCATGTCCATGCCCTTTGTATCCATGTTTGAGTGCTGTAGCATAATTATTTCTTGCTCCTAACATGCCATGTGGCTGTAAACTGCAGCTTTGTGTGAATATTGTTTTGCTTGCCATTTGCAAACAGTGTGTCCGTTTCCGGCGATCTTTATATCGATTTCAACCAAAATCTTCCCCTCTATCCAATGGCACGCTTGGTTTTCCAAGATGATGCCTTCTACATCATCTTCTCCTTAGGTTCAAGTGCTTCCACATGCATACGCACATCATACTTGCATCATGTTGATTGTGCATTGCCCCGTGTTTGATATTGTGCCATGTTGTGTTCTTATGTTGAGTAGAGCCGGGAGCCGAGACCGAGAACGAGGGTCCTACCGAGGTTGAGTGTGAGGAGCAAGGTTACGATCACATCGACGACTCAACATGCAAGATGACCTGACCCAGATATCTTTACTATCTTTGCCTATTGCTAGATGTCTCGCTCTTTAGCTTATTGCCTCGATGCCCATGTTTGTTTGTCAGCCTCCTATTGTAGCCATGAATCTCTCTAACCACCCAACCTAGCAAACCTTTGATTGGCTACGTAAGCTTCGCTCAGCCCCTCTTATAGCATTGCTAGTTGCAGGAGAAGATTTGAAGATTCTTGCTTCATGATGAAGTTATTGTAGGGATATCACAATATATAAACTCTTAAACTAAATCATCTATATATTGGTAATGGGTGGAAGGCTAAGCCTCTTGCTTGGTGTTTTGTTCCACTCATGCCACCCTAGGAACCGTTTAAACCGATGTTATGTTCCTTGATTTTGCGTCCCTAACACGGTTGGGGTTTATGGGCCCCCTCGATAACCCGCTTAGCGCTAAAGCGTTTAAAGCAAGGCCCAACATTGGTTTTACATTTGCATAATAACTAAAACTTGCATAGGGAGTTATAAACCCATTTATTAATCAACAACCCGGGCCAGTGCTCCACACGAGTGTTGGTCCAAACTGGGGAGTCCGCGGGGACACCTCGAGGAAACTCAAGGGCTGGTAAAAACCTGTAGAATCTCCCATCCGGTCATGGCCTGAGACGAGATACACGCGGATACTATCAGGGTGTCATCATGCCGGGAGGTCTTGCTGGATTAGTTTTACCTTAGACGGAATATCTTGAGCACGGGATTCCGAGAATACTCGGGTCTTCCCACCTTGGAGTTGCGACTCCGCAGATCGTGAGCTTGTGATGGGCTAAGTTGGGACACCCCTACAGGGTTTGATCTTTCGAAAGCCGTGCCCGCGGTTATGTGGCAGATGGGAATTTGTTAATATCCGATTGTAGAAAACTTGACACGATGTTCAAAATACACTACCAGTGTGATTAACCGTGACAGTCATTTTCGGAAAGGGTTCGGGAAGTGAACATGGTGGGGTTATGTTTGACGTGCTTAGATAGGATCACTTCGTGATCACTTTGACGCTCGTGGCACTTCTCTTATCGCTCTAAACACGTAAGCTAGTGCTAGTGCAGCTGCAACCTTGTTCTTCAGCCTTGTTCCACACCCAAGGCTTAGATAGTTTTGCTACCCGAGAACGGGATTGCTGAGTCCTCCGTGGCTCACAGATTCTACACAACACCAGATGCAGGTACCATGGTGAACTACATAGGAGATGGGATAAAGCTGTACTGGGAGTTCGACGAAGAACGTGGGCGATACTACGTGTCTTACCTAGAGGATCAGTAGTGGCTTCTACTAGGGACGATTCGGACCTTGTAGCTTTATTTATTGTATCTTTCATTTGGATCTTCGTCCGTAGTCGGACTGTGATGTTATTTGGATGATGAATGATTATGTAATGCATTGTGTGATGTGGCGAGTGTAAGCCAACTACTCTTTTGCAATTTAATCCCTCTTTTACATGAGTTGTGCAAAGGTACCATTCTTCAGATCATTCCAGTATGATATTATGCCTTTAAGTCGTGCCTCGACACATGGGAGGTATAATCTCATACTGGGCATTACAGGTAGCTTCATCATCTCCGTCACCACGCTGTCGTGCTGACAAAATTCTCCCAAGAAGCTCTACTAGATCAACAGCTCGTGGGGCATCATCAAGCTGAATGTGTGCTGAACGCGGAGGTGCCGTACGTTCGGTGCTTGATAGGTTCGATCATGAAGAAGTTCGACTACATCAACCGCGTCACTAGACGCTTCCGCTTTCGGTCTACGAGGGTACGTAGACACACTCTCCCCTCTCGTTGCTATGCATCTAGTAGATAGATCTTGTGTGATTGTAGGATTTTTTTTGAATACTACGTTCCCCAGTAGTGGCATCATGAGCCATGTCTATGCGTATATGATATGCACGATTAGAACGCAATGAGTTGTGGGCGATAATAGTCATACTGCTTACCAGCATGTCATACTTTGATTCGGTGGTATTGCGAGATGAAGCGACCCGGACCGACATTACGCGTACGCTTACGCGATTCTGGTTTCACCGTTATGAGCACTCGTTGCTTAAAGGTGACTGGCGGGTGTCTGTCTCTCTCACTTTAGCTGAATCGAGTGTGGCTACGCCCGGTCCTTGTGAAGGTTAAAACATCACATACTTGACGAAAAATCGTTGTGATTCTGTACGCGCAGGTAAGAACGGTTCTTGCTAAACCCGTAGCAGCCACATAAAACTTGCAACAACAAAGTAGAGGACATCTAACTTGTTTTTGCAGGGCATGTTGTGATGTGATATGGTCAAGACATGATGAGTTATACGTTATTGTATGAGATGATCATGTTTTGTAAAGTTATCGGCAAATCGCAGGAGCCATATGGTTGTCGCTTTATTGTATGAAATACAGTCGCCATGTAATTGCTTTACTTTACCACTAAGCGGTAGCGATAGTACTGGAAGCAATAGTTGGCGAGACGACAACGATGCTACGATGGAGATCAAGGTGTCGCGCCGGTGACGATGGTGATCATAACGGTGCCTGGGAGATGGAGATCAAAAAGCACAAGATGATAATGGCCATATCATGTCACATACTTTGATTGCATGTGATGTTTATCTTATTATGCTTCTTATTTTTCTTAGTACGGCGGTAGCATTATAAGATGATCCGTTACAAAATTTCAAGGTACAAGTGTTCTCCTTGAGTATGCACCGTTGCGAAAGTTCGTCGTGCCGAGACAACACGTGATGATCGGGTGTGATAAGCTCTACGTTCACATACAACGGGTGCAAGCCAGTTTTGCACATGCAGAATACTCGGGTTAAACTTGACGAGCCTAGCATGTACATACATGGCCTCGGAACACAGGAGATTGAAAGGTTGAGCGTGAATCATATAGTAGATATGATCAACATAAGATGTTCACCATTGAAAACTACTCCATGTCACGTGATGATCGGACATGGTTTAGTTGATTTGGATCACGCGATCATTTAGATGATAGAGGGCTGTCTATCTAAGTGGGAGTTCTTTCGTAATATGATGGGCAAAGTTGGGACACCCCTGCAGGGTTTGATCTTTCGAAAGCCGTGCCCGCGGTTATGTGGCAGATGGGAATTTGTTAATATCGGGTTTGTAGAAAACTTGACACCATGTTCAGAATACACTACCAGCGTGAGTAACCGTGACGGTCATTTTCCGAAGGGGTTCGGGAAGTGAACACGGTGGGGTTATGTTTGGCGTGCTTAGATAGGATCACTTCGTGATCACTTTGACGCTCGTGGCACTTCTCTTCTCGCTCTAAACACGTAAGCTAGTGCTAGTGCAGCTGCTACCTTGTTCTTCAGCCTTGTTCCACACCCAAGGCTTAGATAGTTTTGCTACCCAGGAACGGGATTGCTGAGTCCTTCGTGGCTCACAGATTCTACACAACACCAGATGCAGGTACCATGGTGAACTACACAGGATATGGGACAGAGCTGTACTGGAAGTTCGACGAAGAACGTGGGCGATACTACGTGTCTTACCCATAGGATCAGTAGTGGCTTCTACTAGGGGCGATTCGGACCTTGTGGCTTTATTTATGGTATCTTTCATTTGGATCTTCGTCCGTAGTCGGACTGTGATGTTATTTGGATGATGAATGATTATGTAATGCATTGTGTGACGTGGCGAGTGTAAGCCAACTACTCTTTTGCAATTTAATCCCTCTTTTACATGAGTTGTGCAAAGATACCATTCTTGAGATCATTCTAGTATGATATTATGCCTTTAAGTCGTGCCTCGACACGTGGGAGGTATAATCTCATACTGGGCATTACAAGTTGGTAATCAGAGCCTTCTCCGACCTTGGAGCCCCCACTGATTGATCGAATCGTTGACGGTTGAGTCTAGGCACACACATGAAAATGTTTTGAGTCCTATATATATATATATATATATATATATATATATATATATATATATATATATATATATATATCGGAGAGTAGGATTTCTTTTGCTCCTCATCCCTTTATCACTCCGGTGAGGACTCCTGACGTTTACTCTATCTCTTCTACTCTCAAAAATTCACTATTTTTTTTAGAATCACGCGAGTATTGTTTGGATTGTTCCGATGTCTTTGTGACGAGAACATTGTTCTCGATGCCTCCTGTCATTTAGGGGTAGTGGCAGTGTCCCGGGGAGTTGAGCTCCGAGGTGTTGTCGTCACAAATCTATCGCAGCAGTTCTGTAATACTTAAGACGACCAACATTGAAAACTCTACTATGCGGTTAGTGGCAAGATAACCCCGACATCACCCAGTACTGGGGAGGTAGTTCAGGAGTATTGCCATAGCTTGTATAGCAGATGCATTTCGAAGGTCCGAGGTAAACGGTTTCCGGAAATAACTGGTTATGTGTTGAAGGATGGATATAGCTAGATGTAGGATTAGAGTTGAGTGCGCGGTGCTTCCCCTGTATCGCCAACACCTGATTGCATAACTGGAAACTTTCGGAAATTAATAGGTGGGTTCATCTAGTAGCTCGTAGGCATTCTTCCAACGAATGCATGATATGGAGTTCGGGGTTCTACATTGAGTGAAGTGGTTTTATGGGCGTTTGTTCCGATCGGGAGTTGCATCTTAAAGGGTCCTTGGCTATGCTGATCCGGGGATTGCAAAACCCGTTTGTAACACGTTCCATAAGCTTTTAGCACGAATATGTCGAACGAAGCTTCTATCTTGTATTTGTTCTAGCTGCTCCTTGTTGTTTTTATTTACCTTTTGTTCTCCCAAGTGGCTTCTCGAGAAGATTGTCGTACCATTGAACTGTGGATTACATTCGTTCATTTTGTTCGAATGATTCTTGTGAAGACTTATGTTGCAATTTCTAGCCGTTGATTCAGCTTATATATTTTCAATCAATGGCTAATAGTTGTCATCTCATTCAGGATGGCTCCTAAGAAGGTTCCCAATGCTAACCCAGAGGGTGAAGAAGTTCCTGATCGTCCTCCTTCCCCTCCTCCTCCGTCTGAGGCCTGGAGAGAAATTATGCAAGCGACAAACTAGAACACCCAGATGCTTTTGCAAATGACGCAGAACTTTCAAGCCAACCAAGCAAATCAAGGTGGTCATGGGAACCAAGGCCAAGGCAATTTGTTCAATCAACCTCACTTTGCTACCCTCAACCAATTCCTGGCAAACCAACCGAAGGCGTTCAGTTACTGTGTGGATCCGCTAGATGCTGAAGACTGGATAACAGACATCAAAAAGCATTTCGAGTGCAGTAACGTGAGACCTGAGGATTATGTCAAGTTTGCTGCCTTCCAACTCAAAGACCAAGCCGCTGATTGGTGGCAACAGTACAAAGATTCAAGAGAGGGACGTGAAATCTCGTGGACTGACTTCTGCAAAGATTTCCGCTCTCACCACATTCCAACTAGTGTCATCGAAGGCATGCGTGAGCAATTCCGCAACCTGAAGCAAGACACCATGTCCGTTTATCAATACAATGTCAAGTTCCAGAACCTTGCCCGCTATGCCAAGCAAGACATCCCAGATTCCAAGAGCAAGATTTATCAGTTCCGTGGTGGTCTGAAGGATGAACTACAACTAGCTCTCACCTTGTTCGAGCCGGATGAATTTGATCAATTCTATAACATGGCCCTTAAGCAAGAGGCAGCCCAGCTCAAGGTTGAAGCTTCCAAAAAGAGGATCAGAGATGCTGTCAACTCCTCCTCTTCTTCGCAAGTGGTTGCAAAGCAGCAGAAGTTTTGGCTTCCACCACCTCCAGTGCTCCGCCCTCCCAACAACAACAACAAGCACTCTGGTGGCCGTGGTTTCTCCCACCCACCCAACCCAAGCAATCAGTCCAAGAATCACTTTCAAGCTTCGAAGTCAAGTGCTCCTTATCACCGTCCTCTCTCAGAAGTGGTTTGCAACAAGTGCACTCAGAAGGGTCATTATGTTAACAAGTGTCCCAACCCAAGGCGCCTTCCGCCTCCTCCACCTGTCAGCACTGCTATTGTCCAGCACAACCCCAAGGCAGCAAGAGTGAATCTGATGAATGCAGATCAAGCGTAGAATTCTTCAGATGTAATACTTGGTAACCTTCCAGTCAATCTTAAGCCTGCTAAAGTTTTGTTTGATTCGGGTGCATCATGTTTTTCATGTCATATCCATTTGCATCCAAGCATGATGTTACCACGAAAAATCTACCCAGAAAGTTGCAAGTTACTTCTCCGGGGAAGCTAATGACTTCTAGCGTGTATGCTCCGGATATATCTATTCATATGGGTGATTATAGCTTTCTGGTTTCTCCGATTATTCTCGGCAACTCTGACATTGATCTTATTCTTGGGATGGATTGGCTCTCCAAGCATGATGAAAACATTGATTGCGCAAATAAGGAAGTCAAGCTTACTCATCCTGACAAAGACGTGATTATCTTCGCCTCTCGAGATAACGCAATCAGGCTATTCTCTCTCAATGACAAGGGCGAGATTAATGCCATCTCTCAGATTCCGGTGGCTAATGAATATGAAGATGTTTTCCCTGAAGAGCTTCCAGGCATGCCTCCGCATCGTCAAGTTGAATTCGTCATTGAACTCGAGCCCGGTACCGAGCCAGCATGTCAGCATCTGTACAAGCTTTTCCCTGATGAGTTGAAGGAGCTGAAGAAACAACTCGATGAGCAAGAGCGTATGGGTCTAATCAGGCCTAGCACTTCTCCTTGGGGCTATGGTGTTCTATTTGTCAAGAAGAAGGATGGCACGGAGCGCCTTTGCGTTGATTACCGACCATTGAACAAGAAGACAATAAAGAACAAGTATCCGCTCCCCAATATCAATGAATTGTTCGAGCAGCTTAAAGGAGCAAAGGTGTTCTCAAAGCTCGATCTCCGGATGGGTTATCACCAGATTCGTATCCGTGAAGAGGATATTCACAAGACCGCATTTAGAACAAGCTACGACTCCTATGAATACACGGTCATGTATTTTGGCCTCGCAAATGCTCCACCCACTTTATCGAGGATGATGCACTTCATATTCAACCCCTACACCAATGAATTTGTTCTTGTCTATCTGGATGACATCTTGGTATTCTCCAAGAATGAAGAAGACCATGCCAAGCACCTCCGTTTGGTCCTGGACAGGCTCCGTGAACACAAGTTCTACGTGAAGTTCTCCAAATGTGAATTTTGGCTGGATAAGGTCTTATATCTTGGCCATATCATCTCTGCTGAGGGTATTTCTGTCAACCCCGAGAAAGTTGAAGCTATTGTCAACTAGGAACCCCCGCAGAACGTCAAGCAACTCCGAAGCTTCCTTGGTATCGCTAGTTATTGCAGAAGGTTCGTTGAGAACTTCTCCAAGATTGCCAAGCCTCTCTCAAACTTGTTGCAGAAGAAAGTCAAGTACAACTGGACTCCTGATTGTGATGTGGCATTCAAAACACTCAAAGAGAAGCTCATTTCTGCTCCGGTTCTTACTCCTCCGGATGAGTCCAAGCCCTATGAAGTATTCTAAGATGCTTCTTTACAAGGACTTGGTGGTGTTCTCATGCAAGACAAGAAGATTGTGGCATACACTTCTCGTCAATTGAAGCCAAATGAGAAGAACTACCCCACACATGATCTTGAGCTAGCAGCAGTGGTACATGCCTTGATCATGTGGATACACCTTCTGTTGGGCAGAAAAGTGGACATCTTCATCGATCACAAGAGCTTGAAGTACATCTTCACACAGCCGAACCTGAACCTTCGCCAGACTCGTTGGGTTGAGATGATCCAAGAGTATGATCCAAGCATTGAATACACACCTGGCAAGGCCAATGTCATTGCAGATGCCTTGAGCAGAAAGGCATATTGCAACAGTCTCCTTCTCAAGCCGTTTCAGCCTGAGCTTTGTGAATCATTCAGGAAGCTCAACCTCCAAGTTGTTCCGCAAGGCTTTCTTGCAAACCTTCAAGTTGCTCCTACCTTGGAAGATGAGATCCGTGAGGCCCAACTCAGTGATGCTATGGTACAAAAAGTGAAACATGGTATTGCTAAGGGTACTCCCAAGTACAAGTGCTATCGCGTTGATGAGAAAGACACCTTGTTCTTCGAGGACAGAATTGTGGTTCCCAAGGGTGATCTCAGGAAGCTCATAATGAACGAAGCACATGACTCCCTCCTCTTGATTCATCCTAGAAGTTCTAAGATGTACCAAGACCTCAAGCAATCTTACTGGTGGACTCGCATGAAAAGGGAGATTGCCCAATTCGTGAATAAATGTGATGTCTGCAGAAGAGTGAAGGCAGAGCATCAATGTCCAGCCGGTCTCCTCCAACCTCTACCTATTCCCGAGTGGAAATTCGACCACATTGAAATGGATTTCCTCACTGGGTTTCCTAAGTCCAAGAAGGGGAATGATGCTATCTTTGTAGTGATTGACAAGCTAACCAAAGTAGCTCACTTCCTTCCCGTCAAAGAATCCATCAATGCAGCTCAGTTGGCAGAGATGTACACTTCCAGAATTGTTTCGTTGCATGGCATTCCGCAAGTCATCTCCTCAGACCGTGGAAGTTTATTCACATCCAAGTTCTGGGACTCCTTTCAGTCAGCCATGGGCACTAAGATTCGTTTCAGCACTGCCACTACTAGGAAAAGGGCTATAGATGGAATTGACACTAATGGCGCACCAGACATGCGGTGCGCCATTAGTATATACTAATGGCGCACCATGTGTTGGTGCACCATTAGTATCCAAATACTAATGGCGCACCGTTGACGTGGTGTGCCATTAGTAACAATTTTTTTTCATATTTTTCTCAAAACTACTAATGGCGCACCAGTGGATAGTGCGCCATTAGTAGTTCAACTACTAATGGCGCACCACATCCACGGTGCGCCATTAGTAATTTTTTTTCAAATTTTGTTTTTTTTTAATTTTATTTTCAAAAAATACTAATGGCGCACCGTGGGGGAGGTGCGCCATTAGTAAGTTGAACTTACTAATGGCGCACCACTCCCACGGTGCGCCATTAGTATTTTTTTTTTCATATTGTGTTTTTATTTTTTTTATTTTATTTTCAAAAAATACTAATGGCGCACCGTGGGACGGGTGCGCCATTAGTAGTTCAACTTACTAATGGCGCACCACTCCCACGGTGCGCCATTAGTATTTTTTTTTTCATATTTTGTTTTTATTTTTTTTATTTTT
>LR738714.1:21858812-21983404 GCA_902687465.1 Secale cereale | reverse complement strand
CTTTTTCAGTTAAAAAATAAATAAAAGAAAATGATATAAATGTCAAAAAAATAAAAGAAAATAAGTTTCCCATGTGATATGTGGTCTACTTGTTGGGAAAATTTACAAATATGAATTTTGACTTTATTTGCAAAATATCTCTGGAATTTAGTAAAACGGGTATAACTTTTGCATACGAACTCGGATTAAAAAGTTTTTTATATAAAAAATCATCTACTCGAAAAGTTACATCCGAATTTAACCGGGGGAACCCCGTTAAACATTTTCAAAATCCCCAAAAACCTAACAAAAAAAAGTTACGGGGCTTTTAAGATCTACAGGCAAAAAAATTCAAAAAAATTCAAACTTACTAGTGGCGCACCGTTTGCTAGGTGCGCCACTAGTAACAGAAAAAAATATATAAAATTTTCGAAAAAAAATTATATTTTTTTTTCCAAAATATGATATGTAATATGACCGGGAAGTTTGAAATATATTTTCAAAATTTCATCATACTCATGAACATTAACAAACTCCTAGACATCAAGAAGGGTTAATAGGATTGATATGATAGATATATCAACAAGTGTGTGTGAAGGGAGCTGGTGCTGGGGTTGGATAGAACTACGAAGTTAAGCGTGCTCGGGCTAGAGTAGTGTGAGGATGGGTGACCTTATGGGAAGTTTGACCACAGAGTGCAATTTGACTTGAGATTAAGCAAATTGACCCCAGATTAAGCCATAATGATCTGAGATTAAGAAAAGAAATAAAAAAAAATTTGAATTTTTTTTTGAGAAAAAATACTAATGGCGCACTTCTACGTAGTGCGCCATTAGTATGCCAGATACTAATGGCGCACACTAATGGCGTGCTAGTAATGGCGCACCGGTAGTGCGCCATTAATGGGCAAAACCGGTGCGCCATTAGCAGCCCTTTTTGTAGTAGTGTGCGTTTCACCCTCATACTAGTGGTCAAGTCGAAAGAGTGAACCAGATCCTCGAAGACATGCTCAGAGCTTGTGTCATCTCTTTTGGCATGAAGTGGGAAGATTGTCTCCCGTTTGCCGAATTCTCTTACAACAACAACTTTCAAGCAAGTGCCGGCAAAGCTCCTTTTGAAATCCTCTATGGCAGAAAGTGCCGTACCCCGCTCAACTGGTCCGAGACTGGTGAACGTCAACTTCTTGGCAATGACTTGATCTCAGAAGCCGAAGAAATGTGCAAAGTCATACATGAGAATCTCAAGGCCGCTCAATCGCGTCAAAAGAGTTACTATGACGGAAAGCATCGTGACTTGGCTTTCGACATTGGAGATCATGTCTATCTCCGTGTTTCTCCTATGAAAGGAACCCAAAGATTCGGTATCAAAGGCAAGCTTGCTCCTAGATACGTGGGCCCTTTCAAGATTCTTGGCAAAAGAGGCGATCTAGCCTATCAACTTGAGCTCCCCTCCAACTTTGCAAATGTTGATGATGTGTTTCACGTGTCTCAACTCCGCAAGTGCTTCAAGACACCTGAACGCACCATTCAATTCGAGGAGATTGATCTTCAACAAGACTTGTCTTATCGTGAGCACCCTATTGGTATTCTTGAAGAAACTGAGCGAAAAACCCGCAACAAGTCAATCAAGTTCTTGAAAGTTAAGTGGTCACACCATACCGATCGAGAAGCTACGTGGGAACGAGAAGATCACCTTCGTTTCGAGTATCGTTCCTTTTTCCAGTCCTAGATCTCGGGACGGGATCTTTTTGTAGTGGAGGAGAGTTTGTAACACCCCAGATGTAACACCTTCCATTTATGGCAATATATGAAACGTTGGCTTTATCAATTCCATTATGGGCTCTTCTTTCATTCCGGGTTTCTTCGTTTTGTCGTGTGCGTGTGTGCATTTCATCCATGTCATGTTATCATGTGCATTGCATTGCATTCGTGTTGTCACTTGCACCCAGTCCTGCTCGCATCTTCCCGTTGTCCGTTTCGAGTTCCGACACTCACACACGTGCCCGTGGCACCCCCGAGTCCTTCTTTCGTTTGTGGCCGTGTAACGTTCCCGGAATGAGGTGAGACTTGTCGTGCGTTGTTGTTTTGGTACGTGTAGGCCGCCTGCAAAGTTTCATCGCGTTTGGAGTTCGTTTGGTACTCCAACGGTTAACCTAGTGGGCTAAAAACCTCCTTTCATTTTGGCCCAAGACCCCCACCATACTAGCCTACTAACCCAGCACAACCACTCCCATCCTCTCGGCCGTCGGATCAGGAACGTGTGGCCGAAAACCGCACACCATTTGGACATTCCTAGCTCCCTATGCCTATAAAAACGTCTCCCCCGTCCAAAATTTCGAAGGAAACCCTAGCCCCTTCTTTCTCCTTCCGTCGCATCGAAATCCGTGCCGGGCGGACGTGTCTGTCCGCACCGGACACAACCACGTAGCCGGCCCGCCCGGCCTCCGCCAACGCCCGCTCCCAGCCGCGGCTTCCGCGCCCGCCGCCTTCCGTCACCGCCGTCGGGCGCCCCCGACGCCGACCCCGACCTCGCCGGACAACCGCGCCACTCCGGCCGCCGGCGAGCCACCACCCTCCGTCGTCGTTGCTCCCGCGTCCGCCGTTGCCGCCACTTCCCCCGGCGGCGCCGCCGCGCCCCGGCGCCACCGCGGCCTCCCGCCGGCCCTCGCAGCTGCCTCGGCCGGCCCTACCGCCCCGGCCAACCGCCGCCTCGCCGCCGGCCGCTCTGGTCGGCCCCGCCGACCGTCACCGTCCCGATCCGGTGGATCTGGTCAGGTGGACCAGATCCACCAATCCCATGAAGCAAACGGCCGTCCCCGTCCCGGATCCACTCCGTCCCGCTTTATCCCATCCCGTTTGACTTTTTCGTGAGGTATAAAAACTACTAAGTCCCCTGGATCTGATAATTTGTTGCCTCCTTTGCATGGCTGTAACTTCGTGCTCGTAGATCCGTTTTAGGCGTGTAATATAGCAAAATGATCGTGGTGATACGCTCTTCATTTTGTTCCATTGTGGAATGCTTGTTTGAGTTCATCTAGATTCCCTAATCTTTGTGGCAAGAGTGCATGTGGCTGTAACTAGTTGTCTGTGTAAATTTTGTTGCCATGTTTGAGATGTGATAACTTTGTGCATGTTTATCCAAATGGAGCATATGATATGTCAAAACGTTCATGGTGAAGTGCTCTACATGATGGTTGCTGTAGCATTCATGTTAGGAGTCATATTGCAATGTTAATCTCTGTTGCGAAAGTACATGTGGTTGTTAAGTGATGAAACTTGTTATGATATGCTGATTTGAAGTGCTCATTGCTATTGATGTGTTTGTCCTCATGTCACATGTCAATATGTTTTAGAAGCACCATCATATGGTGTTTGCTGTGGTGCAAACCACTTTCCATGATATGCCTTGAGGTGACTTAAAAAAGCTTGTAAACATGCCATGCCAATGTTACTGTTTTATACTTAGTGAAAAAACTGCTGTCTGGAATCTGTTTAACCTGATGTTATGTTTGCTTGATGCCCCACTCAAATCCATGCATGTTTTAGTATGTCAAATGATCATTCCTTGTTGTCCATGTTATGCTCTATCCATCCATGCCCTTACTTGCACATATGGCCTGCTGTAGCTTATTTATTTCTTGCTCTCAAGTTGCTATAAATTATACCTGTCAGGTTTTTATTTGCATGATCAATTTGGTGAAGCTTGTTGTTATTGATCCATGCCTCCTATGGAGATGCTCCAATGGAGTTGTTTGATGTATGCTATGTCTACTACATGTCCATGATCTTTACATACTTAGTGGAGTTGATATGCATGTTGTTTTGTGCCTCCGAAGGCAGCATCGTGATGATGTTTTTGCCTTCCCAGATTTTGGCTAAGTCTGGATAAATTTATTGCAACTTGCCGTGCTTGGTTAATTGTGCTCCAGTAGGTTTTTGGGTGTGTTCTATGTTCATGCTTGTTTACCATCATGTCTACTTCATGCCCATGCCCTTTGTCTCCATGTTTGAGTGCTGTAGCATAATTATTTCTTGCTCGAAACATGCCATGTGGCTGTAAACTGCAGCTTTGTGTGAATATTGTTTTGCTTGCCATTTGCAAACCGTGTGTCCGTTTCTGGCGATCTTTATATCGATTTCAACCGAAATCTTCCCCTCTATCCAATGGCATGCTTGGTTTTCCAAGATGAGGCCTTCTTGATCATCTTCTCCTTAGGTTCAAGTGCTTCCACATGCATACGCACATTATACTTGCATCATGTTGATTGTGCATTGCCCCGTGTTTGATATTGTGCCATGTTGTGTTCTTGTGTTGAGTAGAGCCGGGAGCCGAGACCGAGAACGAGGGTCCTACCGAGGTTGAGTGTGAGGAGCAAGGTTACGATCCCATCGACGACTCAACAGGCAAGATGACCTGACCCAGATATCTTTACTATCTTTGCCTATTGCTAGATGTCTCGCTCTTTAGCTTATTGCCTCGATGCCCATGTTTGTTTGTCAGCCTCCTATTGTAGCGATGCATCTCTCTAACCACCCAACATAGCAAACCTTTGATTGGCTACGTAAGCTTCGCTCAGCCCCTCTTATAGCATTGCTAGTTGCAGGAGAAGATTTGAAGATTCTTGCTTCATGATGAAGTTATTGTTGGGATATCACAGTATATAAACTCTTAAACTAAATCATCTATATATTGGTAATGGGTGGAAGGCTAAGCCTCTTGCTTGGTGTTTTGTTCCACTCATGCAACCCTAGGAACCGTTTAAACCGGTGTTATGTTCCTTGATTTTGCGTCCCTAACACGGTTGGGGTTTATGGGCCCCCCTCGATAACCCACTTAGCGCTAAAGCTTTCCAGCAAGGCCCAACATTGGTTTTACATTTGCCTAATAACTAAAACTTGCATAGGGAGTTATAAACCCTTTTCTTAATCAACAACCTGGGCAGTGCTCCACATGAGTGTTGGTCCAAACCGGGGAGTCTACGGGGCCACCTCGAGGAAACTCAAGGGCTGGTAAAAACCTATAGAATCGCCCATTCGGTCGTAGCCTGAGATGAGCTACGCGCGGCTACTATCAGGGTGTCGGCACGCCGGGAGGTCTTGCTGGATTAGTTTTACCTTAGACGGGATATCTTGAGCACGGGATTCCGAGAATACTCGGGTATTCCCACCTTGGAGTTGCGACTCCGCAGATTATGAGCTTGTGATGGGCTAAGTTGGGACACCCCTGCAGGGTTTGATCTTTCGAAAGCCGTGCCCGCGGTTATGTGGCAGATGGGAATTTGTTAATATCTGGTTGTAGAAAACTTGACACCATGTTCAGAATACACTACTAGCGTGAGTAACCATGACGGTCATTTTCCGTAGGGGGTCGGGAAGTGAACACGGTGGGGTTATGTTTGACGTGCTTAGATAGGATCACTTCGTGATCACTTTGATGCTCGTGGCACTTCTCTTCTCGCTCTAAACACGTAAGCTAGTGCTAGTGCAGCTGCAACCTTGTTCTTCAGCCTTGTTCCATACCCAAGGCTTAGATAGTTTTGCTACCCGGGAACGGGATTGCTGAGTCCTCCGTGGCTCACAGATTCTACACAACACCAGATGCAGGTACCATGGTGAACTACACAGGAGATGGGACAGAGCTGTACTGGGAGTTCGACGAAGAACGTGGGCGATACTACGGGTCTTACCCAGAGGATCAATAGTGGCTTCTACTAGGTGTGATTCAGACCTTGTGGCTTTATTTATGGTATCTTTCATTTGGATCTTCGTCTGTAGTCGGACTGTGATGTTATTTGGATGATGAATGATTATGTAATGCATTGTGTGACGTGGCGAGTGTAAGCCAACTACTCTTTTGCAATTTAATCCCTCTTTTACATGAGTTGTGCAAAGGTACCATTCTTGAGATCATTCCAGTATGATATTATGCCTTTAAGTCGTGCCTCGACACGTGGGAGGTATAATCTCATACTGGGCATTACAGGTAACTTCATCATCTCCGTCACCACGCTGTCGTGCTGACAAAACTCTCCCGTGAAGCTCTACTAGATCAAGAGCTCGTGGGACATCATCAAGCTGAATGTGTGCTGAACGCGGAGGTGCCGTACGTTCGGTGCTTGATCGGTGTGATCGTAGGATTTTTTTTGAATACTACGTTCCCCAGCAGTGGTATCATGATCCAGGTCTATGCGTAGATGATATGCACGAGTAGAACACAATGAGTTGTGGGCGATAATAGTCATACTGCTTACCAGCATGTCATACTTTGATTCGGTTGTATTGTGAGATGAAGCGGCCCGGACCGACATTACGCGTACGCTTACGCAAGACTGGTTTCACCGTTATGAGCACTCGTTGCTTAAAGGTGACTGGCGGGTGTCTGTCTCTCTCACTTTAGCTGAATCGAGTGTGGCTACGCCCGGTCCTCGTGAAGGTTAAAACATCACATACTTGACGAAAAATCGTTGTGGTTTTGTACGCGTAGGTAAGAACGGTTCTTGCTAAACCCGTAACAGCCACGTAAAACTTGCAACAACAAAGTAGATGACGTCTAACTTGTTTTTGCAGGGCATGTTGTGATGTGATATGGTCAAGACATGATGAGTTATACGTTATTGTATGAGATGATGATGTTTTTCAAAGTTATCGGCAACTGGTAGGAGCCATATGGTTGTCGCTTTATTGTATGAAATACAGTTGCCATGTAATTGATTTACTTTATCACTAAGCGGTAGTGATAGTACTGGAAGCAATAGTTGGCGAGACGACTACGATGCTACGATGGAGATCAAGGTGTCGCGCCGGTGACGATGGTGATGATGACGGTGCCTTGGAGATGGAGATCAAAAAGCATAAGATGATAATGACCATATCATGTCACATACTTTGATTGCATGTGATGTTTATCTTATTATGCTTCTTATTTTGCTTAGTACGGCGGTAGCATTATAATATGATCCCTTACAAAATTTCAAGGTACAAGTGTTCTCCTTGAGTATGCACCGTTGCAAAAGTTCGTCGTGCCGAGACAACACGTGATGACCGGGTGTGATAAGCTCTACGTTCACATACAACGGATGCAAGCCAGTTTTGCACATGCAGAATACTCGGGTTAAACTTGACGAGCCTAGCATGTACAGACATGGCCTCAGAACACTGGAGACCGAAAGGTTGAGCGTGAATCATATAGTAGATATGATCAACATAAGATGTTCACCATTGAAAACTACTCCATCTCATGTGATGATCGGACATGGTTTAGTTGATTTGGATCATGTGATCATTTAGATGATAGAGGGATGTCTATCTAAGTGGGAGTTCTTTTGTAATATGATTAATTGAAATTTAATTTATCATGAACTTAGTCCTGATAGTTTTTGCATATCTATGTTATTGTAGATCAATGGCCCATGCTACCGTTCCCTTGAATTTTAATGTGCTCCTAGAGAAAGCCAAGTTGAAAGATGATGGTAGCAATTACACGGACTGGGTCCGTAACATCAGGATTATCCTCATAGCTGCACAGAAGAATTATGTCCTTGAAGCAGCGCTAGGTGACAAGCCCCCTCCCGCTAATGTAGATGCTTTGAACGTCTGGCGGACGCGGTCTGATGACTACATGATAGTTCAGTGTGCCATGCTTTACGACTTAGAACTGGGACTTCAATGACATTTTGAACGTCATGGAGCATATGATATGTTCCAGGAGTTGAAGTTAATATTTCAAGAAAATGCCCGAGTTGAGAAATATGAGATTTCCAATAAGTTCTACAACTGTAAGATGGAGGAGAACAGTTCTATCAGTGAACACTTGCTCATAATGTCTGGGGTACTACAATCACATGACTCAACTTGGTTGCAAAGTTGATGAAGATAGTGTTATTGATAGAGTTATTTAATCACTGCCACCAAGCTATAAAGGCTTTGTGATGAACTATAACATGCAAGGGATGCAGAAGACAATTCCCTAGCTCTTCGCTATGCTCAAAGCTGCGGAGGTAGAAATCAAAAAGGAGCATCAAGTGTTGATGGTTAACAAAACCACTAGTTTCAAGAAAAAGGGCAAGGGAAAGAGGGGGAACTTCAAGAAGAATAGCAAGACAGTTGCTACTTCCATGTAGAAACCCAAGTCTGGAGCCAAGCCTGAAACTGAGTGCTTCTACTACAAAGGGACTAGACACTGGAAGCGGAACTGCCCCAAGTATTTGGCGGATAAGAAGGATGGCAAGGTGAACAAAGGTACATGTGATATACATGTTATTGATGTGTACCTTACTAATGCTCGTAGTAGCACCTGGGTATTTGATACCGGTTCAGTTGCTAATATTTGTAACTCATAACAGGGGCTACGGATTAAAAGAAGATTGGCTAAGGACGAGGTGACGATGCGCGTGGGAAATGGTCCCAAAGTCGATGTGATCACCGTCGGCACGCTACCTCTACATCTACCTTCGGGATTAGTTTTAGACCTGAATAATTGTTATTTGATGCCAGCGTTAAGCACGAACATTATATCTGGATCTTGTTTATTGCGAGACGGTTATTCATTTAAATCTAAGAATAATGGTTGTTCTATTTATATGAGTAATATCTTTTATGGTCATGTACCCTTGAAGAGTGGTCTATTCTTGTTGGATCTCGATCGTAGTGATACACATATTCATAATATTGAAGCCAAAAGATGCAAGGTTAATAATGATAGTGCAACTTATTTGTGGCACTGCTGTTTAGGTCATATTGGTATAAAGTGCATGAAGAAACTCCATAGCGATGGACTTTTGGAATCACTTGATTATGAATCACTTGGTTCTTGCGAACCATGCCTCATGGGCAATTTGACTAAAGCTCCGTTATCTGGAACAATGGAGCGAGCAACAGATTTGTTGGAAATCATACATACTGATGTATGTGGACCAATGAGTGTTGAAGCTCGCGGCGGGTATCGTTATTTTCTGACCTTCATTGATGATTTAAGCAGATATGGGTATATCTACTTGATGAAGCACAAGTCTGAAACAATTTAAAAGTTCAAATAATTTCAGAGTGAAGTAGAGAATCATCGTAACCAGAAAATAAAGTTTCTACGATCTGATCGTAGAGGTGAATATTTGAGTTACGAGTTTGGTCTTCATTTGAAACAATGTGGAATACTTTCACAACTCACGCCACCCAGAACACCACAGCGTAATGGTGTGTCCGAACGTCGTAACCGTACTTTATTAGATATGGTGCGGTCTATGATGTCTCTTACCGATTTACCATTATCATTTTGGGGTTATGCTTTAGAGATAGCTGCATTCACGTTAAATAGGGCACCACTAAATCCGTTGAGATAACGCCTTATGAACTATGGTTTGGCAAGAAACCAAAGTTGTCATTTCTTAAAATTTGGGGCTGCGATTCTTATGTGAAAAAGCTTCAACCTGATAAGCTCGAACCCAAGTCGGAGAAATGTGTCTTCATAGGATACCCAAAGAAGACTATTGGGTACACCTTCTATCACAGATCCGAAGGCAAGATATTTGTTGCTAAGAATGGATCCTTTCTAGAGAAGGAGTTTCTCTCGAAAGAAGTGAGTGGGAGGAAAGTGGAACTTGATGAGGTAATTGTACCTTCTACCAAATTGGAAAGTAGTACATCACAAAAACTAGTTCCAGTGATTCCTACACCAATTAGAGAGGAAGCTAATGATGATGATCATGAAACTTCGGATCAAGTCACTGCTGAACTTCGTAGATCAACCAGAGTACATTCCACGCCAGAGTGGTACGGCAACCCGGTTCTGGAAGTCATGTTACTAGACCATGATGAACCTACGAACTATGAGGAAGCGATGATGAGCCCAGATTCCGAAAAATGGCTTGAGGCCATGAAATCTGAGATGGGATCCATGTATGAGAACAAAGTGTGGACTTTGGTTGACTTGCCCGATGATGGGCAAGCCATCGAAAATAAATGGATCTTCAAGAGGAAGACTGATGCTGACGGTAATGTTACTGTTTACAAAGCTCAACTTGTTGCAAAAGGTTTTCGACAAGTTCAAGGAGTTGACTACGATGAGACTTTCTCGCCCGTAGCGATGCTTAAGTCTATCTGAATCATGTTAGCAATGGCCGCATTTTATGATTATGAAATCTGGCAAATGGATGTCAAAACTGCATTCCTGAATGGATATCTCAAAGAGGAGTTGTATATGATGCAACCAGAAGGTTTTGTTGATCCTAAAGGTGCTAAAAAAGTGTGCAAGCTCCAGCGATCCATCTATGGACTGGTGCAAGCATCTCGGAGTTGGAATATACACTTTGATGAGGTGATCAAAGCATATGGTTTTATACAGACTTTTGGAGAAGTCTGTATTTACAAGAAAGTGAGTGGGAGCTCCGTAGCATTTCTGATATTATATGTGGATGACATATTGTTGATTGGAAATGATATAGAATTTCTGGATGGCATAAAAGTATACTTGAATAAGAATTTTTCAATGAAAGAACTCGGTGACGCTGCTTACATATTAGGCATCAACATCTATAGAGATAGATCAAGACGCTTAATTGGGCTTTCACAAAGCACATACCTTGATAAAGTTTTGAAGAAGTTCAAAATGGATCAGTCAAACAAAGGGTTCTTGCATGTGTTACAAGGTGTGAAGTTGAGCAAGACTCAATGCCCGACCACAACAGAAGATAGAGAGAAAATGAAAGTCATTCCCTATGCCTCAGCCGTAGGATCTATCATGTATGCAATGCTGTGTACCAGACCCGATGTGTGCCTTGCTATAAGTTTAGCAGGAAGGTACCAAAGTAATCCAGGAGTGGATCCCTGGACAGCGGTCAAGAACATCCTGAAGTACCTTAAAAGGACAAATGATATGTTTCTCGTTTATGGAGGTGACAAAGAGCTCGTCGCAAACGATTACATCGATTCAAGCTTTGACACTGATCCGGATGAATTTAAGTCACAAACTGGATATGTATTTTTATTGAATGGTGGAGCTGTCAGTTGGTGCAGTTCCAAGCAGAGCGTCGTGGCGGGATCTACTTGTGAAGCAGAATACATAGCTGCTTCGGAAGCAGCAAATGAAGGAGTCTGGAAGAAGGAGTTCATATCCGATCTAGGTGTAATACCTAGTGCATCGAGTCCAATGAAAATCTTTTGTGACAACACTGGAGCAATAGCCTTCGCGAAGGAATCCAGGTTTCACAAGAGAACAAAGCACATCAAAAGACGCTTCAATTCCATCCACGATCAAGTCAAGGAGGGAGGCATAGAAATTTGCAAGATACATATGGATCTGAATGTCGCAGACCTGTTGACTAAGCCTCTTCCACAGGCAAAACATGATCAACACCAAGACTCCATGGGTGTTAGAATCATACTTTGTAATCTAGATTATTGACTCTAGTTCAAGTGGGAGACTGAAGGAAATATGCCCTAGAGGCAATAGTAAAGATGTTATTTTGTATTTCCGTATATCATGATAAATGTATTTTATCAATGCTAGAATTGTATTAATCGGAAACTTAGTACATGTGTGAATACATAGACAAAACAATATGTCCCTAGTATGCCTGTACTAGACTAGCTCATTGATCAAAGATGGTTATGTTTCCTAGCCATAGACATGAGTTGTCATTTGATCAACGAGATCACATCATTAGGAGAATGATGTGATGGACTAGACCCATCCGTTAGCTTAGCACTATGATCGTTTAGTTTTACTGTTATTGTTTTCTTCATGACTTATACATGTTCCTATGACTATGAGATTATGCAACTCCCGAATACCGGACGAACACCTTGTTTGCTATCAAACGTCACAACGTAACTGCGTAATTATAAAGATGCTCTACAAGTGTCTCCGAAAGTGTTCTTGGTGTTGGCATAGATCAATAATAGGATTTGTCACTCCGAGTGTGGGAGAGGTATCTCCGGGCCCTCTCGGTAATTGATGGCTTCTCGCCCCTCGTTGGTTACCCCAAGTGGAAGGTTTGAGATGCAGTGTAGCGGAAGTTTTCCCCTTGGCAAAGATACCAAGGATCGATTTCCCCTGAGACTCCAAGGTTCAACAAGAAGGTGTCAACTGCTAACGGCGCCAGATATTAGCAATCAACTTGGACCTACACACAGATACAAATAACTTTGCTCCCAACGAGTACAGAGAGGTTGTCAATCCCTCTGGCCTTGTCGTTTACAAAGGATCAAACGCAAGTGATAATAGTGGTAGGTATAATTGCAACTAGTAAGTAAAAACAGAAAGTAAATAGCGGATGTGATCAGTGATGGTAATATGGACCGGGGTCCCATGATGTTCACTAGTGATGCCTCTCTCCCAAAAGACGATAAAGCAGCTATGTGAGGTAAACGAATTACATCTGGGCAATTGACAGAATTATGTGCGCAAACCAATGCTAACTATGTTGCAAGAAAGGTAGAGGTTCAAAGCATGGGCGGTACGCCAAGGCAAGTAGACCGAAATCCATATGCATCTACTACTAATCATCCACCTTGAGATATCTATCCAGAACATCTCGCTGGTATTAAGTTGCGAGTCCCACCCATAGTGTAAACTCAAAGCAACAGACAACTGCATTAAAAGAACTTTGCGTAAAGTAAACAATCCTTGCACCCGCGGGCACAAGCACCGTTGTTTTCCCCCTTGTGGCAACAGCACATCCCCTAGACTCATGTTTCTGTCACTCAAGCTAGTCATCGAGGGGCATGAACCCACAATCGAGCATAACGTTCCCTCTTGGAGTCACTACCTACTACTTGGCCAAAGCAATAAATAGCAACGGAGAACATGCAAGAATTACTTACGAACATAAATATTAAAGAGGTAAATCAAATATATTACTCAAACACAATCTGAAGATAATTTCACAATCCATCGGATCCCAGCAAACTCAACATAGCAACAGCATAAGGATTACATATGTGCCTCGATCATGTAGGGCAGCTCACGAGGTCTAATTAGTGAAGCACAAGAAGGGGAGGAGAACATCACATAGCTACTGGTCATGGACCCATGGTCCAAGGGAGACTACTCACAACTCATCCGGGAGGCGTCCATGGTGGTGGAGAGGCTCCCGGTGGTGATCCTCCCCTCCGGCAGGGTGCCGGGAAGAGTTCTCCTGGTGCTCCTGATCTTGGAAGCGCGGCGGCGGCAGAACAGAGATGAGATCGCGAAAAAGGGTTCCGTTCTCGAGGGTTTCGGGACGCGTGTTAAATATATGCCAAAGGGGGGCATCAGCGGAGGCCTGGGGGGCCCAGGCGCCCCCCGGCGCGGCCAGGAGGGGGGCCGCGCCACCAGGGCACCTGGAGCCCTGGTGGCCCCCCTCCGGCCCTACTTCGACCGTGTGGAAGCTTCCGGAACGCTGATTTTTTATATAATTTTTCCGGGATTTTTCTGGCAGTTTACGTGACGGGAAAACCTGAAATACAAAAACAGCAGAAAACAGGAACTGGCACTGGGGTGCACTGAGTTAATAGGTTAGTCCAAATATGATCAAAAGTGTATGGAAGTGTATAAATATCATAGCAATATCACCCATAAGAGGCATGGAGCAAGCAGAAATTATAGATACGTTTTGGACGTATCAGTAATGCACATCATAGTAAGCCTTGCAAGCAAATGACTAATGAGTTAGTCACGAGATGATGTATTACGGAACGAGTAAAGAAACTTGCCGGTAACGAGATTGAACTAGGTATTGAGATACCGATGATCGAATCTCAGGCAAGTAACATATCGGTGACAAAGGGAACAACGTTTGTTGTTATGTGGTTTGACCGATAAAGATCTTCGTAGAATATGTAGGTGCCAATATGAGCATCCAGGTTCCGCTATTGGTTATTGACCAAAGATGAGTCTCGGTCATTTCACACCTCGAGACCGATGCGCCAGGTGTCAGCCAGTTATTCGTCGTTGTTGCCATGCCATTTCTTGCGTGTTGCATTTTGCCATGTCATCATGTGCATTGTCATCAGCATGTTTTCAAAACTTGCATCCGTCCGAGTCCGCCCGTCCTTTCCGTTGTCCGTTCTGAGCCCAGACACACTCACACGCGCCCGCGACACCTCCGAATATTTATTTTATAAGTATCCGGGAAATGTTCTCGGAATGGGTTGAAACTTGGCATGTGGTCTTATTATAGAGTAGACAGACTGCCTGCCAAATTTCGTCGCATTTGGAGTCCGTTTGATAGCCCAACTATTATACTCGTAGCGGCACCATTGCCGGTATTTTTGTCGGACGTTTCGGTCTCCGAATTGCTGTGCCGGGCCTCTCTCCTCTTATCTCATCTCAGCCCGCACCCCTCCACACACCCACTAGGCTTGCCTAACCCCCTCTCGCAGCCGGATTCGTCGGATCTCGATCCGAGAGTCCGAATTGCTCTAAAAAACCACTCCAACCCCTAGTCCTAGCCCCCCTACCTTATATAAACACACCCTCATGCCATTTTTGGCCTCCCCTAGATCTTCCCCTACCCCTAGCCACCCTCCACCTTGGAATCCGCGCCCGTGATGTTAGTGTCTTAATCTTTGTTGCAAAACTGCTATGTGATGTTAGTGTCAAGTCCTTGTTGTCTGCCAACAATATGTTAGCATGTTTGTGAGGTTCCATCTTTGTGCATGTTGATCCAAATGGAGTGTATGATATGTCAAAATGTTCATTGCGAAGTGCCCTACATGATGGTTGATGTTGCATGCTTGTTTAAGTTCATATTACCATGTTTATCTCTGTTGCAAAAGTGCATGTGGCTGTTAAGTGCTGAAACTTGTTATCAGATGCTGATTTGTCATTTTTGTATCTTTATGTGTGATTTTTGTTTGAGCTACATGTCAATATGTTTTAGAAGCACAATCATGCCATCTTAGCTGTGGTGCAATCCACTTTTCATGATATTCCTTGTGGTGTTTGCAACAAGCTTGTAAAGTGGTCTGCTCGCTGTTGTTATTTTCTGAGACTTGTTGAAAAACTGCTAAGTCTGAAACTGTTATAACCTGATGCCATGTTTGCTTGATTCCCCACTCAAATCCATGAATGTTTTGTGTTGTCCAATGATCATGACTTGTTGTCCATGTTATGCTCTATCCATTCATGCCCTTGTTTGCAAATATGGCCTGCTGTAGTTTGTTGTTTTCATGCTCTCAAGTTGCTATAAAATGTTTCTGTCAGCCTGTTATCAGCTAGTTCAGTTTTGCCATGTGAATTGCTAGTGATCTATGCATCCTATGACCATGTTCTTGCCATGAGTAGCATCATAAACATGTCTTCTTTCTGTTGGTTATATTCACTTGCCATGATATTCTCTGAGATGAGTTGCACAAGCTTGCAAAGATGCCTACTTGTCTTTGTTGCTGCCATGTCTAGTTTATTTCACTAGGTGTGTGAAACTATTATCTTTTGCAATCTTGCCATGATGTTTTGAGCATGTTCTAGTGGTGTTTTGTAGTAGCTCATTGGTCATGCTTGTAGTGCTGGACATGTACATGATTTCCATGCCCTTTGTTGCCATGAAGTGTTATTGTATCATGTTGTTTTGATGTCAACTAAGTGCCATGTTGCTGTTTTTGGACAGCTCGTTGTTATATCTTGTTTCGTGTATATGTGTTGAACCGTTGCTCCGTTTTGAGCGTGCTATATATGAAACTTGTGTGTGTTTGCATGTAGATGCATAATATCATGTGGTCAACATGTTTGGAGTGTGTTTGCTTGTTGTTTGAATGCATCTTGCATATTTGCCATGCTTGTCTTGTTTTGCTCATATCTTCTAGGCCGTAGCTCCGAATTAAATAAATTTGATATGAAACTTGACTAGAATTTTGAGTAGATCATCATGGTGCATGTGAGGACTTAAGGTTTGTTCAGATCTGGACCAATTTCGGAATGTGCATATGAGGACTTACCGGAATTGTTTTATGTTGTATCCGGCCTCATTTAAACTTGCTTTGTGTGATGTTCTTGTTTGCATCATCCCTTGCCATGTTTTGCATCATATAGACTTGTCTTGCATCATACTTAGTTGAGCATAATGTCGTGTTCTTGTGTGGTGTGTTTACCGTGTTGCTTGCTTCTTCTCGTTAGTGCTTGTCTCGTTGCGATCGTGATGATTCGTTCGACTACACTTGGTTCGTCTTCGTGGCTTCTTCTTCGTCTTCTTCATGGACTCGTTCTTCTTCCTTGCGGGATCTCAGGCAAGATGACTGTCTCCTTGGATACCTTTACTATCATTGCCATGCTAGTTGTCTCGATGCTATCGCTATATGTCACGCTACCTATCTTTTGTTGTCAGCCTCTCCATGCTGCCATGAACCTCTAACCTTTGACACCTTCCTAGCAAACTGTTGTTTGGCTATGTTACCCGCTTGCTCAACCCCTCTTATAGCGTTGTTAGTTGCAGGTGAAGATGAAGATTGCTCCATGTTGGAGCTGGACGTTGTTGGAATATCACAATATCTATTAATTTAATTAATGCACATATGTACTTGCCAATGGGTGGAAGGCTTGGCCTTTTGCTCGGTGTTCTGTTCCACTCATGCCGCCATAATAAACGAAAAACCGGCGTTATGTTCCTTGATTTTGCGTTCCTAACACGGTTGGGGTTTATGGGCCCCCTTGATAATTCGCACTGCTTAAAGCTTTTCCAGCAAGACCCAACCTTGGTACTACATTTGCCTACTAACTAAAAAACTTGCATAGGGACCGGCTTCACCCGAGGACTCTTAATCAACCCTCGGGCCAGTGCCCCTCATGAGTGTTGGTCCAAATCTGTCAACTGCCGGTGACCGCCAGGGGAAACTCTGGTATTTTGGTCTACCGGAAGTTTGTACAATCCGATCGTGGCCTGAGACGAGATACGCGCGGCTCTTATCAGGGTGTCGGCACGTTGGGAGGTCTTGCTGGATTAGTTTTACCTTTGTCGAAATATCTTGAGCACGGGATTCCGAGAATACTCGGGTCATCCCAACATGGAGTTGTGACTCCGCAGATCATGAGCTTGTGATGGGCTAAGTTGGGACACTCCAGCAGGGTTTGATCTTTCGAAAGTCGTGCCCGCGGTTGTGTGGCAGATGGGAATTTGTTAATGTCCGGTTGTAGAAAACTTGATAGAGGATCCGAGATAAAATACACAACCACGTGAGTAACCGTGACTGTCTCTTTTCATTTTGAGAAGAGAACACGGTGGGGTTATGTTTGACTCGCAGGTAGTTCAGGATCTCTAGCGATCATTACTAGTTTACGACCGCTTGCGTAGAGGCTCATCTTATTTTTGTACTCGTAAGTTAGCCACCATACTTTTGCTTAGTCGCCGCTGCAACCTCACCACTATCCTTTCCATACCCAATAAAGCTTTGCTAGTCTTGATACCCATGGTTATGGGATTACTGAGTCCTCGTGGCTCACAGATACTACAATAATAGTTGAAGGTGCAGGTTTCCGATGACTTGAGGCGAGAGCGATGTTATTCATGTTGGTGTTCTTTCTTCTTCTTCTTCGTCAGTCTTGGGTTAGGTTCCTGGTCGGCAGCCTGGGATAGCAGATGGATGTCGTTGTGCTTTTCATGTTTGCATCCTTAGTCGGATGCCTTATATTGATGTTGTTGTATTCATGTGACTTGTATGAATTGTTGTATCCCCCATGTATGTATGTAATGGTACGATGTAATGATATCCATCTTGCTAAGCGCCCGAAATGCGGTTGTGCCTCAATCACAAGTTTTATCTAGTGATCGAGATAGAATCGCATCTTGGGCGTGACAAGTTGGTATCAGAGCCTCGACCGACCATAGGAGCCCCCTTGATTGATCGTAGTTTGACCGTTGTCGAGTCTAGAAGAAAACTATTTTGGAGTCTAGTTATATCGGAGAGTAGGAATTCTTTTTACTCCTCAGCCCCTTCATCGCTCTGGTGAGGAATCTTGACGTAGGTGTTTTGAATTGCTCCTCTTCCCCTTCAATTTTTTTAGGATCACGCGGTTAGTTTTTCGTTTGTTGCGTTGTCAGCTCTTGTCATCCGGCGCACTTCTCCTCGAGTTGATTCGACCCTCTTCATCTTTTGCTAGTTCAATCCTCAGTTCTTTTCGACCGGCATCGTTTTTCCTCGTCCGATGTGGTCTTTCTTTTCCCACCCGCCCACCCTTTTGCTTCTCGAAGCCAGAGTCCTTAATCAAATATCCATCCTACTCGTGTGAATCCTTTGCATTCTTTCCTCAGTTATTTCAACCGTTGAATTCTCGTCTCGTCATCATTATTCATCTCTTTTTTCTTCCCCGGTGGATTCAATTCAAGTTTTTGGTGTTGTTCATATTCTTTCATCGGATCAAATATTTTTCCTGGATCGTTCACCTCTCGCCATTTAATTGTTCCGGTGTTTCAAAGACATTCCAGGAGATTCATCTGTATTCTAATTTATTCGAGGTTGTCACCTCATTCGAGTCTTTCAAACGTTTCGGTGCATCGTTTCTCACTCGAATAATCCTTTCAACGGTGTTTTCTCTTCGGTGGGATCATAACCCACAGGTCTTTTCCCACGATCTTACCCGACTCTTCTAATTTCCCGGAGTGTTCCGAAATTCTTTCAAAGTGTGACGTAAGTATGGATTCCATCAGTCATGTGTCTTCTGCAAGATCGTTTGCAATTTCTTTTCATCGTTGGTTCAACCTTTCTTCTTTTCATTCTTCCAGAGTATTTCATGAATTCTTTTCTTTGTGTTCCTCCGAAGGCCATCATTTCAGAAGATTTCTTTGTTCTCAGTTTTGAACTTCGTCCTCCAGATATTCTTCATTGATGCCTCTTCGTTCGTCTCACATTCGTTCAGGTGCTTCGTTCAGTATTCTTGAATCAGTTCACGATCTCTTCGTTCTCGGGTATCTAAATTCCCCAAGTGCTTAGTCTTCCCGGCGATTCATTCTCTTGTATTCGCTCGATTTTAATTCTTCTCGATGGCTTGTTCTCTTTCATCACTCGATTTTAATTCTTCCAAGTGGTTCGTTCCTTTTATTCACTCGGCTTCAATTCTTACGGTGGTTCACTCAGGAATTCTTTTCCGGTGTTATCATATCAATCCATTCATTTTTATTCCAATCCTACCGGTGTTTCATGAAGGTTTTCGCAAGTTCGCGATATATCCCTCTTTAATCATTTCAACTAGAATAAGTACTATGTGAATCCATTGCTTTCATCAATTTAATAGATGAAGGATGAGCATACCATAATTCTTATTCATTCTCGTCAAGTTGATTTATTCCTTCCTTCGGAGTTTATTCTTGATGAATAAATTCTATTCCCAAGTGTATTTATCTTTTCTTTCCCGGAGTTCAATGTTTTCTCGGCCATCTCATTGGTACCCCCGTCTAAATCATCGCAAGGCTTTAATCTTATTCTTTTCATCCATCATTTCTATATCATCATCCTTTCGTTACCGGAGTTCTTCATGGTGGTTCATCGCGATTCAAATCATTCTTCAAGTGTTCATCAAATTATTTTGGATCAAGCGCAAGCATTATTCTTTTGTGTCTCGAGATGCAAATAATTTTCCGTATTCTTTTGAAGTGGAGTTTTGCATTCTTCGCTCTTCTCAGCTCATCAATACTTTGGTTGCGGCATAATATCGCCTCAAGTTTCGAGATGATGTCCATAAGTCCACAACAAGCTAATTTTTTTGTTGTTCATTTCTCAACAACTCCATTCAATCCTTCCATCTAAGTATGCCTTCAAATTCATTGTGCTAGAAGATGCGTTCTTTCCCCTTTTATTCTTAAGCCATCCTTTAATTATTCCGGAGGCATTTTCTTGTTCATCTCGTCAAGTATTATTCCATCTTCTTGAGGTCATGTTCTATTCCTTCCACTTTCAGCCGGAGTGCTGCCTAAATTCATTCGTTTGAATTTCTTTTCTATCTCTGTTAACCGGAGTGGTTTCATTGTCTCTTTTGTCACTTAAGCTCTTGGTTCTCGTCGTATGCCCTGTTTCCACAATTTACCAAAGCTTCTCAATCTCAATCATCTCCGTTATATTCTTACTTTCGAGTGGCTCAACCTCTCAAGGTTCTTTGGTTTCACCTTTTTCCTTTTTCCCTTCCGTCGCGTTCCTAAGATCTTGGGACGAGATCTCTTGTTAGTAGGGGCGTGTTGTGACACCCCAAGACCGATGCGCCAGGTGTCAGCCAGTTATTCGTCGTTGTTGCTATGTCATTTGCTTGCGTGTTGCATTTTGCCATGTCATCATGTCCATTGTCATCAGCATGTTTTCAAAACTTGTACCCCTCCGAGTCCGCCCGTCCTTTCCGTTGTCCGTTCTGAGCCCAGACACACTCACACGCGCCCGCGGCACCTTCGAATATTTATTTTATAAGTGGCCAGGAAATGTTCTCGGAATAGGCTGAAACTTGGCGTGTGGTCTTATTATAGTGTAGACAGACCGCCTGCCAAATTTCGTCGCATTCGGAGTCCGTTTGATAGCCCAACCGTTATACTCGTAGCGACACCGTTGCCGGTATTTTCGTCGGACGTTTCGGTCTCCGAAATGCTGTGCTGGGCCTCTCTCCTCTCATCTCATCTCAGCCCAGACCCACACAGCCCACTAGGCCTTCCTAACCCCCTCTCGCAGCCGAAATCGTCGGATCTCGATCCGAGGGTCCGAATCGCTCTAAAAAACCCCTCCAAACCCTAGTCCTAGCTCCTACCTTATATAAACACACCCTCATGCCATTTTTGGCCTCCCCTATATCTTCCCCTACCCCTAGCCTCCCTCCACCTCAGAATTCGCGGCACCAGCCAGCTCCACCTACCTCTCACCACCTCTCTACTCCAAATCCGGCGCCCACCACCCTAGCGCCGCCACTTGGCGCCACCTGAGTGGCCAGCCGCCGCTCTCGTCCTCTCCTAGGCAGCCACGTCGCCCAGCCCCTCTCCCACCGCCGCAAGCCCGCTTGGCCTGGGTGCAGGCCCGCCAGGGACCGATCCGCCCGGATCTCGATGCCGAAGTGCTGCGCCGCCGCCCGCGTCCCGTGCGTCGCCCCCGCGTGCTCCCGATCTGGTTCGAGGGGAGGAGCCCCTCGACCCCGAGCCCTCTGCCCCGAGCTGCCGCCCTTCGCCGACGAGCGCCACCGCCGCCCTAGTGAGCGCGGCTCCGTCCTGCCCCGTCTTCCCCTCTGCTGTCTCTCTCTCTCTCTCACTAATCTCTCTCTCGGCCATGGAACCGAGCTCCCAGTGCACTGCCGTCCTCGGGGATCGCTGTCCGCCGCCGTTAGTCACTAGATCCGGCCAGCCTCTGTCGGATCCGGTCAGTCTGGACCTGCCCCGCCGTCCCCTGCGTCCTCTTGCCGTCGCCGCCGCACTTGGCCTCTTCCTCGCCGTCGAGGGAGGCCGACACCACCGTGCGCCCGTGTGGGCCTCAACCACTGCCTGGGCCGGCCGTCCGCCTCGCCTGCGGCCCAGCCGCACTGCCAGGCCGGCCTGCTACCGCCCTCCTCCCTGACTGGGCTGAGCCCATGGTGAGCCCAGCTCCACCCCCCGTCTTTTTCCTTATCCGACGCCCTGGCCGTGAGATAGCTATTCAGCGCCCTTTCGTTTCGTTTTTTCCAGAAAAATCACTAAGTCCCTGAATTGCTATAAAAATGTGTGCATATTGTGGTGCTTGTAACTTTTTGTGTGGTCATCCAAATGAAGCATATGATATATCAAAATGTTCGTTGTGATATGCTCTACATGTTAGTTGCATTTGCATGCATGTTACTATTCATCTTCATGTCTTAATCTTCGTTGCAAAACAGCTATGTGATGTTAGTGTCAAGTCCTTGTTGTCTGCCAACAATATGTTAGCATGTTTGCGAGGTTGTATCTTTGTGCATGTTGGTCCAAATGGAGTGTATGATATGTCAAAATGTTCATTGTGAAGTGATCTACATGATGGTTCTTGTTGCATGCTTGTTTAAGTTCACATTACCATGTTTATCTCTGTTGCAAAAGTGCATGTGGCTGTTAAGTGCTGAAACTTGTTATGAGATGCTGATTTGTCATTTTTGTATCTTTATGTGTGATTTTTGTTTGAGCTACATGTCAATGTGTTTTAGAAGCACAATCATGCCATCTTTGCTGTGGTGCAATCCACTTTTCATGATATTCCTTGTGGTGTTTGCAACAAGCTTGTAAAGTGGCCTACTCGCTGTTGTTATTTTCTGAGACTTGTTGAAAAACTGCTAAGTCTGAAACTGTTATAACCTGATGCCATGTTTGCTTGATGCCCCACTCAAATCCATGAATGTTTTGTGTTTTCCAATGATCATGTCTTGTTGTCCATGTTATGCTCTATCCATTCATGCACTTGTTTGCAAATATGGCCTGCTGTAGCTGGTTGTTTTCATGCTCTCAAGTTGCTATAAAATGTTTCTGTCAGCCTGTTATCAGCTAGTTCAGTTTTGCCATGTGAATTGCTAGTGATCTATGCATTCTATGACCATGTTCTTGCCATGAGTAGCATCATAAACATGTCTTCTTGCCGTTGGTTATATCCACTTGCCATGATATGCTCTAAGATGAGTTGCATAAGCTTGCAAACATGCCTACTTGTCGTTGTTGCTGCCATGTCTAGTTTATTTCACTAGGTGTGTGAAACTATTATCTTTTGCAATCTTGCCATGATGTTTTGAGCATGTTCTAGTGGTGTTTTGTAGTAGCTCATTGGTCATGCTTGTAGTGCTGGACATGTACATGCTTTCCATGCCCTTTGTTGCCATGAAGTGTTATTGTAACATGTTGTTTTGATGTCAACTAAGTGCCATGTTGCTGTTTTCGGACAGCTTGTTGTTATATCTTGTTTCGTGTATATGTGTTTAACCGTTGCCCGTTTTGAGCGTGCTCTATATGAAACTTGTGTGTGTTTGCATGTAGATGCATAATATCATGTGGTCAACATGTTTGGAGTGTGTTTGCTTGTTGTTTGAATGCATCTTGCATATTTGCCATGCTTGTCTTGTTTTGCTCATATCTTCTAGGCCGTAGCTCCGAATTAAATAAACTTGATATGAAACTTGACTAGAATTTCGAGTAGATCATCATGGTGCATGTTAACTTGCTATTTAACAACTTGAACTTAAGGTTCGTTCAGATCTGGACCAATTTTGAAATGTGCATATGAGGACTTACCAGAATTGTTTTATGTTGTATCCGGCCTCATTTAAACTTTCTTTGTGTGATGTTCTTGTTTGCATCATCCCTTGCCATGTTTTCCATCATATAGACTTGTCTTGCATCATACTTGGTTGAGCATAATCTCGTGTTCTTGTGTGGTGTGTTTACCGTGTTGCTTGCTTCTTCTCATTAGTGCTTGTCTCGTTGTGATCGTGAGGATTCGTTCGACTACACTTGGTTCGTCTTCGTGGATTCTACTTCGTCTTCTTCATGGAATCGTTCTTCTTCCTTGCGGGATCTCAGGCAAGATGACCGTCTCCTTGGATACCTTTACTATCATTGCCAAGCTAGTTGTCTCGATGCTATCACTATTTGTCACGCTACCTATCTTTTGTTGTCAGCCTCTCCATGTTGCCATGAAACCTCTAACCTTTGACACCTTCCTAGCAAACCGTTGTTTGGCTATGTTACCCGCTTGCTCAGCCCCTCTTATAGCGTTGTTAGTTGCAGGTGAAGATGAAGATTGCTCCATGTTCGAGCTGGACGTTGTTGGAATATCATAATATCTATTAATTTAATTAATGCACATATATACTTGGCAATGGGTGGAAGGCTTGGCCTTTTGCTCGTTGTTTTGTTCCACTCATGCCGCCTTAAGAACCGATAAACCGGCGTTATGTTCCTTGATTTTGCATTCCTAACACGGTTGGGGTTTATGGCCCCCCCTTGATAATTCGCACTGCTTAAAGCTTTTCCAGCAAGACCCAACCTTGGTACTACATTTGCCTAATAACTAAAAAACTTGCATAGGGACCGGCTTCACCCGACGACTCTTAATCAACCCCCGGGCCAGCGCTCCTCATGAGTGTTGGTCGAAATTTGTCAACCGCCGGTGACCGCCAGGGGCAACTCTGGTATTTTAGTCTACCGGAAGTTTGGACAATCCGATCATGGCCTGAGACAAGATACGCGCGGCTCTTATCAGGGTGTCGGCACGTTGGGATGTCTTGCTGGATTAGTTTTACCTTTGTTGAAATATCTTGAGCACGGGATTCCGAGAATACTCGGGTCTTCCCAACATGGAGTTGCGACTCTGCAGATCGTGAGCTTGTGATGGGCTAAGTTGGGACACCCCTGCAGGGTTTGATCTTTCGAAAGCCGTGCCCGCGGCTATGTGGCAGATGGGAATTTGTTAATGTCCGATTGTAGAAAACTTGACAGAGGATCCGAGATAAAATACGCAACCGCGTGAGTAACTGTGACTGTCTCTTTTCATTTTGAGAAGAGAACATGGTGGGTTTATGTTTGACTCGCAGGTAGTTCAGGATCTCTAGCGATCATTACTAGCTTACGGCCGCTTGCGTAGAGGCTCATCTTATTCTTGTACTTGTAAGTTAGCCACCATACTTTTGCTTAGTCGCTGCTGCAACCTTACCACTATCCTTTCCATGCGCAATAAAGCCTTGCTAGTCTTGATACCCATGGTTATGGGATTGTTGAGTCCTCGTGGCTCGCAGATACTACAACAACAGTTGCAGGTGCAGGGTTCCGATGACTTGACACGAGAGCGATGTTCTTTGTGTTGGTGTTCTTTATTCTTCTTCTTCTTCGTCAGTCTTGGGTTAGGTTCCTGGTCGGCAGCCTGGGATAGCAGATGGATGTCGTTGTGCTTTTCATGTTTGCATCCGTAGTCGGATGCCTTGTATATATGTTGTCGTATTCATGTGACTTGTATGAATTACTGTATCCCCCTTGTATGTATGTAATGGTACGATGTAATGATATCCATCTTGCTAAGCGCCTGAAATGCGGTTGTGCCTCAATCACAAGTTTTATCTAGTGATCGAGATGGAAACGCATCTTGGGCGTGATAGGTCATGTCTACATAGTTCTCGAACTCGTAGGATCCGCACGCTTAACGTTTGATGACGATCGATATTATGAGTTTATAAGTTTTGATGTACCGAAGGTAGTTCGGAGTCCCAGATGAGATCACGGACTTGACGAGGAGTCTCCGAATGTCCGAGACATAAATATTGATATATTGGACGACTATGTTTGGACACCAGAAGGGTCCCGGAAGGTTTCGGTCATATACCGGAGTACCGGGGTGTTACCGGAACCCCCGGGGAGTTAATTGGGCCTCATGGGCCCTAGTGGGAGAAGAGGAGGGGCGACGAGGGAAGCCGCATGCCCCCTCCCCTTCTAGTCCGAATTGGACAAGGAGGGGGGGTGGCGCCCCCCTTTCATTCTCTTCCTCTCTCCCTTCCTTCTCCCCTCCTACTCCAACTAAGAAAAGAGGGAGTCCTACTCCCGGTGGGAGTAGGACTCCTCCCTTGGCGCGCCCTCCTCCTGGCCGGCCGCCTCTCCCCTAGCTCCTTTATATAAGGGGGTAGGGGGCACTTCTAGACACACAAGTTGATCATTTGATCTCTCCCAACCGTGTGCGGTGCCCCCCTCCACAGAAACACACCTCGGTCATACCGTTGCAGTGCTTAGGCGAAGCCCTGTGCCGGTAGCTTCATCATCTTCGTCACCACGCTGTCGTGCTGACGAAACTCTCCCGTGAAGCTCTACTTGATCAAGAGCTCGTGGGACGTCATCAAGCTGAACGTGCGCTGAACGCGGAGGTGCCGTATGTTCGGTGCTTGATCGGTTGGATCACGAAGAAGTTCGACTACATCAACCGTGTCACTAGACGCTTCCGCTTTCAGTCTATGAGGGTACGTAGACACACTCTCCCCTCTCGTTGCTATGCGGCTAGTAGATAGGTCTTGCGTGATCATAAGAAATTTTTTGAATACTACGTTCCCCAACAACAAGAGCAATTCCGGGAACACCTTCATCTTGAGTATCTTCGGAGTCGGAGTAGTAGCTTCTTTTGGAGTGGTCATCAGAGTCGAAACCGGATACCCATTCGCCAACATGAGCTTGATGTCTTCGTCTTGTATAGCTCCTTGATGATTTGTCCTTCCTTTCCGAATCTTTGCTTCTCCGGGAAGGTCTTCGTTCATAATGATCATCTCTACTCCTTCTCTCTCATGGTGGTGAATCTTCTCTTCTACTCCTCCTTTTAGGCGAGTCTTCTTTTCTCTTTTGTGGAGTCGTACAATCATTGGAGTAGTGTCTGGGTCTTCCACAATTGTAGCAATTCCGATCACAACTTGAAGATCTTTTGTCATTGTAGGACCTTGATTTGGAGTTTCTCTTTGCTTCTATTCTTGTAGAACTTGTTAAAGTTCTTCACCATTAAGTTCAATTTTTCATTGAAGACTTGTTTCTCACTTGATGATGTGGGAGCATCACATGAGGCTTTGTAAGCACCACTTGACTTGTTGTGGAGCTCTTCATTATCCTTAAGTGACATCTCATGAGCAACAATTCTTCCAATGACTTCCGTAGGCTTGAGATCTTTGTAATTGGGCATCATTTGAATCAATGTGCACACGGTGTCATATTTTCCATCCAAGGCTCTTAGGATTTTATTGATGATGAATCTGTCGGTCATCTCTTCGCTTCCTAAGCCGGCAATCTCATTTGTGATGAGAGCAAGCCTAGAGTACATTTCAGCGACACCTTCACCATCCTTCATCTTGAACTTGTCAAGTCGACTTTGAAGCACAACCAACTTGGATTCCTTGACGGAGTCGGTACCTTCGTGCATATCAATCAAAGTATCCCAAATTTCCTTGGCATTCTCAAGACGGCTGATTTTGTTGAATTCTTCGGGGCACAATCCGTTGAAGAGGATATCGCAAACTTGAGCATTGTATTGCAACATCTTCAATTCTTCTGCGGTAGCTTCACGGTTTGGTTCACTCCCATCAAAGAATTCACCTTGCAAGTCAACACACACAATAGACCAAACGGCGGGGTTATGTCCAAGAATATGCATTTTCATCTTATGCTTCCAACTAGCAAAATTAGTACCATCAAAGTAAGAACCTCTACGGTGGTAATTTCCCTCACTAGACGCCATACTCTCGTAGGTTGTGAAACCAAGGCTATGATCACCAAAGCTATGGAAATGAAGGCAAATGGAGACCAAAGCTCTTATACCACTTGTAGGATCGAAAGTATGTCTAAAGGGGGGGGGTGATTAGACTACTTGACCAAATAAAAACCTAGCCTTTTCCCAATTTTAATTCTTGGCAGATTTTAGCAATTATGCACAAGTCAAGCAGTCAGTCTACACATGCAATTCTAAGAGTATAGCAGCGGAATGTAAAGCAATTGCATATGAAGGTAAATGGAGGAGTTTGAGGGAGCAAACGCAATGTAGACACAGAGATTTTTTCCCATGGTTCTGATAGGTGGTGCTATCGTACATCCACGTTGATGGAGACTTCAACCCACAAAGGGTAACAGCTGCGTGAGTCCACGGAAGGCTCCACCCATGAAGGGTCCGCGAAGAAGCAACCTTGTCTATCCCACCATGGCCATCGCCCATGCAGGACTTGCCTCACTTTGGTAGATCTTCACGAAGTAGGCGATCTCCTTGCCCCGTACAACTCCTTGGTTCAACTCCACAATCTTGACGGAGGCTCCCAAGTGACACCTAACCAATCTAGGAGACACCACTCTCCAAAAGGTAATAGACGGTGTGTTGATGATGAACTCCTTGCTCTTGTGCTTCAAATGATAGTCTCCCCAACACTCAACTCTCTTTCATAGGATTGGATTTGGTGGAAAGATGATTTGAGTGGAAAGCAACTTGGAGAAGACTAGAGATCAAGATTTATGTGGTTGGAATGGAATATCTTGACTTCAACACAAGTGTAGGTGGTTCTCTCTCAGAAAATGTATGTTGGAAGTGTAGGCATGTTTTGATGGATTTCTCCACAAATGAAGAGTGGGTGGAGGGGTATATATGGCCTCCACACAGAATCTAACCATTGCACACGGTTTACCAAACTCGGTGGGACCGAATCAGAGAACTCGGTCAGACCGATTTAGTTCATAATGTGACCGTTAGGCATTTCGGTGGGACCGATATGATCAACTCAGTAGGACCGATTTCATTAGGGTTAGGGCATAACGTAATCTCGGTGAGACTGATTACACAAACTCGGTAGGACCGATTTTGGTAATAAGCTAACCAGAGAGTTGGTCAGGCAAACTCGGTGGGACCGATTCACTCGTTTCGGTTGGACCGAAATGTTACGAAGGGGAAACAGAGAGTTTGCATTGCGAACTTGGTGGGACCAATCGCTCATCTCGGTTAGACTGAAATATTACGAAGGGAAACATAGAGTTTGCAATCCCATCTCGGTGAGACCGAGATCCCTATCAGTGAGAACGAAGTGACCAGGGTTTGTGGCAGTGGCTATGTCAACTGAACTCGGTGGCGCTTGATAGAAAGTTTCGGTGGGGCCGAGTTTGACTTTTGGTTTGGGACATATGTGGATGTGATAAAGTGGTTGAGGGTTTTGGAGCATATCACTAAGCATTTTGAGCAAGAAACCCATTAAGCAACACCTCATCCCCTTTTAATAGTATTGGCTTTCATATGGACTCAATGTGATCTTGGATCACTAAAATAGAAAATGTAGAGTCTTCAGCTTGAGCCAATATGTGTCCTTAGCATTTTGAGGGGTCCACATTCCTAATCCATGCCATGCCAATCATTGAACTTTCCTGAAATATTTATCTTGAGATAGCATTAGTTCAATGAGCTATATGTTGTTAGTAATTACCAAAACCACCCAGGGATAGTTGCACTTTCAGGATGTCTATCTAAGTGGGAGTTCTTCAGTAATATGATTAATTGAACTTTAATTTATCATGAACTTAGTCTTGATAGTTTTTGCATATATATGTTGTTGTAGATCAATGGCCCGTGCTACCGTTCCCTTGAATTTTAATGCGTTCCTAGAGAAAGCTAAGTTGAAAGATAATGGTAGCAACTACACGGACTGGGTTCGTAACTTGAGGATTATCCTCATTGCTGCACAGAAGAATTATGTCCTTGAAGCACCGCTAGGTGACAAGCCCCCTCCCACTAATGTAGATGCTTTGAACGTCTGGCAGACGCGGTATGATGACTACACGATAGTTCAGTGTGCCATGCATTAGGGCTTAGAATCGGGACTTCAAAGACGTTTTGAACGTCATGGAGCATATGAGATGTTCCAAGAATTGAAGTTAATATTTCAAGAAAATGTCCGAGTAGAGAGATATGAAGTCTCCAACAAGTTCTATAGCTGCAAGATGGAGGAGAACAGTTCTATCAGTGAACACTTACTCAGAATGTCTGGGTACGACAATCACATGACTCAACTTGTAGTCAAAGTTGATGAATATATTGTTACTGATAGAGTTCTTCAATCACTACCACAAAGCTATAAAAGGCTTCGTGATGAACTATAATATGCAAGGGATGCGGAAGACAATTCCCGAGCTCTTCGCTATGCTCAAAGCTGCAGAGGTAGAAATCAAAAAGGAGCATCAAGTGTTGATGGTTAACAAAACCACTAGTTTCAAGAAAAAAGGGCAAGGGAAAGAAGGGGAACTTCAAGAAGAATAGTAAACCAGTTGCTAATCTCGCGAAGAAACCCAAGTCTGCAGCCAAGCCTGAAACTGAGTGTTTCTACTACAAAGGGACTGGTCACTGGAAGCGGAACTGCCCCAAGTATTTGGCGGATAAGAAGGATGGCAAAGTGAACAAAGGTATATTTTATATACATGTTATTGATGTGTACCTTACTAATGCTCGTAGTAGCGCATGGGTATTTGATACTGGTTCGGCTGCTCATATTTGTAATTCGAAACAGGGGCTATGGATTAAACGAAGATTGGCTAAGGATGAGGTGACGATGCGCATGGTAAATGGTTCCAAAGTTGATGTGATCACTGTTGGGGAACGTAGCATAATTCAAAAAAATTCTACGCTTTCACCAAGATCCAAGTATGGAGACATCTAGCAACGAGCAAGTAAGAGTGCATCTACATACCGTTATGGAGATTGCGAGCGGAAGCTTTCGAAGAAACGTGGATGAAGTAGTCGTACTCTTCGCGTTCTTCGTCACCGATGATCTAGCGCCGAACGGACGGCACCTCCGCGTTCAACACACGTACGGTGCAGCAACGTCACCTCCTTCTTGATCCAGCAAGGGGGGAGGAGAAGTCGTCAGAGATCCAGCAGCACGACGGCGTGATGACGGATGCAGTGGAGATCGCAGCAGGGCTTCATCGGGCGCCCTGCGTTGGAGTATGGAGGTGTGACGGGAGGGGGAGATGCGCCAGGGCAAGGGTGCGGCTGCCCTCTCCCCTCCCACATATATATAGGGGGCCGGGGGGTGCGCCAGGGCCCCTGCAGATCCAATCTGCAGGGGGGCGGCGGCCAGGGGGGGTTCCTTGCCCCCCAAGGCAAGTGGAGCCCCCCTCCCCCTTAGGGTTTTAACCCTAGGCGCATGGGGAGGTGGGCCCCTAGTGGTGCGCCAGCCCATTAGGGCTGGACACTTCCCCTTGCGGCCTAGGGGCCCCACCGGGATGGGTGGCCCCACCCGGTGGACCCTCGGGGCCCCTCCGGTGGTCCCGGGACGCTCCCGGTGACCCCCGGAGATCACCCGATGGCCGAAACTGGACTTCCTATATATTAATCTTTACCTCCGGACCATTCCGGAACTCTTCGTGACGTCCGGGATATCATCCAGGACTCCGAACAACTTTTGGGTTTCCACGTGCATTTATCTCTACGACCCTAGCGTTACCGAATCTTAAGTGTGTAGACCCTACGGGTTCGGGAGTCACGTAGACATGACCGAGACGACTCTCCGGTCAATAACCAACAGCAGGATCTGGATACCCATGTTGGTTCCCACGTGTTCCTCGATGATCTTCATCGGATGAACCACCGTGTCAAGGATTCACTTAATCCCGTACGTTATTCCCTTTGTCCATCGGTACGGTACTTGCCCGAGATTCGATCGTCGGTATTTCCGATACCTTGTTCAATCTCGTTATGGCAAGTCTCTTTACTCGATCCGTAATCAATCATCCCGTGAGTAACTACTTAGTCACATTGAGCTCATTATGATGATGTCTTACCGAGTGGGCCCAGAGGTACCTCTCCGTCATGCGGAGTGACAACATCCCAGTCTCGGTTCGTACCAACTCAACAGACACTTTCGGAGATACCCGATGCGTACCTTTATAGCCACCCAGTTACGTTGTGACGGTTGGCACACCCAAAGTATTCCTACGGCATCCGGGAGTTGTACAACCTCATGGTCTAAGGAATAAATACTTGACACCGAAAATCTTATGCATTACGAACTATACGATCTCGTGTTATGCTCAAGTTTGGGTCTTGTCCATCACATCATTCTCCTAATGATGTGATCCTCTTATCACTGACATCCTATGTCCATGGTCAGGAAACCGTGACCATCTGTTGATCAACGAGCTGGCTACTAGAGGCCTACCAGGGACTCATTGTGGTCTATGTATTCACACATGTATCGCTGTTTCCGTACAATACAATTCAAGCATGAATAACAGACAATTATCATGAACAAGGAGATATAATAATAATGCTTTTATTATTGCCTCTAGGGCATATCTCCAACAGTCTCCCACTTGCACTGGAGTCAATAATCTAGTTACATTGTGATGAATCGAACACCCATAGAGTTCTGGTGTTGATCATGTTTTGCTCGTGAAAGAGGTTTAGTCAACGGGTCTGCTACATTCAGATCCGTATGCACTTTACAAATATCTATGTCTCCATCCTGAACATAATTCCGGATGGAGTTGAAACGGCGCTTGATGTGCTTGGTCTTCTTGTGAAACCTGGGCTCCTTGGTAATAGCAATAGCACCAGTGTTGTCACAAAAGAGAGTCATCGGGCTTGACGCGCTTGGAATGACTCGTAGGTCGGTGATGAACTCCTTCATCCAGACTCCTTCCTGCGCTGCTTCACAAGCAGCTATGTACTCCGCTTCACATGTAGACGCTGCCACCACGCTCTGTTTGCAACTGCACCAGCTGACTGCCCCTCCGTTCAAAATATACACGTATCCGGTTTGTGACTTAGAGTCATCCAGATCTGTGTCGAAGCTAGCATCGACGTAACCCTTTACGACGAGCTCTTCGTCACCTCCATAAACGAGAAACATATCCTTAGTCCTTTTCAGGTATTTCAGGATGTTCTTGACCGCTATGCAGTGTTCCGTACCGGGATCACTTTGGTACCTTCCTACCAAACTTATGGCAAGGTTCACATCAGGTCTGGTACACAGCATGGCATACATGATAGAACCTATGGCCGAGGCATAGGGAATGACACTCATCTTTTCTCTATCTTCTGCCGTGGTCGGTGACTGAGCTTTGCTCAATCTCATACCTTGCAAAACAGGCAAGAATCCTTTCTTTGACTGATCCATATTGAACTTCTTCAATATTTTGTCAAGGTATGTACTTTGTGAAAGACCAATGAGGCGTCTCGATCTATCTCTATAGATTTTGATGCCTAATATGTAAGCAGCTTCTCCAAGGTCCTTCATTGAAAAACTTTTATTCAAGTAGGCCTTTACATTTTCGAAGAATTCTATATCATTTCCCATCAGCAATATGTCATCCACATATAATATGAGAAATGCCACAGAGCTCCCACTCACTTTCTTGTAAATACAGGCTTCTCCACAAGTCTGTATAAATCCAAACGCTTTGATCACTTCATCAAAGCGAATATTCCAACTCCGAGATGCTTGCACCAGCCCGTAAATCGAGCGCTGGAGCTTGCATACCTTGTTAGCGTTCTCTGGATCGACAAAACCTTCCGGTTGCATCATATACAACTCTTCCTTGAGGAAGCCATTAAGGAATGCTGTTTTGACGTCCATTTGCCATATCTCATAATCATAGAATGCGGCAATAGCTAACATGATTCTGACTGACTTCAGCATCGCTACGGGAGAGAAAGTCTCGCCGTAGTCAATCCCTTGAACTTGTCGATAACCATTAGCGACAAGCCGAGCCTTATAGATGGTCACATTACCATCCGCGTCTGTCTTCTTCTTAAATATCCATTTGTTTTCTATGGCGTGCCTATCATCAGGCAAGTCCACCAAAGTCCATACTTTGTTTTCATACATGGATTCTATCTCGGATTTCATGGCTCCAAGCCATTTATTGTCATCCGGGCCCGCCATCGCTTCTTCATAGTTCGAAGGTTCACCGTTGTCTAACAACATGATTTCCAGGACAGGGTTGCCGTACCACTCTGGTGCGGAACGTGCCATTGTGGACCTTCGAAGTTCAGTAGTAACTTGATCTGTTTCTACATGATCATTATCATCAACTTCCTCCCTTGTCGGTGCAGGCACCTCAGGAACAGTTTCCTGCGCTGCGCTACTTTCCGGTGCAGGAGGGGTGACTGTCACCTCATCAAGTTCTACTTTCCTCCCACTCACTTCTTTCGAGAGAAACTCTTTCTCCAGAAAGCATCCATTCTTGGCAACAAAGACTTTGCCTTCGGATCTGTGGTAGAAGGTGTACCCAATTGTTTCCTTTGGGTATCCTATGAAGACGATTTTTCCGATTTGGGTTCGAGTTTTTCAGGTTGAAGTTTCTTGACATAAGCATCGCAACCCCAAACTTTTAGAAACGACAACTTCGGTTTCTTGCCAAACCAAAGTTCATACGGAGTCGTCTCAATGGATTTCGACGGAGCCCTATTTAAAGTGAATGCGGCAGTCTCTAAAGCATAACCCCAAAAAGATAGCGGTAAATCGGTGAGGGACATCATAGATCGCACCATGTCCAACAGAGTATGATTTCGACGTTCTGACACACCGTTACGTTGAGGTGTTCCGGGCGGTGTCAATTGTGAAACAATTCCACAGCTCCTAAGGTGTGTGCCAAATTCATGACTTAAATATTCACCCCCACGATCTGATCGTAAGAACTTTATTTTTCTGTCACGTTGATTCTCAACCTCATTCTGAAATTCCTTGAACTTTTCAAAGGTCTCAGACTTGTGTTTCATCAAATAGATATACCCGTGTCTACTCAAGTCATCTGTGAGGGTGAGAACATAACGATAACCTCCGCGAGCCTCAACACTCATTGGACCGCACACATCGGTATGTATGATTTCCAACAAGTTGGGTGCTCGCTCCATTGTTCCGGAGAACGGAGTCTTGGTCATCTTGCCCAAGAGGCATGGTTCGCACGTGTCAAATGATTCATAATCAAGAGACTCTAGAAGTCCATCTGAATGGAGCTTCTTCATACGTTTGACACCAATATGACCAAGGCGGCAATGCCACAAGTATGTGGGACTACCATTATCAACTTTACATCTTTTGGCATCTACACTATAAATATGTGTATCACTACGTTCGAGATTCACCAAAAATAAACCATTGACCAGCGGGCATGACCATAAAACATATCTCTCAAATAAATAGAACAACCATTATTCTCCGATTTGAAAGAGTAGCCATCTCGCATAAGACGAGATCCGGAAACAATGTTCATGCTCAAAGCTGGTACTAAATAACAATTATTGAGGTTTAAAACAAATCCCGAGGGTAGATTTAGAGGCAGCGTGCCGACGGTGATCACATCGACCTTGGAACCATTCCCGACGCGCATCGTCACCTCATCATTCGCCAGTCTCCGTTTATTCCGCAGCTCCTGTTTTGAGTTACAAATGTGAGCAACTGCACCGGTATCGAATACCCAGGAGCTACTACGAGTGCTGGTTAGGTACACATCAATAACATGTATATCATATATACCTTTGACGTTGCCGGCCTTCTTGTCTGCTAAGTATTTGGGGCAGTTCCGCTTGCAGTGACCTGTTCCCTTGCAATAAAAACACTCTGTCTCAGGCTTGGGTCCATACTTTGGCTTCTTCCCGGCAACAGGCTTGCCAGGCGCGGCAACTCCCTTGCCGTCCTTCTTGAAGTTCTTCTTACCCTTGCCTTTCTTGAACTTAGTGGTTTTATTGACCATCAACACTTGATGTTCTTTCTTGATGTCCACCTCCGCTGATTTCAGCATCGAATACAGCTCGGGAATGGACTTCTCCATCCCCTGCATATTGAAGTTCAACACGAAGCTCTTGAAGCTTGGTGGGAGCAACTGGAGGATTCTGTCAACGACCGCTTCATCTGGGAGATTCATTCCCAGCTGAGACAAGCGGTTGTGCAATCCTGAAATCTTGAGGATGTGCTCACTGACAGAACTGTTTTCCTCCATCTTACAGCTGTAGAATGCGTCGGAGACGTCATATCTCTCGACTCGGGCATGAGCTTGGAAAACCATTTTCAGCTCTTCGAACATCTCATATGCTCCGTGGTGCTCAAAACGTTTTTGGAGCCCCGACTCTAAGCTGTAAAGCATGCCGCACTGAACCAGGGAGTAATCATCACAACGCGACTGCCAGGCGTTCATAACATCTTGGGTCGCTGGGAGAACGGGTGCATCACCTAGCGGTGCTTCTAGGACATAAGTTCTCTTGGCAGCTATGAGGATAATCCTCAGCTTACGGACCCAATCCGTATAGTTGCTACCATCGTCTTTCAGCTTGGTTTTCTCTAGGAACGCGTTGAAGTTGAGGGAAACCTGAGCATGGGCCATTTGATCTACAAGAGATATTGTAAAGAATTTAGACTAAGTTCATGATAATTAAGTTCATCTTAATCAAATTTTAATGAACTCCCACTCAGAATGACATCTCTCTAGTCATCTAAGTGATACACGATCCGAATTGACTAGCCTGTGTCCGATCATCACGTGAGACGGACTAGTCATCAACGGTGAACATCTTCATGTTGATCGTATCTTCTATACGACTCGTGTTCGACCTTTCGGTCTTCCGTGTTCCGAGGCCACGTCTGTACATGCTAGGCTCGTCAAGTGAACCCTAAGTATATCGCGTGTGTAAATCTGTCTTACACCCGTTGTATGCGAACGTTAAAACCTATCACACCCGATCATCACGTGGTGCTTCGGAGCAACGAACTTTAGCAACGGTGCACAGTTAGGGAAACACAATACTTGAAATTTTAGTGAGAGATCATCTTATTTACTACCGTCGTTCTAAGTAAACAAGATGCATAAACATGATAAACATCACATGTAATCAATTAAAGTGACATGATATGGCCAATGTCATCTTGCTCCTTGGATCTCCATCTTCGGGGCACCATGATCATCTTATCACCGGCTCTACACCATGATCTTCATCATCATGATCTCCATCATCGTGTCTTGAAGAAGTCATCACGCCAACTATTACTTCTACTACTATGGCTAACGTTTAGCAATGAAGTAAAGTAATTACATGGCGTTATTCAGTGACACGCAGGTCATACAATAATTAAGACAACTCCTATGGCTCCTGCCGGTTGTCAAGTTCATCGACATGCAAGTCGTGATTCCCTATTACAAAAACATGATCAATCTCATACATCACATATATCATTCATCACATCTTCGTTTTTGACCATACCACGTCACATAGCACATGCTGCAAACAAGTTAGACGTCCTCTAATTGTTGTTGCAAATTTTTACGTGGCTTCTATAGGATTTCTAGCAAGAACGTTTCTTACCTACGCCAAAACCACAGCGTGATTTGTCAACTTCTATTTACCCTTCATAAGGACCCTTTTCATCGAATCCGATCCGACTAAAGTAGGAGAGACAGACACCCGCCAGCCACCTTATGCATCTAGTGCATGTCTGTCGGTGGAACCAGTCTCATGTAAGCGTACGTGTAAAGTCGGTCCGGGCCGCTTCATCCCACAATACTGCCGAATCAAGATTGACTAGTAACGGTAAGAAAGTTTGAACAAAATCAAACGCCCACAACTGCTTTGTGTTCTACTCGTGCAAGATGCTACGCATAAAACCTGGCTCTGATACCACTGTTGGGGAACGTAGCATAATTCAAAAAATTTCTACGCTTTCACCAAGATCCAAGTATGGAGACATCTAGCAACGAGCAAGTAAGAGTGCATCTACATACCGTTATGGAGATTGCGAGCGGAAGCTTTCGAAGAAACGTGGATGAAGTAGTCGTACTCTTCGCGTTCTTCGTCACCGATGATCTAGCGCCGAACGGACGGCACCTCCGCGTTCAACACACGTACGGTGCAGCAACGTCACCTCCTTCTTGATCCAGCAAGGGGGGAGGAGAAGTCGTCAGAGATCCGGCAGCACGACGGCGCGATGACGGATGCAGTGGAGATCGCAGCAGGGCTTCGCCGGGCGCCCTGCGTTGGAGTATGGAGGTGTGACGGGAGGGGGAGACCCGCCAGGGCAAGGGTGCGGCTGCCCTCTCCCCTCCCACATATATATAGGGGGCCAGGGGGTGCCCCAGGGCCCCTGCAGATCCAATCTGCAGGGGGGGTTCCTTGCCCCCCAAGGCAAGTGGAGCCCCCCTCCCCCTTAGGGTTTTAACCCTAGGTGCATGGGGAGGTGGGCCCCTAGTGGTGCGCCAGCCCATTAGGGCTGGACACTTCCCCTTGCGGCCTAGGGGCCCCACCGGGATGGGTGGCCCAACCCGGTGGACCCCCGAGGCCCCTCCGGTGGTCCCGGGACGCTCCCGGTGACCCCCGGAGATCACCCGATGGCCGAAACTGGACTTCCTATATATCAATCTTTACCTCCGGACCATTCCGGAACTCTTCGTGATGTCCGGGATCTCATCCGGGACTCCGAACAACTTTCGGGTTTCCACGTGCATTTATCTCTACGACCCTAGCGTTACCGAACCTTAAGTGTGTAGACCCTACGGGTTCGGGAGTCACGTAGACATGACCGAGACGACTCTCCGGTCAATAACCAACAGCGGGATCTGGATACCCATGTTGGTTCCCACGTGTTCCTCGATGATCTTCATCGGATGAACCACCGTGTCAAGGATTCACTCAATCCCGTACGTTATTCCCTTTGTCCATCGGTACGGTACTTGCCCGAGATTCGATCGTCGGTATTTCCGATACCTTGTTCAATCTCGTTATGGCAAGTCTCTTTACTCGATCCGTAATCCATCATCCCGTGACTAACTACTTAGTCACATTGAGCTCATTATGATGATGTCTTACCGAGTGGGCCCAGAGGTACCTCTCCGTCATGCGGAGTGACAACATCCCAGTCTCGGTTCGTACCAACTCAACAGACACTTTCGGAGATACCCGATGCGTACCTTTATAGCCACCCAGTTACGTTGTGACGGTTGGCACACCCAAAGTATTCCTACGGCATCCGGGAGTTGTACAACCTCATGGTCTAAGGAATAAATACTTGACACCGAAAAGCTTATGCATTACGAACTATACGATCTCGTGTTATGCTCAAGTTTGGGTCTTGTCCATCACATCATTCTCCTAATGATGTGATCCCGTTATCACTGACATCCTATGTCCATGGTCAGGAAACCGTGACCATCTGTTGATCAACGAGCTGGCTACTAGAGGCCTACCAGGGACTCATTGTGGTCTATGTATTCACACATGTATCGCTGTTTCCGTACAATACAATTCAAGCATGAATAACAGACAATTATCATGAACAAGGAGATATAATAATAATGCTTTTATTATTGCCTCTAGGGCATATCTCCAACAATCAATGTCGGCACGCTACCTCTACATCTACCTTCGGGATTAGTTTTACACCTAAATAATTGTTATTTGGTGTCAGCGTTGAGCATGAACATTATATCTGGATCTTGTTTGTTGCGAGATGGTTATTCATTTAAATCAGAGAATAATGGTTGTTCTATTTATGTGAGTAATATCTTTTAAGGTCATGCACCCTTGATGAGTGGAATATTTTTGTTGAATCTCGATTGTAGTGCTACACAAAGGGAGGGGAGTTAAGATGGGCCAAGAGGAGGGAAGTGGGCTGTTGGAGGGGTGTCTTGGGCCACAAAGTGGAGGCACTTTGAGCCCACGCGAATAACTGTTGGGGTAGCAAACGGACTCGAAACGCGACGAGATTTGACAGGCGGGTTACACACAACAAAACAACAACACACGACAAGTCTCGCGCCAAACCGGTAACGTTACCCGGCCAAACACCAAAGTAGGTCTACGGGACGCCACGGACATGTGAGGGAGCTCCGGAACGCGAAACGGACAACGGAAAGGAACGCGTGGAACCGGATGCTACCGACAACTCAAATGCAATGCGATGCACATGTCTACATGGTATGAATGAATGCCTCACACGCACACAACAAAACGACGAAAACCCGAAAGACAAAGAACTCGGAATGGAATAGATGAACCCGGAGATATATTATATGCCCAAAAGGGAAAATATACATCCGGGGCATTACAAACTCTCCTCTACTACAAAAAGATCTCGTCCCGAGATCTAGGACTGGAAAAAGGAAGGGTAATCGGAACGAAGATGATCTTCTCGTTCCCACGTAGCTTCTCGGTCGGTGTGATGTGACCACTTGACTTTCAAGAATTTGATGGACTTGTTGCGGGTCTTGCATTCGGTTTCTTCGAGAATAGCAACGGGATGCTCTCGGTAGGACAAGTCTTGTTGAAGATCAATCTCTTCAAACGGAATCATGCGTTCAGATGCCTTGAAGCATTTGCGGAGTTGAGACACATGGAACACATCATGAACATTGGCGAAGTTGGGAGGGAGCTCAAGTTGATAGGCTAGGTCGCCTCTTTTGCCATGAATCTTGAAAGGCCCGACGTATCTAGGAGCAAGCTTTCCTTTTATACCGAATCTTTGGGTGCCTTTCATCGGAGACACACGGAGATAGACGTGATCATCAATGTTGAAAGCCAAATCACGATGCTTGCCGTCATAGTAGCTCTTCTGACGCGACTGAGCGACCTTGAGATTCTCACGTATGACTTTGCACATTTCTTCGGCTTCTGAGATCAAGTCATTGCCAAGAAGTTGACGTTCGCCTGTTTCAGACCAGTTGAGAGGGGTACGGCACTTTCTGCCATAGAGGATTTCAAACGGAGCTTTGCCGGCACTTGCTTGAAAGCTGTTGTTGTAAGAGAACTCGGCAAATGGAAGGCAGTCTTCCCATTTCATGCCAAAAGAGATGACACAGGCTCTGAGCATGTCTTCTAGAATCTGATTCACTCGCTCGACTTGACCACTAGTCTGAGGGTGAAAAGCAGTGCTGAACCTGATCTTAGTGCCCATGGTGGACTGAAAGGAGTCCCAGAACCTGGATGTGAACAAACTTCCACGGTCTGAGGAGATAACTTGAGGAATGCCATGTAAGGACACAATTCTGGAAGTGTACAACTCTGCCAATTGAGCTGCATTGATGGATTCTTTGACTGGCAGGAAGTGAGCGACTTTTGTAAGCTTGTCAATCACCACGAAGATAGAATCATTCCCTCGCTTGGATTTAGGGAAGCCAGTGACGAAGTCCATTTCAATGTGGTCGAACTTCCACTCGGGAATAGGAAGAGGTTGGAGAAGACCGGCTGGACGTTGATGTTCTGCTTTCACTCTTCTGCATACATCACATTCATTCACGAATTGGGCAATCTCCCTTTTCATGCGTGTCCACCAGTAAGACTGCTTGAGATCTTGGTACATCTTGGAACTGCCAGGATGAATGGAAAGAAGAGAATCATGTGCTTCTTCCATTATGAGCTTCCTGAGATCACCTTTGGGAACAACGAGTCTGTCCTCGAAGAACAAGGTATCTCTCTCATCAACACGAAAGCACTTGTATTTTGGAGTGCCCTTTGCAATACCATGTTTTACTTTCTTCACCATGGTATCACTGAGTTGGGCCTCACGGACCTGATCTTCCAAGGTAGGAGCAATTCGAAGATTTGCAAGAAAACCCTGCGGAACAACTTGGAGGTTGAGCTTCCTGAATGCTTCACAAAGCTCAGGCTGGAACGGCTGGATAAGAAGGCTGTTGCAATATGCCTTTCTGCTCAAAGCATCTGCAATCACATTCGCCTTGCCAGGAGTGTATTCAATGCTGGGATTATACTCTTGGATCATTTCAACCCAACGAGTCTGGCGGAGGTTCAAATGCGGCTGTGTGAAGATGTACTTCAAGCTCTCGTGATCAGTGAAGATGTCGACCTTTCTGCCCAACAACAGATGTCTCCATGTAATCAAAGCATGTACCACAGCTGCTAGCTCGAGATCATGTGTGGGATAGTTCTTCTCACTTGGCTTGAGCTGACGAGAAGTATATGCCACAATTCTCTTATCTTGCATAAGCACACCACCAAGACCTTGAAGAGAAGCATCACAGAATACTTCTTAGGGCTTGGACTCATCTGGAGGAGTCAGAACTGGAGCAGAGACGAGCTTTTCTTTGAGAGTTTTGAATGCCACTTCACACTCTGGAGACCAAAAGTATTTGACATTCTTCTGAAGCGAGTTGGAAAGCGGCTTGGTAATCTTGGAGAAGTTCTCAATGAACCTTCTGCAATAGCTGGCAAGACCCAGAAAACTGCGGAGTTGCTTGACGTTCTGAGGAGCTTCCCAGTTGACAATTGCTTCAACTTTCTCGGGATTTACCGCAATACCGTCAGCTGAGATGATATGGCCCAGGTACAAAACCTTATCGAGCCAGAACTCGCACTTGGAGAACTTGGCATAGAACTTATGCTCACGGAGTCGATCAAGAACCAGACGTAAGTGCTTTTCGTGATCTTCTTCATTCTTGGAAAGCACCAGAATATCATCCAGATACACAAGCACAAACTTGCCAGTATAGGGGTTGAAGATGTAATGCATCATCCTCGAGAAGGTAGGAGGAGCATTGGCGAGACCAAAGGACATGACAGTATACTCGTATGAGCCGTAGCTCGTTCTGAAGGCAGTCTTGGGGATGTCTTGCTCGCGAATGCGAATTTGGTGATAGGCCATTCGGAGGTCGAGCTTAGAGAACACTTTAGCTCCCTTGAGTTGCTCGAAGAGTTCGTTGATGTTGGGGAGCGGATACTTGTTCTTTATTGTCTTCTTGTTCAATGGCCGGTAATCAACACAGAGACGCTCCGTGGCCATTGAACAAGAAGACAATAAAGAACAAGTATCCGCTCCCCAACATCAACGAACTCTTCGAGCAGCTCAAGGGAGCTAAAGTGTTCTCTAAGCTCGACCTTCGAATGGGCTAGTACCAAATTCGCATTCGCGAGCAAGACATCCCCAAGACTGCCTTCAGAACGAGCTACGGCTCATACGAGTATACTGTCATGTCCTTTGGTCTCGCCAATGCTCCTCCTACCTTCTCGAGGATGATGCATTACATCTTCAACCCCTATACTGGCGAGTTTGTGCTTGTGTATCTGGATGATATTCTGGTGCTTTCCAAGAATGAAGAAGATCACGAAAAGCACTTACGTCTGGTTCTTGATCGACTCCGTGAGCATAAGTTCTATGCCAAGTTCTCCAAGTGCGAGTTCTGGCTCGATAAGGTTTTGTACCTGGGCCATATCATCTCAGCTGACGGTATTGCGGTAAATCCCGAGAAAGTTGAAGCAATTGTCAACTGGGAAGCTCCTCAGAACGTCAAGCAACTCCGCAGTTTTCTGGGTCTTGCCAGCTATTGCAGAAGGTTCATTGAGAACTTCTCCAAGATTACCAAGCCGCTTTCCAACTCGCTTCAGAAGAATGTCAAATACTTTTGGTCTCCAGAGTGTGAAGTGGCATTCAAAACTCTCAAAGAAAAGCTCGTCTCTGCTCCAGTTCTGACTCCTCCAGATGAGTCCAAGCCCTATGAAGTATTCTGTGATGCTTCTCTTCAAGGTCTTGGTGGTGTGCTTATGCAAGATAAGAGAATTGTGGCATATACTTCTCGTCAGCTCAAGCCAAGTGAGAAGAACTATCCCACACATGATCTCGAGCTAGCAACTGTGGTACATGATTTGATTATGTGGAGACATCTGTTGTTGGGCAGAAAGGTCGACATCTTCACTGATCACAAGAGCTTGAAGTACATCTTCACACAGCCGCATCTGAACCTCCGCCAGACTCGTTGGGTTGAAATGATCCAAGAGTATAATCCCAGCATTGAATACACTCCTGGCAAGGCGAATGTGATTGCAGATGCTTTGAGCAGAAAGGCATATTGCAACAGCCTTCTTATCAAGCCGTTCCAGCCTGAGCTTTGTGAAGCATTCAGGAAGCTCAACCTCCAAGTTGTTCCGCAGGGTTTTCTTGCAAATCTTCGAATTGCTCCTACCTTGGAAGATCAGGTACGTGAGGCCCAACTCAGTGATACCATGGTGAAGAAAGTAAAACATGGTATTGCAAAGGGCACTCCAAAATACAAGTGCTTTCGTGTTGATGATAGAGATACCTTGTTCTTCGAGGACAGACTCGTTGTTCCCAAAGGTGATCTCAGGAAGCACATGATTCTCTTCTTTCCATTCATCCTGGCAGTTCCAAGATGTACCAAGATCTCAAGCAGTCTTACTGGTGGACACGCATGAAAAGGGAGATTTCCCAATTCGTGAATGAATGTGATGTATGCAGAAGAGTGAAAGCAGAACATCAACGTCCAGCCGGTCTTCACCAACCTCTTCCTATTCCCGAGTGGAAGTTCGACCACATTGAAATGGACTTCGTCACTGGCTTCCCTAAATCCAAGCGAGGGAATGATTCTATCTTCGTGGTGATTGACAAGCTTACAAAAGTCGCTCACTTCCTGCCAGTCAAAGAATCCATCAATGCAGCTCAATTGGCAGAGTTGTACACTTATAGAATTGTGTCCTTACATGGCATTCCTCAAGTTATCTCCTCAGACCGTGGAAGTTTGTTCACATCCAGGTTCTGGGACTCCTTTCAGTCCGCCATGGGCACTAAGATCAGGTTCAGCACTGTTTTTCACCCTCGGACTAGTGGTCAAGTCGAGCGAGTGAATCAGATTCTAGAAGACATGCTCAGAGCCTGTGTCACCTCTTTAGGCATGAAATGGGAAGACTGCCTTCCATTTGCCGAGTTCTCTTACAACAACAGCTTTCAAGCAAGTGCCGGCAAAGCTCCGTTTGAAATCCTCTATGGCAGAAAGTGTCGTACCCCTCTCAACTGGTCTGAAACAGGCGAACGTCAACTTCTTGGCAATGACTTGATCTCAGAAGCCGAAGAAATGTGCAAAGTCATACGTGAGAATCTCAAGGTCGCTCAGTCGCGTCAGAAGAGCTACTATGACGGCAAGCATCGTGATTTGGCTTTCAACATTGATGATCACGTCTATCTCCGTGTGTCTCCGATGAAAGGCACCCAAAGATTCGGTATCAAAGGAAAGCTTGCTCCTAGATACGTCGGGCCTTTCAAGATTCTTAGCAAAAGAGGCGACCTAGCCTATCAACTTGAGCTCCCTCCCAACTTCGCCAATGTTCATGATGTGTTCCATGTGTCTCAACTCCGCAAATGCTTCAAGGCACCTGAACGCATGATTCCGTTTGAAGAGATTGATCTTCAACAAGACTTGTCCTACCGAGAGCATCCCGTTGCTATTCTCGAAGAAACCGAACGCAAGACCCGCAACAAGTCCATCAAATTCTTGAAAGTCAAGTGGTCACATCACACCGACCGAGAAGCTATGTGGGAACGTGAAGATCATCTTCGTTCCGAGTACCCTTCCTTTTTCCAGTCCTAGATCTCGGGACGAGATCTTTTTGTAGTAGAGGAGAGTTTGTAATGCCCCGGATGTAATATTTTCCCTTTTGGGCATATAATATATCTCCGGCTTCATCTATTCCATTCCGGGTTCTTTGTCTTTCGGGTTTTCATCGTTTTGTTGTGTGCGTGTGTGGCATTCATTCATACCATGTAGACATGTGCATCGCATTGCATTTGAGTTGTCGGTAGCATCCGGTTCCACGCGTTCCTTTTCGTTGTCCGTTTCGCGTTCCGGAACTCCCTCACGTGTCCGTGGCGTCCCGTAGACCTACTTTGGTGTTTGGCCGGGTAACGTTACCGGTTTGGCGCGAGACTTGTTGTGTGTTGTTGTTTTGTTGTGTGTAACCCGCCTGTCAAATCTCGTCGCGTTTCGAGTCCGTTTGCTACCCCAACAGTTATTCGCGTGGGCTCAAAGTGCCTCCACTTTGTGGCCCAAGACACCCCTCCAATAGCCCACTTCCCTCCTCTTGGCCCATCTTAACTCCCCTCGCGATCGGATCCTTCGGATCGCGATCGGAGGGCTCTAAAACACCCCAAAACCCTCAAACCCTAGCACCTACCCTATATAATCATCCCCCATGCCATTTTTGGCAGCCTAAGCCCCTCCACCTACCTCTAGCCTCACCTCCCCCTCATTTTCAGTGCCTGGCCAGAAAAAAACTGCCACTTGGATTCATCCCCTCGAAGCTCCAGCCGCCAGATCGCTGGATCCAGCCGCCGCAGGCTTCGATCCAGCGCCGCCGCCAGCCACTGGCTCGAGGGAGCCAGTCGTTCGACCCAGGCGCACCCGCACCAGATCCATCGATCACCTGGGCCGACCGCATCGCAGCACCACTTCGCCTCCATCCTTCCCGTCGCCCGCTTGGACCACATCGCCGCCGCCTGGGCCCTTCGAACCTCACCAGCCCGAAGGCCCAGCTCCACCGCCGCCACTTTTCCTTCGCGGATCGGATCGGGGGACACCGATCCAGATCCAGCGCCTCCCGACCGCTCGGGCCAGGCGCCCGATCGCCCCCTCGCTAGACCAACGCCTCCCCACCGCTGCGTCTCGCCGCTGGGCCGGCCGCTCTCCTCCGCAGGCGCGCGGGCCGCCTCCACCCGCCTTCCACCGACGGCCCAGCCTCGGGCCAGGCCTCCTTCGGCTCCCCGCCTCCGGGCCTTCTCTGGAGTGGGCCGCGCCTTCCGCCCGATCGCCGCCAGAGGCCAGCTCGCCTCCTCCGGCATTGCCGGCCCAGCCGAGCCGGGCCTCTCCCTGCCACCCTGCGCCGTCCTCCCGCTGGGCCGAGCCAGGGACCCAGCAACCTCCAACCGCCGTTCCGCCCTGGGCCCGAAGCCGCCGTGCCGGCCCGTCTCCGTCCGCCTGGGCCGGATCCGCTCCAGTTCAGCCCGTTTTACTTCTGTTGACCCCTGAGGTTACTTCTAATATCCCTAAGTCCCTGTCCGCTTATCTGTCTGATGCAATATTAGAACTGCGATAACTTTGTGTGTGTAGCTCCGTTTTGAGTGAATGACATGTCCAGACGTTCGTGGTGACTAGCACTACGATTCATTCCATTGTGCCATGCATGTTAGAGCTCATCTAGATGCTTATTTTTCTGTTGCAAGAGTGCATCCCGATATAAACTGCTGCTATGTGTTGTTTTTATGCCATCTTTGCATAGTGACATCTTTTAGCTCGTTTGTCCGAATGATGCAAATGACATGTCCACGTGTTCGTCTTGCCATGCTCTACATGTTGTTTGTGTTAGGTTGCATGATAGATTTAATCTTGCCACGTATATCCTCGTTGCAAAGTGCCATGTGGCTGTGATGTTGTTTCACTTGTTATGAAATGCCATCTTGTTGAGCTCATTGCTATCGTTGTGTTTATCTCCATGATGCATGCTTGTATGTTTCGGAATCACCATCATGTGTACTTTGATGTGGTGCTTACCACTTGCCATGTTTAGTTTCGAGGTGACTTAAACTTGCTCTTTTAGATACCATGATGAAACTGCTGTTTTGACACTTAGTGGATTTTCACCAAGTCTGAAATCTGTAACGTTCCGATGCCATGTTTGCGTGCTGTTCTAGGACAAACCATGATAGTTTTGGGGTGGATCTTGATGGTTCCTTGTAGTATATATTGTTGGCTATCCATTCATGTTCTCACATGCTTATTTGAGTGGCTGTAGCATGTTTAACTTTTGCTCCAAAGTTTCAATAAAATTCTGCTGTCAGAATTTTATTGTCAAGTTCAATATGTCCAAGCTTATTGTTATTGATCCGTGGCTCCTTTGGGGGTGCACCTTTGGACTTATTTGCTGTAGGATATGTCTAGTTTATGTTCATGCTCTTTGCCATGTTGTTTGAGTGTTGTAGCTTATTTTCTAGTGCTCCGAAGTTGCTATGTTGCTGTAATTTTCAGCTTTCGCATGTTTCTTGTTTCGGGCATAACTTTTAGCCCGTAGCTCCGTTTTCAGCGAGTCTTATATGAAACTTGATTGATTTTCTGCGTAGATTCATAATCTCCTATTGTTACCATGTTTTGAAGTGATTTGCTTGAGTGCTATTTTCCGTGCTCCGTGTGCTTCCTTAGTGCATCCATCATGCATCCATCATTGTTGTGTGCGCATTGCATCTTGTTGATTCGTGCCTTGTGTGATTGTATTGTTTAGAGCCGGAAGCTGAGACCGAGTACGAGTACGAGGACGAGGTTACCAACGAGGTTGAGCACGAGGACCCTTCTTACGATCCGAACGACTACACTTCAGGCAAGATGACCGAACCCCGATAACATTACTATCTTTGCCTATTGCTAGTAGTTCCGCTCTATAGTTTTGCCTCGATGCCCATGTCTTTCTTGTCAGCCTCCTACTTGTAACCATGACCATGTTTAACCACCCTACCTATGCAAACCGTTGCTTGGCTAAGTACGCTTCGCTCAGCCCTTCTTATAGCATTGCTAGTTGCAGGTGAAGATTGAAGATGCTTGCTTCTTGTTGAAGTTTGTTGGGTTATATCACACTATATAAATGCTTAAATGAAATCATCTATATATTGGCAAGGGTGGAAGGCTAAGCCTTTTGCTTGGTGATTTGTTCCACTCATGCCGTTAGGAACCGTATAAACCGGTGTTATGTTCCTTGATTATGTTTTCCTTACTCGGTTGGGGTGTATGGGACCCCCTCGATAAACCGCTAAGTGCTAAGTCTTTTCCAGCAAGTCCCAACATTGGTACTATTTGCCTAATAACAAATTAAACTTGCATAGGGAGTAATTAACCCTCTTTCTTAATCAACAACCCCGGGCCAGTGCTCCACATGTGTGTTGGTCCGAAACGGGGAGCCTGCGGGGCCGCCTTGGGGAAACCCGAGATATCTGGCATACACCTGTAGCTTCACCCATCCGGTCGTGTCCTGAGACTTAGATACGCGCGGCTACTATCAGGGTGTCGACACGCCGGGAGGATTTGCTGGATTAGCCTTACCTTAGTTCAGAGTATCTTGAGCACTGGATTCCGAGAATACTCGGGTCTTCCCACCTTGGAGTTGCGACTCCGCGGATCGTGGGCTTGTAATGGGCCAAGTTGGAACACCCCTGCAGGGTTATGAACTTTCGAAAGCCGTGCCCGCGGTTATGTGGCAGATGGGAGCTTGTTAATATTCGGTTGTATATAACTTGACACCATTGTTCTAATACACTACCAGCGTGTGTACCGTGACTGTCAATTTCCGAATAGGGATTCGGGAGTTGAACACGGTGGGGTTATGTTTGGTGAGCTTTAGCTAGGATCACTTCGTGATCACCTCTCGACCGAGGCACTTCTCTTCTCGCACTCTTTCACGTAAGCTAGTGCTAGTTGCTGCTGCAGACACTTATTCTTTTCTTCAGCCTTATCCTCTCCCAAGGTTTAAATAGTCTTGTTACCCGGGAACGGGATTGCTGAGTCCTCTGTGGCTCACAGTTACTTCACCACACCAGATGCAGGTCCAGTTGTGAGCTATCCAGGTGATGGCACCGAGCTTGACTGGGAGTACGACGAGGAGCGTAGTCGATACTATGTTCGTTATCCTGATGATCAGTAGTGGAGACTTCTACTAGGATTCGATCCGACCTGTGGATTTAAATTATGTTTGGTATCTTGCCATTTGGATTTTTACCCTTAGAGGGCTGTGATGTTTTAATGTATGATGATTGAGACATGTATTGTATTTGTGTGACGTGGCGAGTGTAAGCCAACTATTTTATGTTTTCCATCCCCATCTTTTACATGAGTTGTGCAAAGATACCAGACTTGCGATCATTCCAGCATGGGGTTAAGTCTCTAAGTCGTGCCTCGACGCGTAGGAGATTTAGTCCCATCCTGGGCATTACAAGTTGGTATTCAGAGCCTTCTCCGACCTAGGAGCCCCCACTGATTGATCGAATCATTGACGGTCGAGTCTAGGCACACACTGAAAAATATTTTGAGTCCTATATATTATATCGGAGAGTAGGATTTCTTTGCTTCTCATCCCTTTCTCTCTGGTGAGGACTCCTGACGACTACTCTTGTCTCTTCTATCTTCAAAAATTGCACAATTTTTTTTTAGGAATCTCGCGAGTATTCTGGGATTGTTTCGATGTTCTTGTGACGAGAATATTGTTCTCGATGCCTCCTGACATTAGGGGTTGTGGCAGTGTCCCGGGGAGTTGAGCTTCGGGGTATTGTCGTCACAAGCATATCGCGGCAGTACTAAATACTTAAGACGTCCGACATCGAAAATCTCTCCTATACGGTTAGTGGCAAGATAACCCCGACATCACCCAATACTGGGGAGGTAGTTCGGGAGTATTGCCATAGCTTGTTATAGTGGATGCTTTTCGAAGGTCCGAGGTAGCTGTTTCCGAGAAAGACTGGTTATGTGTTGAAGGATGGATACACCTGGATGTAGGTTTAGAGTTGATTGCGCGGTGCTTCCCGTGTATCCCCAACACCTGATTGCATAACTGGAATCTTTCGGAAATTAATATGTGGGTTTATCCAGTAGATCGTAGGCATTCTTTCAACGAATGCAGGTTAGTGAGTTCGGGGTTCTACATTGAGTGAAGTGGTATTATGACCGATGTTCCGATCAGGAGTTGCATCTTAAAGGGTCCTTGGCTATGCTGATCCGGGGATTGCAAAACCTTTTCGTAACGCGTTCATATGCTTTCAGCACAAAGATGTTAGAACGAAGCTCCTATCTTGTGTTTGTTTCCGTCTGTACCTTGTTGTTTTTCTTATTTTACCTTTTGTCCCCTATGTGGCTTCTCGTGAAGATTGATGTTATCATTTAACTGAGAATTTCATTCGTTCCTCTTGTTCGAATGATTTCATTCGTTCCTATTGTTCGAATTATTATTGTGAAGACTTGTTGCAATTCATTCCATTGATTCAGCTTATACCTTCTGTCAATCAATTGCTGATTCGTGGTCATCTCTTTCAGGATGGCTCCAAAAAGGGTTCCCAACGCTAACCCAGAGGGTGAAGAGATCCCAGAACGTCCTCCTTCCCCTCCTCCTCCGTCTGAGGCTTGGAGAGCGATTATGCAGACTACAACTCAGAACACCCAGATGTTGATGCAGATGATACAGCAGATGCAAGCTAATCAAGCTAATCAGGGTGTTCCAGGGAATCAACGCAACTTCTTCAACCAGCAGCACCATGCTACTCTCAACCAGTTCTTGGCCAATAATCCAAAAGCTTTCAGTTACTGTGTCGACCTCTTGATGCTGAAGATTGGTTAACCGACATAAAGAAGCATTTTGAGTGCAGTAACGTAAGAGAAGAGGACTATGTGAAGTTTGCAGCCTTCCAACTCAAAGACCAAGCAGCTGACTGGTGGCAGTAGTACAAAGACTCCAGGCCAGGTCGTGTGATCTCTTGGGAGGATTTCTGCAAGGATTTTTGCTCTCACCACATTCCTACAAGTGTCATCGAGGGTATGCGTGAGCAATTCCGCAACCTGAAGCAGGGCTCTATGACAGTCTATCAGTATAATGTCAAGTTCCAAAACCTCGCCCGCTATGCTAAGCAAGACATTCCTGACGCCAAGAGTAAAATCTATCAGTTCCGTTGAGGTCTCAAAGATGAACTTCAACTTGCTCTCACCTTGTTCGAGCCCGATGAATTCGACAAATTCTATAACATGGCTTTGAAACAAGAGGCAGCTCAGCTTAAGATGGAGGCTTCTAAAAAGAGAATTCGAGATGCCGTTCACTCTTCCTCATCGTCTCAGTTGGCTGCGAAACAACAAAAATTTAGGCTTCCTCCTCCTCCAGTGATTCGAGCTCCCTACAACAACTCCAACAACTCCAACAGCAACAAGAACTCCGGTGGACGTGGTTTCTCCCACCCACCCAACCCGAGCAACCAGTCGAAGAAGCAGTTTCAGTCTCAAGGCTCCAAGTCAAGTGGTTCTCATTTCTGTCCTCTCTCAGAAGTGGTGTGCAACAAGTGTGGCCAGAAGGGTCACTATGCCAACAGATGTCCGAACCCAAAGCGTCTTCCACCTCCTCCGCCTGTCAGTTCAGCTATTGTCAAGCATGATCCAAAGGCAGCAAGGGTCAATCTGATGAGTGCAGCGCAAGCGGAGAATTCTTCTGATGTCATTTTGGGTAACCTTCCAGTGAACTCTTTTCCTGCTAAAGTGTTATTTGATTCGGGTGCTTCATGCTCTTTCATGTCTCAACCATTTGCATCCAAGTATAATGTTGACGTCCAAAGTCTGCCTCAGAAGTTGCAAGTCATTTCTCCGGGGAGACGTATGACTTCCAACATTTTTGCTCCGAATGTTTCTATTCGCATGGGTGATTATCGCTTTCTGGCTAAACCGGTGGTTCTTGGTAATTCTGACATCGACCTCATCCTCGGAATGGATTGGCTTTCTCAGCATGATGCTCACATTGATTGTGCACAGAAGGAAGTCAAGATGACTCACCCTGATGAAGATGTGATTATCTTTGCCTCCAGGGATAACACTATCAGGCTTTTCTCTCTCAATGATAAGGGCGAAATTAATGCCATATCTCAAATTCCGGTGGTGAACGAATAACAAGACGTCTTTCCTGAAGAACTTCCAGGCATGCCTCCACATCGTCAGGTGGAATTCGTCATTGAACTCGAGCCGGGTACTGAGCCAGCATGCCGGCGTCCGTACAAGCTCTCTCCTGAAGAATTGAAGGAATTGAAGAAGCGGCTTGATGAACATGAGCGTATGGGTCTCATCAGGCCTAGTACGTCTCCTTGGGGCTGTGGTGTCTTATTTGTCAAGAAGAAAGATGGCACGGAGCGTCTCTGTGTTGATTACCGGCCATTGAACAAGAAGACAATAAAGAACAAGTATCCGCTCCCCAACATCAACGAACTCTTTGAGCAGCTCAAGGGAGCTAAAGTGTTCTCTAAGCTCGACCTCCGAATGGGCTATCACCAAATTCGCATTCGCGAGCAAGACATCCCCAAGACTGCCTTCAGAACGAGCTATGGCTCATACGAGTATACTGTCATGTCCTTTGGTCTCGCCAATGCTCCTCCTACCTTCTCGAGGATGATGCATTACATCTTCAACCCCTATACTGGCGAGTTTGTGCTTGTGTATCTGGATGATATTCTGGTGTTTTCCAAGAATGAAGAAGATCACGAAAAGCACTTACGTCTGGTTCTTGATCGACTCCGTGAGCATAAGTTCTATGCCAAGTTCTCCAAGTGCGAGTTCTGGCTCGATAAGGTTTTGTACCTGGGCCATATCATCTCAGCTGACGGTATTACGGTAAATCCCGAGAAAGTTGAAGCAATTGTCAACTGGGAAGCTCCTCAGAACGTCAAGCAACTCCGCAGTTTTCTGGGTCTTGCCAGCTATTGCAGAAGGTTCGTTGAGAACTTCTCCAAGATTGCCAAGCCGCTTTCCAACTTGCTTCAGAAGAATGTCAAATACTTTTGGTCTCCAGAGTGTGAAGTGGCATTCAAAACTCTCAAAGAAAAGCTCGTCTCTGCTCCAGTTCTGACTCCTCCAGATGAGTCCAAGCCCTATGAAGTATTCTGTGATGCTTCTCTTCAAGGTCTTGGTGGTGTGCTTATGCAAGATAAGAGAATTGTGGCATATACTTCTCGTCAGCTCAAGCCAAGTGAGAAGAACTATCCCACACATGATCTCGAGCTAGCAGCTGTGGTACATGCTTTGATTACGTGGAGACATCTGTTGTTGGGCAGAAAGGTCGACATCTTCACTGATCACAAGAGCTTGAAGTACATCTTCACACAACCGCATCTGAACCTCCGCCAGACTCGTTGGGTTGCAATGATCCAAGAGTATAATCCCAGCATTGAATACACTCCTGGCAAGGCAAATGTGATTGCAGATGCTTTGAGCAGAAAGGCATATTGCAATAGCCTTCTTATCAAGCCGTTCCAGCCTGAGCTTTGTGAAGCATTCAGGAAGCTCAACCTCCGAGTTGTTCCGCAGGGTTTTCTTGCAAATCTTCGAATTGCTCCTACCTTGGAAGATCAGGTACGTGAGGCCCAACTCAGTGATACCATGGTGAAGAAAGTAAAACATGGTATTGCAAAGGGCACTCCAAAATACAAGTGCTTTCGTGTTGATGAGAGAGATACCTTGTTCTTCGAGGACAGACTCGTTGTTCCCAAAGGTGATCTCAGGAAGCTCATAATGGAAGAAGCACATGATTCTCTTCTTTCCATTCATCCTGGCAGTTCCAAGATGTACCAAGATCTCAAGCAGTCTTACTGGTGGACACGCATGAAAAGGGAGATTGCCCAATTCGTGAATGAATGTGATGTATGCAGAAGAGTGAAAGCAGAACATCAACTGTCGGTGTACTAAGGTAGGGGTACCCTAGTACTCCAACTTGTGCACGGACAGTTGCAGCTTCCCGCGGCAAGGTCTACTGTGGGCTCGCCGGAGACCTTCTTGCTCCTTATTAAGCCATTCAAAAACAAAGTATACAAGACATAAGACCGAGACCCCGGCAAGAGGAGCTTGCCGGGAAGGCCGTACCAGGCTCAAGACTGTTCCACTAACACAAGACCCTGGCAAGAGGAGCTTGCCAGGAAGACTAGAAGACAACGCCTCGGCGCTATACGCGCCCTGGCAAGGGGCCCGGGGAGCGGCAAGCTCCCGGGCCCGACAAGATCGAGGCCCCCGGCAAGGTGCTTGCCGGGGAGGTTGCGCTGTGTGCCCGCGCTCCTGCTCATCGGCCCACGCGTCGCCCTGGGGCTTATCCAGGGACGCGTGGCGGATGGCTGTGCAGCCTGGGGTACACGGTGACACTCCACGGTGATGGATCCGTCGCCGTGGCGAACGGAGACGCTAAGGCGGGAGCTTTTGGGGTCGACGGCGACGGGCATTAAATGCCCTTGTCCCCCACTGTTAGAGTAGGTATAGACCACTGTTCTGTACTGTAGCTCCACTGTTCCCGCACTGTTACAACTACCACCTCTTTTACATTTCTACCCTTTTCTCCTACGTTGACACCTGTCGGTGACCCCTTGCACTATAAAAGGAGGCCCATGCACAACGTGGAGGGGGTTCGAAACCTAGATCACTCTCGCGCCGGTGTAGCTGCTTCTTCAAGCTCCCGAGCGCCCAACTCAATACACAACCAAGCAGGAGTAGGGTTTTACGCGTCTACCGCGGCCCGAACCTGGGTAAAACTGCCCGCGCGTTTGCTTCGATCTGCTCTTTGTGCTCCCTCCGCCCTCGTACCGCACAGACAAGGGGCTCCGGTCCCATAGGTGTTCGTGGCGGACAGTTTCCCCCGACATCTTTGGCGCGCCAGGTAGGGGGCGTCGAGGTTGTGCGAACCTGATCCGGCGTTCGCGCGGGCGCATTCTTCATCAACCTCTCCAGCTTCATCAGCAACTTCATCAGCGACAACTCCATGGCCCCGAAGAAGAAGGCTTCGGAGGTCGGAGGCCCGTCTGCGTCTCACCCGCCGCCACCAGAGCCAACGGTGGGCGGGGGAGATGCCGTCGGAAGGGTGGTTGCCGGTGAGGACACTCACGGCGCCACCAGATCCAAAAACAGGACGGACGACCGAACCTCGGTCTCCGTGGACGCGCCGCGTCCATCGCAGCACACAACGACCCAGCAGCGCCATACCGCGGGAGGTGGTATCCGCTTGCTGGGACAAGGCCAGACCGGAGGCTCGCGGGACGCCCCGGACCCCCGTCCGGGCACAAGCAAAGCGAAGGCGCCGGCGCGGGACCCCGCTCCTTCTAACGTTGTTAGAGGTCCGAGCGTATCCCGCTCCTCGCACCGCTCACCCGCGTTCCCCTCTACCCCAGCGGAAGCACTCGCCAGAGCGCAGCTGCTCCTCGACTTCCCTCCAGCGGCCGACAAGGCCGAGGAATGGAGGGCCACTATCCGGAGCCTGATAGACTTCGCCAACAACGATTCTCCACAGCAGCCGTCGGCCTCACGGCCGCGGCAGGCTGAGAAGACGAAGGCTATCGGCGACAAGACTGCCGGGGGTGCGACAAGCGTGCACTCCCCGCCGCAGAAACAGAAAACGCCGCCCCGCCGGAACAACCCCGACGACGGCTCCACAGCCTCGTCGGACCCGCGGGCCCGTCGGGACCAGCGCCAGGTCCTCGACGACCGGCGAGATGAAGACGCTCGGACCACGATCGAGCGCCGCCGAGAAGCTCGGCGACAATCCGACAAGAGAGCTGGGAACACCGTCGACGCGCATGCGCCCGGTGAACCAGGCGACTTGCCGTACGCGGCAGGTTGCCCTGCGTTCACCCGCGAGCTGCGGCGCGTCCAGTGGCCCAGCATGAAGAACTTTAAGCCCGACGTACCGGAGAAGTACGACGGCAAGACGCACCCCTCGGAGTTTCTCAGCGTCTACACTATCGCAGTGCAAGCTGCCGGGGGGCGCGACGAGAAGATCTTGGCGAATTACTTCCCGCTCGTGCTGAAACCGAACGTCCGTTCGTGGCTCATGCACTTGCCGGAAGGTTCCATCTCTTCTTGGGCCGACCTCTGCCACCAATTTGTTGGCGCCTTCACCGGCGGCCACAAACCCCATGGCCAGGAGAGCGATCTCCACATCTTGGCCCAGAAGGAAGGCGAGCCCCTGCGCAAGTATATCCAACGCTTCAGCCGGGTGCAGCACAACATCCCTGACGTTCACCCTGCCGCGGTTATCAGCGCGTTCCATCAGAACGTGCGTAACCGCCGCATGCGAGAGGAAATGGCGATGCCCAAGATTAGGGACGTCAGCGAGCTCTACGCTCTTGCTGACAAGTGCGCACGCGCAGAAGAGGGGAGAAGACTCCCCGGGGAAGATACTGGCGCAGGAGGAAGCGACAGCGACGACGCCGCCCCGGCAAAGAAGAGCCGGCGGCGGAACAACCGAAAGAAGGGCAAGAAGGAGGTGCTTGCCGTCGAGAAGTCCGGCAAGGAGGCCCCCGCCAAGCAAGCGCAGGCTGGCGGCTCCGGCAAGGAGCCTGCCCCTGCGGCGGCGGCCGACAAGCCGGGTAGCTCCGACAAGCAATACTGTAAGATCCACCACACCAAGGGTCATGATATCTCCAACTGCAAGCGCGTCGAGTATCTCGTCGAGCAGCAGAAAGCTGAGTACGAGAGGCGCGACAAGGAGAAGGCCCAAGGTGGCGGGGAAGAGCCCAGCAAGAAGCGGCCGTTCAGCGGCCGGGGAGGACGCCGCGGCAAAGCTAAGCAGCGGCAAGGGGATCGACCTCCCCGGGGCCGCGACAACGACGAAGAAGACGACGATGAAGACATGGAGGACGACGAGAACAGCGAGCAGGAGTTCCAGAAGGCCACGGAGGTCCTGTGCGTCGACGGTGGCGCCTCCCTGCACACCTCCCACCGCCAGCTAAAACAGTGGGTGCGTGAGGTGAACGCAGCGGAGCCGCCCGTGGAGTCGCGCAGGCTCCTCAAATGGTCCAGCACGCCCATCGTTTTTGACCTTGAGGATCACCCCGACCGCACCACGGCGGTCGGGTGCTTGCCGATGCTGGTTTCTCCCACCATCCGCAACCTCAAGGTCACCAAAATGTTGGTTGACGGCGGGGCCGGGCTGAACTTGATCTCCTCTGCTGTGATCAAGAAACTCCAGATTCAAGATGGCGAGCTCGAAGAGACCGGTTCATTCCAAGGAATCAACCCGGGAAGGAGCAAGCCCAAGGGAAAGATCACTTTGCCGGTGACCTTTGGCGGGGAGCTCAACTTCAGGACTGAGCGCATCACCTTTGACGTCGCCGATATTCCATTGCCCTACAATGGAATACTTGGCCGTCCTGCCCTCGCCAAGTTCATGGCAGCTTCCCACTATGCATACAACGTGCTGAAGATGCCGGGGCCGATAAGCGTCATCACTGTCCACAGCGACAAGAAGGATGCGCTTATTTGCGCCGACAAGATTTACCGGGATGCAGCAGCTGCGGCCGAGAAGGATACTCTTGCCGCTGAAGCTCCCGGGGGGAAGAAGACGAAGACCAAGTCCGGCAAGTGCTCTGGGACCCACTCCGGCAACCGCACCTCCTCGGAGTGCTGCGCTGCCGTCGAGGACGTTCCATCGAGCTCCACCGGCAAGAGTAAGAAAGGAATGGCTGCTCCTCCGGCAACCAAGAAAGTGTCCGCAAAGGAGGATGGCACTGGTGGTACCTTCACCATCAGTGCCACCCTTGACAGCAAATAGGAAAGCGCGCTCGTCGCCTTCCTGCGGGCGAATGTCGATGTGTTTGCTTGGCAACCATCTGACATCCCCGGTGTTCCCAGGAAGGTGATTGAGCACAAGCTTGCTGTCTGTCCTCATGCGCGGCCCATCAAGCAGAAAGTGAGGAAGCAAGCCGTGGAGCGCCAAGAGTTCATCAACGAGGAAATCAAGAAGCTAGAAGCAGCAGGCCTAGTTAGAGGTGTGATCCATCCGACGTGGTTGGCAAACCCAGTCGTCGTGCGCAAGGCCAACGGGAAGTGGAGACTGTGTATAGACTTCACCGATGTGAATAAAGCATGTCCCAAGGATCCCTTCCCTTTGCCGCGCATTGACCAGATCGTTGACTCCACTGCCGGATGTGAGCTACTCTGTTTTCTTGATGCATACTCAGGCTATCATCAGATTTTCATGGCCAAGGAAGATGAAGAGAAGACTGCATTTATCACTCCGTGTGGCACTTATTGCTTTATCCGCATGCCATTTGGATTGAAGAATGCAGGCTCAACCTTTGCAAGGGTATTGTACACTGCTTTTGAGCCACAGATCCACAGAAATGTAGAAGCTTACATGGATGACATCGTGGTGAAGAGCAAAAGCAAGGAAACCCTGATTCAAGACTTGGAAGAAACGTTTCAGAACCTGCGCAGGATACAGCTTAAGTTGAACCCCGAGAAGTGCATCTTTGGAGTCCCCTCCGGCAAGCTTCTCGGGTTCTTTGTGTCACAGAGGGGGATTGAAGCCAACCCCGACAAGATCAAAGCCATTGAGCAGATAGAGGCCCCGAAGCGCGTCAAGGATGTCAGAAGGCTTGCAGGTTGTGTTGCTGCCCTCAGTAGGTTCATTTCAAAGTCTGTAGAACGCGCCCTACCTTTCTTCAAAATTTTGAAGAAGGCAGGTCCCATGAAGTGGACTCCGGAAGCGGAGGCGGCGTTGCAGGATTTGAAACGGTACCTGTCCTCCACTCCTGTACTTGTCGCACCTAGACCATAGGAAAAGTTGTTGCTATACTTAGCGGCAACCAACCAGGTGGTTAGTGCTGCGTTAGTAGCGGAGAGGGAGTCCGACGAGGAGCCAGCACCACCGACAAGCGAATCCAGCGACAAACAGGGGGCTGACCCGACAAGCTCTGGCCCCGACAAGGAAGACTCTGCGCAGGAACAAGGAGAGATGCGGAAGAAAATGGTGCAGCGCCCAGTGTATTTTGTAAGTTCCCTTCTCCAGGGGGCTAGATCAAGATACTCTGGTGTGCAAAAATTGCTTTTCGGCCTCCTCATGGCCTCAAGAAAGCTGCGCCATTACTTCCAAGCCCATGAGATAACAGTGGTCACTCGCTTTCCGTTGAAGAGGATATTGCACAATCCAGAAGCAACAGGCAGGATCGTTGAGTGGGCACTGGAGCTGTCGAGCTTTGGACTCAAGTTTGAAAGTACTTCAACCATACAGAGCCGAGCTTTGGCAGAATTCATTGCTGAATGGACCCCAACGCCAGAAGATGAAATTCAAGAAACAAGTGCACCCGTACAAGAAGCGACAAGTGAATGGGTAATGTATTTTGACGGTGCCTTCTCGCTGCAAGGCGCCGGTGCTGGCGTGGTACTCATCGCGCCCACCGGAGAGCACCTCAAATATGTTATCCAGATGCACTTTCCCAGGGAGCAAGCAATAAACAATACTGCAGAATATGAAGGCTTGCTCGCCGGCCTCAGGATTGCGGCCGAACTTGGGATCAGAAAGCTGATTGTGCGGGGCGATTCTCAGTTGGTGGTCCGGCAAGTTAACAAGAGCTATCAGAGCCCTTTGATGGAAGCATATGTCGATGAAGTGAGAAAGCTTGAAGAGCACTTTGAAGGTCTGCAGATTGAGCACGTCCCAAGAGCTCAAAATGAAATTGCAGATGGCCTTTCAAAGTGCGCCGCGATGAAGTTACCTGTGGAACCAGGGACCTTCTTACTCAAGCTGACTCAACCATCCGTTACACCATCAATTGGGCAGTCCAAGAAGAGAAAGTTGGTCTCCGGCGACTACTTACCGGCGGATCTTCCGGAAACCGCCGCCAAGGTCCCCAAGATCGACAACCAGAACGCTGAGGAACAGTTTGCTCCTGCAAGTCCTCGGGCTTGTACAGTTGAAGCAAGCGTTCCCGACAAGCCTCGCCCCGGCGAGCTTGCCGGGGGACCGTCAGCTCCGGCAGAACCAGAGGTCCTTGCCGTAGAAGCTGAGGTTCCCGCAGCGGCCCTCGAGCCTTTAGTCCTTGCCGTCGAGCCTCGGGCTCCAGCATGGGCGCAGCAGATCGTCCGTTTTCTGCAAACTGGAGAACTTCCCGACGACCCTCAAGAGATAGAGAAGATAACCAGGCAGTCAAGTATGTATCAGTTCGTGGATAACGAGCTGTACAGAAGAAGACTCAACGGTGTCAGGTTGAAGTGCATCTCCAGAGAAGATGGACAGAAGCTGTTGGCGGAAATACACGGAGGCATATGCGGCCACCACATTGGCGCAAGGGCGCTTGCCGGAAAAGCTTTCCGGCAAGGGTTCTTTTGGCAAGAAGCCCTCCAAGATGCAACTGCACTAGTAACCAAGTGTGAAGCGTGCCAGTTCCATGCAAAGCAAATCCATCAGCCAGCTCAAGCTCTCCAAACAATCCCTTTGTCATGGCCCTTCTCGGTCTGGGGGCTCGACATCCTCGGCCCTTTCCCTCGTGCTGTCGGGGGCTTTGAGTACTTGTACGTTGCAATCGACAAGTTCACAAAGTGGCCAGAAGTGGAGCCGGTGAGAAAGGTGACAGCACAGTCAGCGGTCAGGTTCTTCAAGTCGATTGTTTGCCGTTTCGGAATCCCTAACAGGATCATCACCGACAACGGTACACAATTCACTAGTCGCACCTTCATGCAGTACGTCCAAGACCTTGGCGCCAAGGTCTGTTTTGCTTCTGTTGCTCACCCGAGGAGCAACGGTCAAGCGGAAAGGGCAAATGCTGAAGTGCTGCGCGGACTCAAGACAAGGACCTTTGACAGGCTGCGCAAGTGCGGAAGAAATTGGATAGAGGAGCTCCCGGCGGCTCTTTGGTCAATCAGAACGACACCAAGTCGAGCCACCGGGCAGACGCCCTTTGCTCTAGTCTATGGAGCAGAAGCAGTTCTCCCCACGGAACTCGTATACGGATCTCCTCGAGTGCTCGCTTATGATGAGCTCGAGCAAGAGCAACTGCGGCAAGATGACGCATTGCTCCTTGAGGAGGGACGTCTCCAGGCTGCTGTACGAGCTGCTCGATACCAGCAAGCTTTGCGCCGCTATCATAGCCGCAAAGTCAAGGCCAGGAGTCTCGAGGAAGGCGACCTTGTTCTTCGGCGTGTTCAGTCCGCCAAGAATTCCAACAAGTTGACGCCGAAGTGGGAAGGCCCTTATCGGGTGAGACAAGTTACGAGGCCCGGCGCTGTCCGCCTCGAGACCGAAGAAGGCTTACCGGTGAGCAACTCCTGGAACATAGAGCATCTTCGCAAGTTTCACCCATAAGGCGCGGTTGCCGTGATCCGCTCCGGCAACCACCTTTTGTACAAGCTTTGCCGCTGTTGCATGTAACCCTTTGTACAAAGCCGGGCGCAGACCCCGTGCATTAGTAAAGTTTTTGTGTTCCCCGCATCGATTGCCTTTTGCATGCTTCTCTTTGCTATTTGCATGTTCTGTTTGGCATTTGGTGCAACACTCAAGCGTACGGTAAGCATTAGCACGCCGAAAGGCAATATGCTTGTTTCCCTCTCCCTTTTCTTTCCTCTTAAGCAGAAGGAACGTTCCTCGCGCACAAGTTTGCCGGGGGGGAAGGAGGTGGAGGAGGAACTAAGTACTGTTCAAGAAAGAGAAGCCTTACCGGAAAGCAAGTAATATAAGCAAGCAGAGTACTGTTCAAGAAAGAGAAGCCTTACCGGAAAGCAAGTAATATAAGCAAGCAGCATATGAAAGATAAGTTGTTAGGATTCGATCAGTTCAAATTTTAAATTTTAGTTGTCTTCCTTGAACGATCACACTTTGTATGGAAAACCTGTGCGCGGAGGAACCTACCCGTAGCTTGCCGCACCCTTATCTTGTTTTCGAGTTCACTCAACGATTTAAGTGAGCTGCGACAAGTGTCGCGCCCTTGCTTCGTTTCCGAGTACGCTCAGCAAGCTAAGTGCGTTGCGACCAGCTGCGGCAAGGTTGCTTGCCGGCGAAGACCTTGGCCAGCAGGCTGCTCAGAGTCCAGCACTCAGCGCTCGCGGCAAAGGCCCTTTGCCGACAAACTTCCCGGGAGCGTAGGGTGAAAAACATACAAAGTCAAAGGTTGAAACAAGGAAGATAGCATTGCACTGATTGATCGAAAAGAAATAAATATCTTACAAGGATAACTTGTCGCAATGGACTAATAAGTTCATGACATAATTTGCAGCAGTAAAAAGAGATAAAGATAGCGGAGCCCTAGTCTACGCGGTCGCCTTCCTTCCTGCCAAGCTTTGCCACCTTGGCGATGATGTGGCCGACCTGCTCCTTCAGGGCCTCCGTGTCTGCATCAGCCGGCAAGCTGCGAAGAACGTTCGTGAGGTTGATTCCCGGGTTGCGGTACACGATCTTCGTCAGCACCCGCTCCAGAGTTCCCGCGCAGAGCAGGCGCGACTCCTCGGCCAGCTGCGCGGGGATGCGGTTCCGGAGACCTGCAAGAGCCGGAGCGACCCCTCTGAAGAAGAGGCTGAGCTTGGCGCTGTGCGGGAGATCCGGGTCCGGCGAGTAGATGAGGTGTTCGACCTTCAGCGCCAGCAGCTCCTGGTCAATATTGGACGCAGAAGAAACCAGCTCTTCGGTCCACACTTCAATAGTCTGCCGGAAGAGCTCGGATGCCTTGTTGACGCTCTCCACCAAGGTCCGCTCCTTGCGGAGCTCATCCTTCAACTTGGTCTCCTGAGCCCGGGCAGCATCGAGCGATTCCTTCAGAGTGGTGACCTTCAGCTCCAAGTCCTCAATGGAGTCCTTGGCGGCCTTCAGCTCGTCGCCCCTCTTTGATAAACTCACCTGAAGCTCTGAGTTTGTGTGAGCATCCTTCTCGCGCTCCAAGATGAGCGTGGCAACCTTCTCGGCGCTCACCTTCATCGCCTTCTCCAACTGTTCGACCTTGGCGGCGAGCTCTTTCTTGGCGTCTTCCGCGGCAACCGCGGCGGCTTTCGCCTCCTTCAGCTCCCCGCCAAGGGCAGCCTCGCGAGCGGCAAGGTCTTCTTCATGAGAGTCCAGCTCGACCTTCCGCTGCGCGAGCTCTGCTGTTCTTCAGCTTCAGCTTTCTCGAGCACCCACTCCTGGTACTCGCCGGCGAGACGCTCACGCTCCTCCGCCACCTGGCGGAGGGCAGCCTGATTGGCGGCGCTGAGCTCCGCCGCACGCTTCTCCATTTCTGCCGCGGCCTTGGCGGCAAGAGCCTCCCGGGAGGCGAGCTTTGCCTGCCTGGCCCGGTAAAGGGCCAGGAGTTGATGGAGCAACTTCTCCTCCTCGGGCCCCTCACCTCCACCGGGCGCCTGGACGATCTTCAGGCCTGCGGAGGCGAGGACTTCTCCGTCGAACGCCTCGCCCTCCGCAGGAGCTCGCGTGAAGACCCCCACGGCATCTGGATGAAGACGCCATTGGGGGCCTTGAGATAGAACCTCTGCTCCTCGCCGGCGGAGGGACCGGTGGCCGGTGCAGCATCCGATGCTCCCGCCGCCTCCGGGTCGGCGGTGCGGCCACCGTCCCCCTCCCCGGCCGCTGCGTCTGTAGCCGGAACAGTCTCTTGTGCGGCCGGCTCGGCGGCCTCGGCTATCTCCTCGACGACAGGGGCGTCGCCGCCGCCGCCCTGCGCGCCCTCCTCCTCAAGGTCGATGACCTCCGTCTCCATGGGCGCAGGAGGAGGAAGATCTAAAAAGAAGAAGAAACGAAGAAGTTCAAGACTCAAGCAAATATTCAAAAAGAGGCAAGCCAAGAAGACAAGTCACAAAACATACCTTGGCGGGCGTCCTCGGCGGCGGGCTCCCTCGCCGGGGAGCTCGGCCTTGTCGGAGTGGTCGCCCTCGCCGGGCTGCTCGCCCTTGGCGGGGTACTCTGCCTCGGCGGAGTACCCGCCCTTGGCGGAGCACTCTCCCTTGCCGGAGAGTTCTGCCTTGGCGGGGACGGCGGGGCCTGCGGCTCCTCAACGGTAGTCTCCGAGCGCTCTTCCCGCTGAGGCTCCACCTCTGCACAGAACAAGACAGGAAACGTCAAGACATGAAGGCGAAATCAAATCCTCACGCGTTCCCCAAAGCGAAAAGAGAGAACCCCAGACTTACGCTGGGGGCTGCGCTGCGGGCTGCGCTGGGGGCTGCTCATCGGAGCAGTGCTCGAGTCCGGCAGGCTTGGCTCCGGCACACCCCCTGTTGCCGCCGCTGCTGAGCCTTCCGCGACCTCGGCCTCGGGCGCCTTGGCCTTCTTCGCTGCGCGATGGGCCAGGGTCCTGAAATCAAAACAGTAGACAGAGTCAGCATCAACAGAAAAATCAAGACAGAAATCAAGAAGATATGAGGTCCCGAATCCTTACTCTTGATCCTCCTCGTCGTCCTCGCTCAGGGCGGAGAAGTCATACTCCACCGTGGGCGCGTCGGCGCGAGGAGCGGAAGACGAAGACTCCCTCGCGCGCTTGGTGCTCACCGGGGCTGGGGGCTGCGAAGACCCAGCCCCTGTGGCTGCCGGCGCCCGGGGGGCGGGCGGAGCCGTTGCTCCGCTCCGAGAAGACCCCTGCCGGCTCGCTGCCGGCCTGCGGGGCGCCTCCGTCGTGGTCCGCGCACGGGCCGCCTCCGCTGCGGCTGGTGCGCCGGACGGCCTTGGCGCGGCTTGGCTCCCCCGGGGAGCTGCCCGGCGAGGTGGCTGCTGCCGGGGCGCCTGCGCCCTCTCCCCCGTCGCCGCCTTGCGGAGGCGCTTTGCCGGGGACTGCCTCGGGCTTGCCGGGGGCGGAGAGCTCTCCGACGAGGAGAGGTCGTCGGCGTACAACTCCGTGGATCCGCCGGAGTCCTCGGCCTCCTCCTCCTCCTCCTCCGCCCCGGCCGGCACGCTGGGCCCGGCGTCCTGCGCCGCGGCCCCCTTTCCCTTGGCGCCTCTGCCCCTCGCGGCGCCTCTGCTCCCTCCGGCGGTGCCCTCCATTGCCGCGGCTTCCGCCGCGATCCCATGGATCCCGGAGTGCCTCAGTGAGGGGACCCCGGCGAGCGCGTCGGGTGGAAGATTCAGCAACCTGCGGATCTCCGCCTCCTCCGCCTGGGTGGACGCCTCCTCGGCCTCCGCCTCCTCCGGCGAGAACCCGAAAACTCCTGCCGCCACGGCTGCGGCGGCCTCCTCAGCCCGAGAAGCTATATAGGCGATTTCCTGGTCGGTGGTGTCCCGCGTGTGCAGCTTGAGGTCCTCCTTGTTCCTCGCCACCTCGGCGAGGTTGTCGTAGAAGTTGAGGACGTCGATGGGCTTCGGGGCGATCCACGAGCGGTCCAAGCCATGCGAGTCGCACATGGGCATCATGGCGAGGATCCGGTCCCTGGCGGCGTTGTTGCAGAGCGGCACCACTTCCCGGGGAGTCCTGAACCACTCGGGGTGCGTCGGGTCGTACTTGAAGAGTTCCCGTACCATCCCCCGCAGCTCCAGAGTGGTGAAGTTGAAATTGAGCCCGGGGCGCAGCCTCATGATATCTGCCGGGCCGCCGTACTCCCATGCTGGCCTCTTCCGGTCTTGGAGAGGGGCGATGCGCCGGCGGAGGAAATCTGCGCCCACCTCGGCAACTGATAGATTGGCCAACCGAAGACGAAGAATCCGGACAAGGGCGATGTTGAGCTTGACGTCGTCCGAGTCCAGGTCACTCCAGTCCCTGCCGCGCACAATGGGCGTTGTGCGCGGCGCGGTGAAGGCTTGCGGCTGGTCTTCTACGATCCAGCACCACTCCGCTCGCCATTCCTCCCACTTGCCGCGGAGCTCCCCCGGCAAGTACGCCCCTTTCTTATTCAGACGAAAGATCCAAGAAATTCCTCCGGAGAGGGGGGCATCGGCCTCGGCTCTAGGAGTGAAGAAGTGTCTAAAGAGGGCTACATTGGGATGGACTCCTATGAAGTTTTCGCACATATGTGCGAAAACAGCCATGGTGAGAATGGCGTTGGGGGTGAAGTCAAGCAGATGGAAGCCATATGTGTTCATGACATCACAGAAGAAGTTCGAAAAAGGAGGACAGAGACCACAATGGAAAAAGGCAGCAAAGAAGTGGTACCCGCCGGGATAGCTGTCCTTGGCGGCGGCCGGGTATGCTCGCGTGCGGGGATGCGCATCGGTTCCCTTGGACCAGAACAAGTAATACTTGTTCCAGAGTTCCTGCACGCCGAGCTTCGGCGGGAAGACGACGTGCCTCTTCCGGTATGCGATGAGCTTGGCCGCTTGCTCCGACTTCTCCTTCTTGGCTTTCTCCGCCTTCGCCTTGTCGGCCTTTGGGGCCATGGCGGACGCGGTGGAAGGAGGGGGACGAAGAGCTCGGCGGCGGCGGAGGTGTGGAGGCGGAGCACAAGAAGGAATCTTTTGCAGGTGGAAGACGACGTAATGAGAGCGCAAGGAGGGGAACCGCGCCCGCTACCTCTGCTTTTATGGGGGAGTGGGGGGCGTTTCGCCCTTTCCATTAAGAGATCGTGGGCACGTCCCATCCCACGGCGCCGCGATCGACGCGTGCCGTTACCGTGGGGTGCGGCGGATATGGAAGTGGATTCGGCGCGCCGCGGGCCGCGGATGCCCGTGCACTGTTCTGGGCCTGGCCCAACAGCGCTCGGCACCGTGTGTGGCCCAGGCCCGGGGGCTCCTGTCGGTGTACTAAGGTAGGGGTACCCCAGTACTCCAACTTGTGCACGGACAGTTGCAGCTTCCCGCGGCAAGGTCTACTGCGGGCTCGCCGGAGACCTTCCTGCTCCTTATTAAGCCATTCAAAAACAAAGTATACAAGACATAAGACCGAGACCCCGGCAAGAGGAGCTTGCCGGGAAGGCCGTACCAGGCTCAAGACTGTTCCACTAACACAAGACCCTGGCAAGAGGAGCTTGCCAGGAAGACTAGAAGACAACGCCTCGGCGCTATACGCGCCCCGGCAAGGGGCCCGGGGAGCGGCAAGCTCCCGGGCCCGACAAGATCGAGGCCCCCGGCAAGGTGCTTGCCGGGGAGGTTGCGCTGTGTGCCCGCGCTCCAGCTCATCGGCCCACGCGTCGCCCTGGGGCTTATCCAGGGACGCGTGGCGGATGGCTGTGCAGCCTGGGGTACACGGTGACACTCCACGGTGATGGATCCGTCGCCGTGGCGAACGGAGACGCTAAGGCGGGAGCTTTTGGGGTCGACGGCGACGGGCATTAAATGCCCTTGTCCCCCACTGTTAGAGTAGGTATAGACCACTGTTCTGTACTGTAGCTCCACTGTTCCCGCACTGTTACAACTACCACCTCTTTTACATTTCTACCCTTTTCTCCTACGTTGACACCTGTCGGTGACCCCTTGCACTATAAAAGGAGGCCCATGCACAACGTGGAGGGGGTTCGAAACCTAGATCACTCTCGCGCCGGTGTAGCTGCTTCTTCAAGCTCCCGAGCGCCCAACTCAATACACAACCAAGCAGGAGTAGGGTTTTACGCGTCTACCGCGGCCCGAACCTGGGTAAAACTGCCCGCGCGTTTGCTTCGATCTGCTCTTTGTGCTCCCTCCGCCCTCGTACCGCACAGACAAGGGGCTCCGGTCCCATAGGTGTTCGTGGCGGACAGTTTCCCCCGACATCAACGTCCAGCCGGTCTTCTCCAACCTCTTCCTATTCCCGAGTGGAAGTTCGACCACATTGAAATGGACTTCGTCACTGGCTTCCCTAAATCCAAGCGAGGGAATGATTCTATCTTCGTGGTGATTGACAAGCTTACAAAAGTCGCTCACTTCCTGCCAGTCAAAGAATCCATCAATGCAGCTCAATTGGCAGAGTTGTACACTTCTAGAATTGTGTCCTTACATGGCATTCCTCAAGTTATCTCCTCAGACCGTGGAAGTTTGTTCACATCCAGGTTCTGGGACTCCTTTCAGTCCGCCATGGGCACTAAGATCAGGTTCAGCACTGCTTTTCACCCTCAGACTACTGGTCAAGTCGAGCGAGTGAATCAGATTCTAGAAGACATGCTCAGAGCATGTGTCATCTCTTTTGGCATGAAATGGGAAGACTGCCTTCCATTTGCCGAGTTCTCTTACAACAACAGCTTTCAAGCAAGTGCCGGCAAAGCTCCGTTTGAAATCCTCTATGGCAGAAAGTGCCGTACCCCTATCAACTGGTCTGAAACAGGCGAACGTCAACTTCTTGGCAATGACTTGATCTCAGAAGCCGAAGAAATGTGCAAAGTCATACGTGAGAATCTCAAGGTCGCTCAGTCGCGTCAGAAGAGCTACTATGACGGCAAGCATCGTGATTTGGCTTTCAACATTGATGATCACGTCTATCTCCGTGTGTCTCCGATGAAAGGCACCCAAAGATTCGGTATCAAAGGAAAGCTTGCTCCTAGATACGTCAGGCCTTTCAAGATTCTTGGCAAAAGAGGCGACCTAGCCTATCAACTTGAGCTCCCTCCCAACTTCGCCAATGTTCATGATGTGTTCCATGTGTCTCAACTCCGCAAATGCTTCAAGGCACCTGAACGCATGATTCCGTTTGAAGAGATTGATCTTCAACAAGACTTGTCCTACCGAGAGCATCCCGTTGCTATTCTCGAAGAAACCGAACGCAAGACCCGCAAAAAGTCCATCAAATTCTTGAAAGTCAAGTGGTCACATCACACCGACCGAGAAGCTACGTGGGAACGAGAAGATCATCTTCGTTCCGAGTACCCTTCCTTTTTCCAGTCCTAGATCTCGGGACGAGATCTTTTTGTAGTAGAGGAGAGTTTGTAATGCCCCGGATGTAATATTTTCCCTTTTGGGCATATAATATATCTCCGGCTTCATCTATTCCATTCCGGGTTCTTTGTCTTTCGGGTTTTCGTCGTTTTGTTGTGTGCGTGTGTGGCATTCATTCATACCATGTAGACATGTGCATCGCATTGCATTTGAGTTGTCGGTAGCATCCGGTTCCACGCGTTCCTTTTTGTTGTCCGTTTCGCGTTCCGGAGCTCCCTCACGTGTTCGTGGCGTCCCGTAGACCTACTTTGGTGTTTGGCCGGGTAACGTTACCGGTTTGGCGCGAGACTTGTCGTGTGTTGTTGTTTTGTTGTGTGTAACCCGCCTGTCAAATCTCGTCGCGTTTCGAGTCCGTTTGCTACCCCAACAGTTATTCGCGTGGGCTCAAAGTGCCTCCACTTTGTGGCCCAAGACACCCCTCCAACAGCCCACTTCCCTCCTCTTGGCCCATCTTAACTCCCCTCGCGATCGGATCTTAAGGCCCAGCTCCACCGCCGCCACTTTTCCTTCGCGGATCGGATCGGGGGGCACCGATCCAGATCCAGCGCCTCCCGACCGCTCGGGCCAGGCGCCCGATCGCCCCCTCGCCAGATCCAACGCCTCCCCGCCGCTGCGTCTCGCCGCTGGGCCGGCCGCTCTCCTCCGCACGCGCGCGGGCCGCCTCCACCCGCCTTCCACCGACGGCCCAGCCTCGGGCCAGGTCTCCTTCGGCTCCCCGCCTCCGGGCCTTCTCTGGAGTGGGCCGTGCCTTCCGCCCGATCGCCGCCAGAGGCCAGCTCGCCTCCTCCCGCATCGCCGGCCCAGCCGAGCCGGGCCTCTCCCTGCCGCCCCGCCCCGTCCTCCCGCTGGGCCGAGCCAGGGGCCCAGCAACCTGCAACCGCCGTCCCGCCCTCGGCCCGAAGCCGCCGCGCCGGCCCGTCTCCGTCCGCCTGGGCCGGATCCACTCCAGTTCAGCCCGTTTGACTTCTGTTGACCCCTGAGGTTGCTTCTAATATCCCTAAGTCCCTGTCCGCTTATCTGTCTGATGCAATATTAGAACTGCGATAACTTTGTGTGTGTAGCTCCGTTTTGAGTGAATGACATGTCCAGACGTTCGTGGTGACTAGCACTACGATTCATTCCATTGTGCCATGCATGTTAGAGCTCATCTAGATGCTTATTTTTCTGTTGCAAGAGTGCATCCCGATAGAAACTGCTGCTATGTGTTGTTTTTATGCCATCTTTGCATAGTGACATCTTTTAGCTCGTTTGTCCGAATGATGCAAATGACATGTCCACGTGTTCGTCTTGCCATGCTCTACATGTTGTTTGTGTTAGGTTGCATGATAGATTTAATCTTTCCACGTATATCCTCGTTGCAAAGTGCCATGTGGCTGTGATGTTGTTTCACTTGTTATGAAATGCCATCTTGTTGAGCTCATTGCTATCGTTGTGTTTATCTCCATGATGCATGCTTGTATGTTTCGGAATCACCATCATGTGTACTTTGATGTGGTGCTTACCACTTGCCATGTTTAGTTTCGAGGTGACTTAAACTTGCTCTTTTAGATGCCATGATGAAACTGTTGTTTTGACACTTAGTGGATTTTCACCAAGTCTGAAATCTGTAACGTTCTGATGCCATGTTTGCGTGCTGTTCTAGGACAAACCATGATAGTTTTGGGGTGGATCTTGATGGTTCCTTGTAGTATATATTTTTGGCTATCCATTCATGTTCTCACATGCTTATTTGAGTGGCTGTAGCATGTTTAACTTTTGCTCCAAAGTTTCAATAAAATTCTGCTGTCAGAATTTTATTGTCAAGTTCAATATGTCCAAGCTTATTGCTATTGATCCGTGGCTCCTTTGGGGGTGCACCTTTGGACTTATTTGATGTAGGATATATCTAGTTTATGTTCATGCTCTTTGCCATGTTGTTTGAGTGATGTAGCTTCTTTTTCTAGTGCTCCGAAGTTGCTATGTTGCTGTAATTTTCAGCTTTCGCATGTTTCTTGTTTCGGGCATAACTTTTAGCCCGTAGCTCCGTTTTCAGCGAGTCTTATATGAAACTTGATTGATTTTCTGTGTAGATTCATAATCTCCTATTGTTACCATGTTTTGAAGTGATTTGCTTGAGTGCTATTTTCCGTGCTCCGTGTGCTTCCTTAGTGCATCCATCATGCATCCATCATTGTTGTGTGCGCATTGCATCTTGTTGATTCGTGCCTTGTGTGATTGTATTGTTTAGAGCCGGAAGCTGAGACCGAGTACGAGTACGAGCACGAGGTTACCAACGAGGTTGAGCACGAGGACCCTTCTTACGATCCGAACGACTACACTTCAGGCAAGATGACCGAACCCCGATAACATTACTATCTTTGCCTATTGCTAGTAGTTCCGCTCTATAGTTTTGCCTCGATGCCCATGTCTTTCTTGTCAGCCTCCTACTTGTAACCATGACCATGTTTAACCACCCTACCTATGCAAACCGTTGCTTGGCTAAGTACGCTTCGCTCAGCCCTTCTTATAGCATTGCTAGTTGCAGGTGAAGATTGAAGATGCTTGCTTCTTGTTGAAGTTTGTTGGGTTATATCACACTATATAAATGCTTAAATGAAATCATCTATATATTGGCAAGGGTGGAAGGCTAAGCCTTTTGCTTGGTGATTTGTTCCACTCATGCCGTTAGGAACCATATAAACCGGTGTTATGTTCCTTGATTATGCGTTCCTTACTCGGTTGGGGTGTATGGCACCCCCTCGATAAACCGCTAAGTGCTAAGTCTTTTCCAGCAAGTCCCAACATTGGTACTATTTGCCTAATAACAAATTAAACTTGCATAGGGAGTAATTAACCCTCTTTCTTAATCAACAACCCCGGGCCAGTGCTCCACATGCGTGTTGGTCCGAAACGGGGAGCCTGCGGGGCCGCCTTGGGGAAACCCGAGGTATCTGGCATACACCTGTAGCTTCACCCATCCGGTCGTGTCCTGAGACTTAGATACGCCCGACTACTATCAGGGTGTCGACACGCCGGGAGGATTTGCTGGATTAGCCTTACCTTAGTTCGGAGTATCTTGAGCACGGGATTCCGAGAATACTCGGGTCTTCCCACCTTGGAGTTGCGACTCCGCGGATCGTGGGCTTGTAATGGGCCAAGTTGGAACACCCTTGCAGGGTTATGAACTTTCGAAAGCCGTGCCCGCGGTTATGTGGCAGATGGGAGCTTGTTAATATCCGGTTGTAGATAACTTGACACCATTGTTCTAATACACTACCAGCGTGTGTACCGTGACTGTCAATTTCCTAATAGGGATTCGGGAGTTGAACACGGTGGGGTTATGTTTGGTGAGCTTTAGCTAGGATCACTTCGTGATCACCTCTCGACCGAGGCACTTCTCTTCTCGCACTCTTTCACGTAAGCTAGTGCTAGTTGCTGCTGTAGACACTTATTCTTTTCTTCAGCCTTATCCTCTCCCAAGGTTTAAATAGTCTTGTTACCCGGGAACGGGATTGCTGAGTCCTCTGTGGCTCACAGTTACTTCACCACACCAGATGCAGGTCCAGTTGTGAGCTATCCAGGTGATGGCACCAAGCTTGACTGGGAGTACGACGAGGAGCGTAGTCGATACTATGTTCGTTATCCTGATGATCAGTAGTGGAGACTTCTACTAGGATTCGATCCGACCTGTGGATTTAAATTATGTTTCGTATCTTGCCATTTGGATTTTTACCCTTAGAGGGCTGTGATGTTTTAATGTATGATGATTGAGACATGTATTGTATTTGTGTGACGTGGCGAGTGTAAGCCAACTATTTTATGTTTTCCATCCCCATCTTTTACATGAGTTGTGCAAAGATACCAGACTTGCGATCATTCCAGCATGGGGTTAAGTCTCTAAGTCGTGCCTCGACACGTAGGAGATTTAGTCCCATCCTGGGCATTACAACTTGACCAAATAAAAACCTAGCCTTTTCCCAATTTTAAGTCTTGGCAGATTTTAGCAATTATGCACAAGTCAAGCAGTCAATCTACACATGCAATTCTAAGAGTATAGCAGCGGAATGTAAAGCAATTGCATATGAAGGTAAATGGAGGAGTTTGAGGGAGCAAACGCAATGTAGACACAGAGATTTTTTCCCATGGTTCTGATAGGTGGTGCTATCGTACATCCACGTTGATGGAGACTTCAACCCACGAAGGGTAACAGCTGCGTGAGTCCACGGAGGGCTCCACCCACGAAGGGTCCACGAAGAAGCAACCTTGTCTATCCCACCATGGCCATCGCCCATGAAGGACTTGCCTCACTTGGGTAGATCTTCACGAAGTAGGCGATCTCCTTGCCCCGTACAACTCCTTGGTTCAACTCCACAATCTTGACGGAGGCTCCCAAGTGACACCTAACCAATCTAGGAGACACCACTCTCCAAAATGTAATATACGGTGTTTTGATGATGAACTCCATGCTCTTGTGCTTCAAATGATAGTCTCCCCAACACTCAACTCTCTTTCATAGGATTGGATTTGGTGGAAAGATGATTTGAGTGGAAAGCAACTTGGAGAAGACTAGAGATCAAGATTTATGTGGTTGGAATGGAATATCTTGACTTCAACACAAGTGTAGGTAGTTCTCTCTTAGAAAATGTATGTTGGAAGTGTAGGCATGTTCTGATGGATTTCTCCATGAATGAAGATTGGGTGGAGGGGTATATATGGCCTCCACACAGAATCTAACCATTGCACATGGTTTACCAAACTCGGTGGGACCGAATCAGAGAACTCGGTCAGACCGATTTAGTTCATAATGTGTCCGTTAGGCATTTCGGTGGGACCGATATGATCAACTCAGTAGGACCGATTTCATTAGGGTTAGGGCATAACGTAATCTCGGTGAGACTGATTACACAAACTCGGTAGGACCGATTTTGGTAATAAGCTAACCAGAGAGTTGGTCAGGCAAACTCGGTGGGACCGATTCGCTCGTTTCGGTTGGACCGAAACATTACGAAGGGGAAACATAGAGTTTGCATTGCGAACTCGGTGGGACCGATCGCTCATCTCGGTTAGACTGAAACGTTACGAAGGGAAACATAGAGTTTGCAATCCCATCTCGGTGAGACCGAGATCCCTATCGGTGAGACCGAAGTGACCAGGGTTTGTGGAAGTGGCTATGTCAACTGAACTCGGTGGTGCTGGATAGATAGTTTCTGTGGGGCCGAGTTTGACTTTTGGTTTGGGACATATGTGGATGTGATAAAGTGGTTGAGGGTTTTGGAGCATATCACTAAGCATTTTGAGCAAGAAACCCATTAAGCAACACCTCACCCCCTTTTAATAGTATTGGCTTTCGTATGGACTCAATGTGATCTTGGATCACTAAAATAGAAAATGTAGAGTCTTCAACTTGAGCCAATATGTGTCCTTAGCATTTTGAGGGGTCCACATTCCTAATCCATGCCATGCCAATCATTGAACTTTCCTGAAATATTTATCTTGAGATAGCATTAGTTCAATGAGCCATATGTTGTTAGTAATTACCAAAACCACCCAGGGATAGTTGCACTTTCAGGATGTCTATCTAAGTGGGAGTTCTTTAGTAATATGATTAATTGAACTTTAATTTATCATGAACTTAGTCTTGATAGTTTTTGCATATATATGTTGTTGTAGATCAATGGCCCGTGCTACCGTTCCCTTGAATTTTAATGCGTTCCTAGAGAAAGCTAAGTTGAAAGATGATGGTAGCAACTACACGGACTGGGTCCGTAACTTGAGGATTATCCTCATTGCTGCACAGAAGAATTATGTCCTTGAAGCACCGCTAGGTGACAAGCCCCCTCCCGCTAATGTAGATTCTTTGAACGTCTGGCAGACGCGGTATGATGACTACACGATAGTTCAGTGTGCCATGCTTTACGGCTTAGAATCAGGACTTCAAAGACGTTTTGAACGTCATGGAGCATATGAGATGTTCCAAGAATTGAAGTTAATATTTCAAGCAAATGCCCGAGTTGGGAGATATGAAGTCTCCAACAAGTTCTATAGCTGCAAGATGGAGGAGAACAGTTCTATCAGTGAACACTTACTCAGAATGTCTGGGTACGACAATCACATGACTCAACTTGGAGTCAAAGTTGATGAATATAGTGTTATTGATAGAGTTCTTCAATCACTACCACAAAGCTATAAAAGGCTTCGTGATGAACTATAATATGCAAGGGATGCAGAAGACAATTCCCGAGCTCTTCGGTATGCTCAAAGCTGCTGAGGTAGAAATCAAAAAGGAGCATCAAGTGTTGATGGTTAACAAAACCACTAGTTTCAATAAAAAGGGCAAGGGAAAAAAGGGGAACTTCAAGAAGAATAGCAAACCAGTTGCTAATCCCGCGAAGAATCCCAAGTCTGGAGCCAAGCCTAAAACTGAGTGTTTCTACTACAAAGGGACTGGTCGCTGGAAGCGGAACTGCCCCAAGTATTTGGCGGATAAGAAGGATGGCAAAGTGAACAAAGGTATATTTGATATACATGTTATTGATGTGTACCTTACTAATGCTCGTAGTAGCGCATGGGTATTTGATACTGGTTCGGTTGTTCATATTTGTAACTCGAAACAGGGGCTACGGATTAAACGAAGATTGGCTAAGGATGAGGTGACGATGCGCATGGTAAATGGTTCCAAATTCGATGTGATCACTGTCGGCACGCTACCTCTACATCTACCTTCGGGATTAGTTTTAGACCTAAATAATTGTTATTTGGTGTCAGCGTTGAGCATGAACATTATATCTGGATCTTGTTTGTTGCGAGATGGTTATTCATTTAAATCAGAGAATAATGGTTGTTCTATTTGTGTGAGTAATATGTTTTATGGTCATACACCCTTGATGAGCGGTCTATTTTTGTTGAATCTTCATTGTAGTGCTACACATATTCATAATATTAAAGCCAAAAGATGCAAAGTTGATAATCATAGTGCAACTTATTTGTGGCACTGTCATTTAGCTCATATTGGTGTAAAGCGCGTGAAGAACCTCCATGCTGATGGGCTTTTGGAATCACTTGATTATGAATCACTTGGTGCTTGTGAACCATGCCTCATGGGCAAGATGACTAAGGCTCCGTTCTCCGGTACAATGGAGAGAGCAACTGACTTGTTGGAGATCATACGTACTGATGTATGCGGTCCGATTAGTGTTGAGGCTCGCGGAGGGTATCATTATTTTCTAACCTTCACAGATGATTTGAGAAGATATGGGTATATCTACTTGATGAAACACAAGTATGAAACATTTGAAAAGTTCAAAGAATTTCAGAGTGAAGTAGAGAATCATCGTAACAAGAAAATAAAGTTTCTATGATCAGATCGCGGAGGCGAATATTTGAGTTACGAGTTTGGTCCTCATTTGAAACAATGTGGAATAGTTTCACAACTCACGCCACCTGGAACACCACAGCGTAATGGTGTGTCCGAACGTCGTAACCATACTTTATTAGATATGGTGCGATCTATGATGTCTCTTATCAATTTACCACTATTGTTTTGGGGTTATGCTTTAGGGACTGTTGCATTCACGTTAAATAGGCACCATCTAAATCCGTTGAGATGACACCTTATGAACTGTGGTTTGGCAAGAAACCCAAGTTGTCGTTTCTTAAATTTTGGGGCTGCGATGCTTATGTGAAAAAGCTTCAACCTAATAAGCTCGAACCCAAGTCGGAGAAATGTGTCTTCATAGGATACCCAAAGGAAACTGTTGGGTACACCTTCTATCACAGATCCGAAGGCAAGACATTCGTTGATAATAATGGATACTTTCTAGAGGAGTTTCTCTCGAAAGAAGTGAGTGGGAGGAAAGTCGAACTTGATGAGGTAATTGTACCTTCTCCCGAATTGTAAAGTAGTTCATGACAAAAATTAGTTCCGGTCATTCCTACACCAATTAGTGAGGAAGCTAATGATGATGATCATGAAACTTCAGATCAAGTTACTACTGACCCTCGTAGGTCAACCAGAGTGCGTTCCGCGCTAGAGTGGTACGGTAACCCAGTTATGGAAGTCATTTTACTAGACCATGACGAACCTGCGAACTACGAGGAAGTGATGATGAGCCCATAGTCCACAAAATGGCTTGAGACCATGAAATCTGAGATGGGATTGATGTATGAGAACAAAGTGTGGACTTTGGTTGACTTGCCCGATGATCAACAAGCCATTAAAAATAACTGGATCTTTAAGAGGAAGACTGATGCCGATGGTAATGTTACCGTCTACAAAGTTCGACTTGTTGTGAAAGGTTTTTGACAAGTTCAACGAGTTGACTACGATGAGACTTTCTCACCCGTATAGATGCTTAAGTCTGTCCAAATCATGTTAGCAATTGCCACATTTTATGATTATGAAATCTGGCAAATGGATGTCAAAACTGCATTCCTAAATGGATATCTCAAGGAAGAGTTGTATATGATGCAACCTGAAGTTTTTGTTGATCTTAAAGGTGCTAACAAAGTATGCAAGCTCCAGCGATCCATCTATGGACTGGTGCAAGCATCTCGGAGTTGGAATATACGCTTTGATGAGGTGATCATAGCATATGGTTTTATACATACTTTTGGAGAAGCCTGTATTTGCAAGAAAGTGAGTGGGAGCTCTTTAGCATTTCTGATATTATATGTGGATGACAAATTTTTGATTGGAAATGATGTAGAATTTTTGGATGGCATAAAAGGATACTTGAATAAGAACTTTTCAATGAAAGACCTTGGTGAAGCTGCTTATATATTGGGCATCAAGATCTATAGAGATAGATCAAGACGCTTAATTGGACTTTCACAAAGCACATACCTTGATAAAGTTTTGAAGAAATTCAAAATGGATCAGTCAAAGAAAGAGTTCTTGCCTGTGTTACAAGGTGTGAAGTTGAGTAAGACTCAATGCCCGACCACCGCAGAAGATAAAGAGAAAATGAAAGTCATTCCCTATGCTTCAGCCATAGGTTCTATCATGTATGCAATGATGTGTACAAGACCTGATGTGTGCCTTGCTATAAATCTGGCAGGGAGGTACCAAAGTAATCCAGGAGTGGATCACTGGACAACGGTCCAGAACGTCCTGAAGTACATAAAAAGGACGAAGGATATGTTTCTCATTTATGGAGTTGACAAAGAGCTCGTCGTAAATGGTTACGTCGATGCAAGCTTTTACACTGATCCGGATGACTCTAAGTCACAAACAGGATACATATTTTTGTTGAACGTGGAGCTGTCAGTTGGTGCAGTTCCAAAAAGAGCGTCGTGGCGGGATCTATGTGTGAAGCGGAGTACATAGCTGCTTCAAAAGAAGCAAATGAAGGAGTTCATATCCGATCTAGGTGTAATACCTAGTGCATTGGGTCCAATGAAAATCTTTTGTGACAACACTGGAGCAATAGCCTTGGCGAAGGAATCCAGGTTTCACAAGAGAACCAAGCACATCAAGAGACGCTTCAACTCCATCCGCGATCAAGTCAAGGAGGGAGACATAGAGATTTGCAAAATACGTACGGATCAGAATGTCGCGGATCTGTTGACTAAGCCTCGTCCACGAGCAAAACATGATCAACACCAAGACTCCATGGGTGTTAGAATCATTACTATGTAATCTAGATTATTGACTCTAGTGCAAGTGGGAGACTAAAGGAAATATGCCCTAGAGGCAATAATAAAGTTATTATTTATATTTCCTTATATATCATGATAAATGTCTTTTGTTCATGCTAGAATTGTATTAACCGGAAAATTGATACATGTGTGAATACATAGACAAAACAGAGTGTCCCTAGTATGCCTCTACTAGACTAGCTCGTTAATCAAAGATGGTTAAGTTTCCTAACCATAGGCATGTGTTGTCATTTGATCAACGGGATCACATCATTAGGAGAATGACGCGATGGACAAGACCCATCCGTTAGCTTAGCACTTTGATCATTTAGTTTTACTGCTATTGCTTTCTTCATGACTTATACATGTTCCTCTGACTATGAGATTATGCAACTCCCAAATACCGGAGGAACACCTTGTGTGCTATCAAATGTCACAACGTAACTAGGTGATTATAAAGATGCTCTATAGGTGTTTCCAAAAGTGTTTGTGGTGTTGGCATAGATCAAGATTAGGATTTGTCACTCCGAGTGCCGGACAGGTATCTCTGGGCCCTCTCGGTAATACACATCATAATAAGCCTTGCAAGCAAATGACTAATGAGTTAGTCATGAGATGATTTATTACAGAACGAGTAAAGAGACTTGTCGGTAACGAGATTGAACTAGGTATGATGATACCGACGATCGAATCTCGGACAAGTAACATACCGATGACAAAGGGAACAATGTATGTTGTTATGCGGTTTGACCGATAAAGATCTTCGTAGAATATGTAGGAGCCAATATGAGCATCCAGGTTCCGCTATTGGTTATTGACCGGAGATGTGTCTCGGTCATGTCTACATAGTTCTCGAACCCGTAGGGTCCGCACGCTTAACGTTTGATGATGATTGGTATTATGAGTTTATGTGATTTGATGTACGGAAGGTTGTTCGGAGTCTCGGATGAGATCACGGACATGACGAGGAGTCTCAAAATGGTCGAGACATAAAGATTGATATATTGGAAGCTTATATTCGGACACCGGGAGGGTTTGGAAGTGTATTGGGTATTTTTTGGAGTACCGGGAGGTTACCGGAACCCCCCGGGGGAATCTATGGGCCTTATTGGGCCCTTGTGGGGAAAGAGGGCAGCAATCAAGGTGTGGGGAGCGCCCCCTAGGCCCAAACCGAATTGGTTTAGGGTTTGGGGGGCCGCCCCCCTTACCTTCTCCCCTCCTCCTCTTTCCTCCTTCTCCTAGTAGGAATAGGAAGGGGGGGCAAACCTACTTGGAGTTGGATTGCCCCCCTTTGGGTGTGCGCCTCACCTAGGCCGGCCTCCTCCTCCCTCCCTCCTTTATATACGTGGGGAGGGGGCATCCCAAAGGCACACAAAGGTTTCTCTTAGCCGTGTGCGGTGCCCCCTCCACAGTTACACACCTCGGTCATATCGTTAAAGTGCTTAGGCGAAGCCCTGTGCCAGTAACTTCCTCATCACCGTCACCACGCTGTCGTGCTGACGAATCTCTCCCTCATCCTCAACTGGATCAAGAGCTTTAGGGACGTCATCATGCTGAACGTGTGCTGAACGCGGAGGTGCCGTACGTTCGGTGCTTGGATCGGTTGGATCGCGAAGACGTTCGACTACATCAACCGCGTTGCTAAAATGCTTCCGCTTTCGGTCTACGAGGGTACGTGGTCACACTCTCCCTGCTCGTTGCTATACTTCTCCTAGATAGACCTTGCATGATCGTAGGTAATTTTTTTTTTTGAAATACTACGTTCCCCAATAGTAGGGTCGCACACTTACCGTCCGGTAGTGCTAGGGTAGTATTGAGATATTAATAGTGGAAAGTCCGAAGGTTGTTCAGAGTCCTGGATGGGATCCGGGACTTCATGAGGAGCCCCAGGATAGTCCAGAGCTAAATATTTACATATGTAAAGTTGTTATCAGGGTTCTGGGAAAAGTTTTATTTTTTCCGGTATTGTACCGAAAGCTTCCAGAAGGTCTCGGAGGATTCCGGAGGGGTCTGGAAGTCTGTAAACGGTTTCACCACGCCCCTTAGTTTAGCATGGGCCGTAGGGGGCGCCCTGGTCTTACTAGGCCAGGCGCACCACCCCCTACAAGGCCCATGCGCCTGGGGAAGGGAAACCTTAAGGGGGAGGGCCCTCCACTTGGCTTGGAGGGCACTCCTCCCCCCTTGGTCGCCTCCCCTGCCTTGGGAGGAGGGCTAGGGCTAGCCAAGATTTCTTACTTTCCTTGTCTTATTTGGATTGCTTACTTCCTCCCCCTGCCTTGGGAGGAGGGCTAGGGCTGGCTAAGATGTTGTGGGTGTTGATGTTCAGATTGCTTACTTCCCTTGTCTTATTTGGATTTAGCGATGTTGTGGGATGCGGCTCGAACCAACCTTACATGTCCTCGCACATGAGACCGGTTCCACATTATGACATGCAACTTGTATTGCATAAAAGTGACTTTGCGGGTGTCTGTCTCTCCTACTTTAGTTGAATCTGATTTGACAAAGGTGGTCCTTGTAGAAGGTTAAAAGGCAACTTGAATATCACCGTTGTGGTTTTCCGTAGATAAGAACGATTCTTATAGTTTGCCCTAGCAGACACATAAAATTGCAACAACAAAGTAGAGGACGTCTAACTTGTTTTTGCAGGGCATATTGTGATGTGGTATTGCCAAAACATGATGTGATATATGTTGATGTATGAGATGATCATGTTTTGTAATAGGTTCACGACTTGCATGTCGATGAGTACGACAACCGGGAGGAGCCATATGGTTGTCTTTAATTTGTTGTATGACATGCATGTCAATCATTAAATGCCATGTAATTGCTTTACTTTATCGATATGCGTTAGTAATAGTTGTAGAAACAATAGTTGGTGGAGACAACCCCGATGAAGACACAATGATGGTGTCGGGACCCTGATCCTAAGTCACACTGATCTAGCATGTAACACATCATATCACTTTGCGGCCTCACACACGGTATCCTCACGGGTGCCACCTTACCTGGCCCGGGACCATTTGCGCCTTTTGGCTCACGTATATGATAGTGTCGCTAGCATCCATATGACAGAGAATCCGGGCTGACATGACTAGTCGTAAACCCAAGGTGGCACTAACTTACAGGAGCAGGTATACGTAACCCAGCAGTGAACGTGTCGGTCGTCAATGTATGAACCCAAGTCGTAGCAAGCTACAAGGACTTATAGGAACAACGCGTGACATTTCCCCGAAGGAACATACACAGGAACAGAGAATGTACATGCCGGCCAACCTAAGTGTTCCGGAGCAATAGTGAACTACCATGGCTCAGTGGAAGCACTAGGAGACATTTCCCCATAAGCAAGGCTACCAAGAATAAACAACTAGGTGTCGGACCCCACACATGTTAAGATCTAATCCACATAATTTTGGTACTGTTGAAAATTGTTTTCTGTTGCAACAGTTATTTGCTTGTTTTTGAAGTTTTCCGAGATCTTTTCTTTGAATCTTGTGCACGAGTGCTTATGTATGCTATTGCTTGTTCGCGATAGACTTTCCGGAGTGCAAAGTTTGCTACTACGAGTCTCTAGGGTTTAACGATCATCAGCAAGGCAAGTTACACTTTGATCATACTCTTCAATACCCAGTTTTACTTGCATTAGTTATACCCTAAAGATTTGCATGAGTAGGACTTGGATACATGTGGTTATGCTATGTAGTTCATGAGGTAGGAACCTATGACTTGTGATCACCCCAGGATTATACTTTTTGTTACTTATTGCTTAGCCATGCTCGTAGACGTGGATTGGTATGTGATATTCATGAAAGTTGCGAGAGTAACAACAACTAAGGGAAAGTTTAAGGTGGCAACTTTAATACACATCTGGGTGGATTGGTCGCTGGGCACCTGGAGAATCCAGTGTTGTCCTAGGAGATCCCGGAGGAACCGTGTGATCATCCTATGTAATGCCACCCTGGCTCAAAGGGATCATATGATATTTCATGCCTAGAAACTTTCGTGTGCAGCCACAAGCCATTATGGGCTCTGTCATAGTTGAGTAGGTTGTGTGACCTCTTTCAGTAGTAGACTAGCAGATGTAGGGGAAAGTAGGTGTACCAGTCTACCCAAAGTAAAGAGTTAATGCTTCTGAAAGGCTATGTCTCGATCTTCCGATCATGGATGCGGTCAAGTCTTGTGGGGAAAAGTGCGCAAACCTTTGCAGAGTGTACAAATTAATCATGATTAGCCGTGTCCCCGGTTATGGACATCTTGAGTATTCTGATATTTGAATTATTGGTTGATCTCATCACTCTATATAATTAAATTGTTGGGATTACTAATGACTTGGTAAAATTTTGCGATCTGAGATGGAGGAACCTTATCAATATTTATTAATTTAACTTAATAGTAAATAAAACTTTATTTCTTTGTTGTAGGGAAAAATTAGCTTTATGCAAAAATTAAACTTAGAGTCTCCACCAGCCAAATATGCATGTAGTGGTAGATATTTGTTCATCATTATTGTTACAGTGTGACTTTTGCCAGCATATTCCATGTGCTGACCTATACGACTGCAATGTCTCATGTGTAATGCCCAGGATGGAGTTATACCTCCTACGTGTCGAGGCACGACTTAAAGGCATAAGTCCATCCTAGAATGATCTCAAGTTTGGTAATCTTTGCACAACTCATGTAAAAGGGGGATAGTAAACTGGAAAAAATAGTTGGCTTACAATCGCCACGTCACAGAATAACAGTACAAGTCTCAAACATCATACATTAAGATCACTACAACCCTCTAAGGGCAAAAGCCAAATGTCAAAGTACCAAACTCAGATAAAACAACCACAGGCGGATCGAATCCTAGTAAGAGACTCCACTACTGATCGTCCGGGTAGCGCACATAGTAACGACTACGCTCCTCGTCGTACTCCCAATCCAGCTCGGTGCCATCGCCTGGATAGCTCACAGCTGGACCTGCATCTGGTGTGTGAAGTAACTGTGAGCCACAGAGGACTCAGCAATCCCGTTCCCGGGTAACAGAACTATTTAAGCCTTTAGGTGAGGGAAAGGCTGAAGAAAGAACAAGTCTGCAGCAGCAACTAGCATCTAGCTTACGCAAGTGAGAGCGAGAAGAGAAGGCATCACGAGAAGTGATCACGAAGTGATCCTAGCTACAAGCTCACAAACATAACCCCTCCGTGTTCAACTCCCGAATCCCTATTCGGAAATTGACAGTCACGGAACACACGCTGGTAGTGTATTAGTATCATTGTGTCAAGTTATCTACAACCGGAATTAACAAGCTCCCATCTGCCACATAACCGCGGGCACGGCTTTCGAAAGTTCAAACCCTGCAGGGGTGTTCCAACTTGACCCATTACAAGCCCACGATCCGCGGAGTCGCAACTCCAAAGTGGGAAGACCCGAGTATCCTCGGAATCCCGTGCTCAAGATATACCGAGCTAAGGTAAGGCTAATCCAGCAAATCCTCCCGGCGTGTCGACACCCTGATCGTAGCCGCGCGTATCTAGGTCTCAGGACACGACCGGATGGGCGATCCCACGGGTTTTTACCAAACCTTGAGTTTCCTCGAGGTGGCCCCGCGTAACCCCCGTTTCGGACCAACACTCATGTGGAGCACTGGCCCGGGGTTGTTGATTAAGAAAGAGGGTTAATTACTCCCTATGCATGTTTAGTTTGTTATTAGGCAAATAGTACCAATGTTGGGACTTGCTGGAAAAGACTTAGCACTTAGCGGTTTATCGAGGGGGTCCCATACACCCCAACCGTGTTAGGAACGCATAATCAAGGAACATAAAACCGGCTTATACGGATCCTAACGGCATGAGTGGAACAAAACACCAAGCAAAAGGCTTAGCCTTCCACCCTTGCCAATATATAGGTGATTTCAATTAAAGCATTTATATAGTGTTATATAACCCAACCAAAACTTCAACATGGAGCAAGCATCTTCACTTCACCTGCAACTAGCAACACTATAAGAAGGGCTGAGCGAAGCGTACTTAGCCAAGCAACGGTTTGCATAGGTAGGGTGGTTAAACATGGCAATTGGTTACAAGTAGGAGGCTGACAAGAAGAACATGGGCATCGAGGCAAAACTATAGATCGAGACTACTAGCAATAGGCAAAGATAGTAATGTCATCGGGGTTCGGTCATCTTGCCTGAAGAGAATACGTTCGGATCGTAAGAAGGGTCCTCGTGCTGAACCTCGTTGGAAAACTCGTGCTCAACTTCGTTCCCGGTCTCAGCTTCCGGCTCTAAAAAAGACAAACACACCAAGCACCAATCAACACGATGCAATGCGCACTCGAAAAACATGAATGCATGAAGGATGCACTAAATATGCACATGGAGCACGTAAAACATCACTCAAGCAAAACACCTCAAAACAAGATAACAAGCTGATATTATTAATCTACACAGAAAATCACCCAAGTTTGATATAAGATTCGCTGAAATCGGAGTTACGGGCTAAAAGTTATGCCCGAAACAAGATTTGAGCGAAAACTGAAAATTACAGCAACATAGCATCTTTGGAGCTCAAAATAATTAATCTACAGCACCCAAAAAGCATGGCAAAGGACTTGAACATAAACTAGATATAAAGTAAAGCAACTAGGTCCAAAGTGCACCCCCAACGGAGTCACGGATCAATAGCAATGATCTTGGACATATTGAACTTTGAAATAAAATTCTGGCAGCAGAATTTTATTGAAAGTTTGGAGCAAAAGATAAACATGCTACAGCCACTCAAATGGACATGTGAGGACATGAATGGAAAGACAACAATATATACTACAAGGAACAATCAAAATCCACCCCAAAACTATCATGCTTTGTCCTACAACATCACACGAACATGGCATCGGAACGTTACAGATTTCAGACTTAGTGAAATTTCACTAAGTCCTAAAACAGCAATATCATCATAGCAACAAAAAGAGCATGTTTAAGTCACCTCGAAACTAAACATGGCAAAGGGCGAGCACCTCATCAAAATACATATGACGGTGATCCCAAAACACACAAGCATGCATCATTGAGGTGAACACAACGATTGCAACGAGCTCAACAAGATGGCATTTCATAACAAGTGAAAACACAACATGTGAACATGGCACTTTGCAACGATGATAACAAGGAAATGATAAATCTACCATGCAACCTATCACAAGCAACACGTAGTTCGTGGCAAGACGAACACGTGGACATGTCATTTGCATCGTTTGGACAAACGAGCTAAAAGTTATCACAAGTCAAAGGTGGCATGAAAATAACACATAACAGCAGTTTATATCATGATGCACTCTTGCAACAGCAAAACAAGTGTCAAGATGACATCTAACATGCATGACTACAACAGGTAAAACGTAGAGGACATCTCCACGAACATCTGGACATGCTACACGCGCAAAACGGAGCAACAGGCAAGAAATTACGGCAGGTCAAAGTATGGATTTCAGATCAGGAAACAGGGACTTAGGGAGGAAGAAGTCAACCTTTAGCAGATCTGGGCGGAACCGAAAAAAAAAACGGAGCGGGCCCTGGTGGCTGGAATCCGGAGCCGGCCCGGAGGGAGACCTATGCGGCGGCGGCCCGCGGAGGCTGCGGCTGGCGAAGGGCCCAGGCGGCTGCGGGAGGCGGCCCACCCGGTGGGGGCTGGCGCGGCCTCGGAGGCGAGCGGAGCTCGGCCTGGTACGGGCGACGGCCCACCGCGGTGACGCGGCAACGGAGAGGCGAGGCGAGCGCCTGGGAGGGGAGCGGCGCTGGGAAGCGGCCCGCGGATGGGCCGGCTCGGGGCGAGGCCCACGACGGCGCGGAGAGGAGATCTGGCGAGGCAGAGGCCCGTGCGAAGGGGAACGGGCTCCCTGGCAGCGGTGCCGAGCGCTGACTCGCGGGCAGGCGAAGGAGCTCGTACGGGCCGGCGAACTGGTCCCCTGGACCGGCCCGTGACGAGGCGAGCTGGCGACCGGCCTGGCTCGGTCGCCCGATGCGGCCAGGCGACGCGCGGGAGGAGCGCGCGGGATCCGGCGGGGCGCCTCCTGGCGTTGACTTCGGCGCGATTCGGATCTGGATCGTGGCAGCCTCGAGCTGCCACTGCGGCTGGAACCTACGGTGGAATCCCTCGGGATCCGGGAGGAACTGTGGATCTGGAGTAGAAAAAAGGAAAAAAAGGGGAGGGGATCTAGAGGAGGAAGAAGAAAGAATAGGGAGGCCCAAAAATAGACTAGGGGGGTCTATATATAGCAGTTTAGACTAGGGTTTGGAGACTAGGGGTGTTTAGGAGCCCTCCGATCGCGATCCGACGGATCCGATCGCGGGGGTTGTTTTAAAAGGCCCAGACGGAGATAAAAGAAAGCAGTAGGGGTATTTCCGGGACACGAAGTGAAGGCACATCGGACCCACACGGACAACGGAGGGAAAAGTCAACGGAGTCCAAACGAGACGAGATTTGAGAGGCGGGTTGCACACAACAAAACAACAACACACAACACAACCTCGCGGCACACCGGTAACGAAAAACGCCCGAACAACAAAGTAGGCCTACGGGACGTCACGGACACGTGAGGGAGCTCCGAAACGCGAAACGGACAACGGGAAGGAACGCCACGAACCGGATGCAACCCACAACACAGATGCAATGCAATGCACATGTCTACATGATATGAATGAATGCCACACACTCACACAACAAAACGACGAAAGCCCGAAAGACAAAGAACCCGAAATGGAAATAGATGAAGCCGGAGATATATTATATACCCAAAAGGGAAAGTATTACATCCGGGGCATTACAAACTCTCCTCTACTACAAAAAGATCTCGTCCCGAGATCTAGGACTGGAAAAAGGAAGGGTACTCGGAACGAAGATGATCTTCTCGTTCCCAGGTAGCTTCTCGGTCTGTGTGATGTGACCACTTGACTTTCAGAAACTTGATGGACTTGTTGCGAGTCTTGCGTTCGGTTTCTTCGAGAATGGCAACTGGATGCTCTCGGTAGGAAAGGTCTTGTTGAAGATCAATCTCCTCAAACGGAATCATGCGCTCAGGTGCCTTGAACCATTTGCGAAGCTGAGACACATGGAAGACATCATGAACATTTGCAAAGTTGGAAGGGAGCTCGAGCTGATAGGCTAGATCGCCTCTTTTGCCAAGAATTTTGAAAGGCCCGACGTATCTAGGAGCAAGTTTTCCTTTGATACCGAACCTTTGGGTTCCTTTCATCGGAGAAACTCGGAGATAGACATGATCACCGATGTCGAAAGCCAAATCACGATGCTTTCCGTCATAGTAGCTCTTCTGACGCGACTGAGCGGCCTTGAGATTCTCACGTATGACTTTGCACATTTCTTCGGCTTCAGAGATCAAATCATTGCCAAGAAGTTGGCGTTCACCTGTTTCAGACCAGTTGAGAGGGGTACGGCACTTTCTGCCATAGAGAATTTCAAACGGTGCTTTGCCTGCACTTGCTTGAAAGCTGTTGTTGTAAGAGAACTCGGCAAATGGAAGGCAGTCTTCCCATTTCATGCCGAAGGAGATGACACACGCTCTTAGCATATCTTCAAGGATCTGATTCACACGCTCGACTTGACCACTAGTCTGAGGGTGAAAGGCAGTGCTGAACCTGATCTTCGTGCCCATGGCGGACTGAAAAGAGTCCCAGAACCTTGAGGTGAACAAGCTGCCACGGTCTGAGGATATCACTTGAGGAATGCCATGTAGGGACACAATTCTGGAAGTGTACAACTCTGCAAGTTGAGCTGCATTGATTGATTCTTTGACTGGAAGAAAGTGAGCAACTTTGGTAAGCTTGTCAATCACCACAAAGATAGCATCATTGCCTCGCTTGGATTTAGGAAAGCCAGTGACGAAGTCCATTTCAATGTGGTCGAACTTCCACTCAGGAATAGGAAGAGGTTGGAGAAGACCGGCTGGACGTTGATGTTCTGCTTTCACTCTTCTGCATACATCACATTCATTCACGAATTGGGCAATTTCCCTTTTCATGCGTGTCCACCAGTAAGATTGCTTGAGGTCTTGATACATCTTGGAACTGCCAGGATGAATGGAAAGGAGAGAGTCATGAGCTTCTTCCATTATGAGCTTCCTGAGATCACCTTTGGGAACAACGAGTCTGTCCTCGAAGAACAAGGTATCTCTCTCATCAACACGGAAGCACTTGTATTTTGGAGTGCCCTTTGCAATCCCATGTTTCACCTTCTTCACCATGGTATCACTGAGCTGGGTCTCACGGACTTGATCTTCCAAGGTAGGAGCAATTTGGAGATTTGCAAGAAAACCCTGCGGAACAACTTGAAGGTTGAGCTTCCTGAATGCTTCACAAAGCTCAGGCTGGTGTGGCTTGATAAGAAGGCTGTTGCAATATGCCTTTCTGCTCAAAGCATCTGCAATCACATTCGCCTTGCCTGGAGTGTACTCAATGCTGGGGTTGTACTCTTGGATCATCTCGACCCAACGAGTCGGGCGGAGGTTCAGATGCGGCTGTGTGAAGATGTACTTCAAGCTCTTGTGATCAGTGAAGATGTCGACCTTTCTGCCCAACAATAGATGTCTCCACGTAATCAGAGCATGTACCACAGCTGCTAGCTCGAGATCATGTGTGGGATAGTTCTTCTCACTGGGCTTGAGCTGCCGAGAAGTATATGCCACAATTTTCTTATCTTGCATAAGCACACCACCAAGACCTTGAAGAGAAGCGTCACAGAACACTTCATAGGGCTTGGTTTCATCCGGAGGAGTCAGAACTGGAGCAGAGACAAGCTTCTCTTTGAGGGTTTTGAAAGCCACTTCACACTCGGGAGACCAAAAGTATTTGACATTCTTCTGAAGGAGGTTGGAAAGAGGCTTGGCAATCTTGGAGAAGTTCTCCACAAACCTTCTGCAATAGCTGGCAAGACCCAGAAAACTGCGGAGCTGCTTGACGTTCTGAGGATCTTCCCAGTTGACAATTGCTTCAACTTTCTCGGGATTAACCGCAATACCGTCAGCTGAGATAATGTGGCCTAGGTACAAAACCTTATCGAGCCAAAACTCGCACTTGGAGAACTTGGCATAGAATTTATGCTCTCGGAGTCGATCAAGAACCAGACGCAAGTGCTTTTCGTGATCTTCTTCATTCTTGGAAAACACCAGAATATCATCCAGATACACAAGCACGAATTCGCCAGTATAGGGGTTGAAGATGTAATGCATCATCCTTGAAAAGGTAGGAGGAGCATTGGCGAGACCGAAGGACATGACGGTATACTCATATGAACCGTAGCTCGTTCTGAAGGCCGTCTTGGGAATGTCTTCCTCGCGAATGCGAATTTGATGGTAGCCCATTCAGAGGTCAAGCTTAGAGAACACTTTAGCTCCTTTGAGCTGCTCAAAGAGTTCGTTGATGTTGGGGAGCGGATACTTGTTCTTAATCGTCTTCTTGTTCAGTGGCCGGTAGTCAACACAGAGACGCTCCGTGCCATCTTTCTTCTTGACAAATAAGACACCACAGCCCCACGGAGATGTACTCGGTCTGATGAGACCCATACTCTCCTGCTTATCAAGCTGCTTCTTCAATTCCTTCAATTCATCCGGAGAGAGCTTGTAAGGACGCCGGCAAGCAGGTTTGGTGCCCGGCTCGAGTTCAATGACAAACTCCACCTGACGGTGTGGAGGCATGCCTGGAAGATCTTCTGGAAAGACGTCTTGATATTCATTCACCACTGGAATTTGCTCTATGGCATTAATTTCACCCTTATCATTAAGAGAGAAAAGCCGAATAGTATTATCCCTGGAGGCGAAGATAATCACATCTTCATCAGAATGAGTCATCTTGACTTCCTTCTGGGCACAATCAATGTGAGCATCGTGCTGAGAAAGCCAATCCATTCCGAGAATGAGGTCGATATCAGAATGACCAAGAACCACCGGAGAAGCCAAAAATCGATAATCACCCATGCGAATAGAAACATCCGGAGCAAATATCTTTGAATGCAATAGTTTGCCTGGAGAAACAACTGACAATTCTCTTGGCAAACTTCTGGTGACGATGTTGTGCTTGGATGCAAAAGGATATGACATAAAAGAGCAAGAAGCACCCGAATCAAATAACACTTTAGCTGGAAAAGAGTTCACTGGAAGGTTACCCAAAATGACATCAGAAGAAGCCTCTGCTTGTGATGCATTCATCAGATTGACCCTTGCAGACTTTGGATCATGCCTGACAATCGCTGAACTCATAGGTGGTGGAGGAGGAAGACGCTTCGGATTCGGACACCTGTTGGCATAGTGACCTTTCTGAGTGCATTTGTTGCAAGTCACTTCTGAGAGAGGACGGAACTGAGAGCCACTGGACTTGGAGCCTTGAGACTGAAACTGCTTCTTCGACTGGTTGCTTGGGTTGGGTGGGTGGGAGAAACCACGACCACTAGAGTTCTTGTTGTTGGAGTTGTTGAAGTTGCTGGAGTTGTTGTATGGAGCTCGAATCATTGGAGGAGGAGGAAGCCAGAATTTCTGTTGTTTCGCAGCCAACTGAGACGATGAGGTAGAGTGAACAGCATCTCGAATTCTCTTCTTAGAAGCCTCCATCTTGAGCTGAGCTGCTTCTTGTTTCAAAGCCATATTATAGAACTTATCGAATTCGTCTGGCTCGAACAAAGTGAGAGCAAGCTGAAGTTCATCTTTGAGACCTCCACGGAACTGATAGATTTTACTCTTTGCATCAGGAATGTCTTGCTTTGCATAGCGAGCGAGGTTTTGGAACTTGACATTATACTGATAGACTGTCATGGAGCCCTGCTTGAGGTTGCGGAATTGCTCACGCATACCCTCGATAACACTTGTAGGAATGTGATGCGAGCGGAAATCCTTGCAGAAATTCTCCCAAGAGATCACTTGACCCGGCCTTGAGTCTTTGTACTGCTGCCACCAGTCAACTGCTTGATCTTTCAGTTGGAAGGCTGCAAACTTCACATAGTCATCTTCTTTCACGTTACTGCACTCAAAATGCTTCTTGATATCGGTCAGCCAATCTTCAGCATCAAGAGGGTCGACACAGTAACTGAAAGCTTTAGGATTGTTGGCCAAGAACTAGTTGAGGGTAGCATGGTGCTGCTGGAAGAAGTTGCCTTGGTTCATTGGAACGCCCTGATTAGCTTGATTAGCTTGATTAGCTTGCATCATCTGCATCATCTGCATCATCAACTGAGTGTTCTGAGCAGTAGTCTGCATAATTGCTCTCCAAGCCTCAGGCGGAGGAGGAGGTGAAGGAGGATGCTCTGGAACCTCTTCCACCTCTGGGTTGGCATTCGGAACCTTTTTCGGAGCCATCCTGTAAGAGATGACCACGAATCAGCAATTGATTGACAAAAGGAATAAGCTGAATCAATGGAATGAATTGCAACAAGTCTTCACAATAATCATTCGAACAATTAAGAACGAATGAAATCATCCGAACAAGAGGAACGAATGAATTTCTCAGTTAATTGATAACATCAGTCTTCACGAGAAGCCACATAGGGATCAAAAGGATAAATAATAAAACAACAAGGTACGGAAAGGAACAAACACAAGAGAGGAGTTTCGTTCTAAGAGCATCTCCAACGGGCGCTGAAAAAGGCGCGCGCGCGCGCTAAATCGGCGTTTTAGCGCGCGCGGGAAAAAAACCGCGCTCCAGCGGCGGCGGGAAAGACGCGCGCGCGGGAACCGCTTGCGCGCGCGCGCGAAACGGCGGCCTCCCGCGCGCCTTTTTTGCGGCGGCGCGCCCCGCGCGCGCTATAAAACGCCGCGCGCCCGAACGCCTCGCTGCACCTCTCCCTCTCCCTCTCTCCTCCTCTCTCTCGCGCCCGTCGATCCCTACCGCCGCACCGGAGCACCGCCGCCGCACCGGAGCACCGCCGCCGCCCCCGACGCGCCACCATGCCGCCGCGCCGCCGTTCTTCCTCCGGCTACCGCGGCGTCCGCGAGCGCCCGAACGGCGGCGGTTTCTACGCCGAGATACGCTCCGGCGATCTCCGGCTCCCCCTCGGCACGTACGAGACGGCGCACGAGGCCGCCCGGGCGTACGACGCGGCGGCGTGGCGCCTAGGCCGGCCGCGTCGTCAGATGAACTTCGACGACGCCCGCACCCTCGAGCAGGCGTTGGAGCTCGCCCCGCCGCCTCGTCTGCACACCACGCGAGATCGTGCGGAGCACACGGCGGCGCAGAACCGCCTCCTCGTCGCCCAGGAGGACGAGCGACGCATGGCGGAGTGGCGCCGCCTCCACCCGGAGGATGTCGTCGCCGAGCATCAGTTCTGGGAACGTCGCCGCGAGGACAGGCGTCGTCGGAGGGAGTTGGCGTGTCAGCAGGCCGCCATCCGCGATGCCGGCGGCCAATCCATCTTCACTGATCAGGATGACCGCTGGTTCGACATTTGGCTGTCGACCTCCTCCGACGACAACAACGAAGGCGATGATGATGACTGGAGCGATTAGTTTTTTTATGTTTTCGAACTATATATCTATCTATCTAGAACTATCTATCTATGTTTTATCTATGTTTTAGAACTATGTTTTTTATCTATGTTTGAACTATCTATCTTTGTATCTTTTTATTTTAATGCAATTATTAGTATGGAAAAAAAAGTGTGCGCGCGCTGTATTTTTTGGGCACCGCTGGAGCAGCACGCGCGCGCTGCAAAATAGCGCTGCTGCTGGAGCCAGCACTGCGCGCCGCGGCAAAACAGGCGTTGCGCGCGCGCTATATGGTTTTTTTGGGCGCGCCGCTTAGCGCGCCTGTTGGAGATGCTCTAACATCTTTGTGCTGAAAGCATATGAACGCGTTACGAAAAGGTTTTGCAATCCCCGGATCAGCATAGCCAAGGACCCTTTAAGATGCAACTCCTGATAGTAACCTCGGTCATATAACTCCTTCACTCAATGTCGAACCCCGAACTCACTAACCTGCATTCGTTGGAAGAATGCCTACGATCTACTGGATAAAACCCACCTATAGTTTTCCGAAAGATTCCAGTTATGCAATCAGGTGTTGGGGATACACGGGAAGCACCGCGCAATCAACTGTAACCTACATCCAGGTGTATCCATCCTTCAACACATAACCAGTCTTTCTCGGAAACTGTGTACCTCGGACCTTCGAAAAGCATCCACTATAACAAGCTATGGCAATACTCCCGAACTACCTCCCCAGTACTGGGTGATGTCGGGGTTATCTTGCCACTGGCCGTATAGGGGAGATTTTCGATGTCGGCCGTCTTAAGTATTTAGTACTGTCGCGATATGCTTGTTACAGTGATACCCCGAAGCTCAACTCCTCGGTAACAGGAGGCATCGGGAACAATATCCTTGTCACAAGAACATCGAAACAATCCCAGAATACTCGCGGGAATCCTAAAAAAATTTTGTGCAAATTTTGAAGATAGGAGAGACAAGAGTAGACGTCAGGAGTCCTCACCAGAGAGAAAGGGGATGAGAAGCAAAGAAATCCTACTCTCCGATATAATATAGGACTCAAAAGTTTTCAGTGTGTGCCTAGACTCAACCGTCAACGGTTCGATCAAACAGTGGGGGCTCCTAGGTCGGAGAAGGCTCTGATACCAACTTGTAATGCCCAGGATGGAATTATACCTCCTACGTGTCGAGGCACGACTTAAAGGCATAAGTCCATCCTAGAATGATCTCAAGTTTGGTAATCTTTGCACAACTCATGTAAAAGAGGGATAGTAAACTGAAAATAGTTGGCTTACAATCGCCACGTCACAGAATAACAGTACAAGTCTCAAACATCATACAATAAGATCACTACAACCCTCTAAGGGCAAAAGCCAAAAGTCAAAGTACCAAACTCAGATAAATAAAGCAACCACAGGCGGATCGAATCCTAGTAAGAGACTCCACTACTGATCGTCCGGGTAGCGCACGTAGTAACGACTACGCTCCTCGTCGTACTCCCAATCCAGCTCGGTGCCATCACCTGGATAGCTCACCGCTGGACCTGCATCTGGTGTGTGAAGTAACTGTGAGCCACAGAGGACTCAGCAATCCCGTTCCCGGGTAACAGAACTATCAAAGCCTTTAGGTGAGGGAAAGGCTGAAGAAAGAACAAGTCTGCAGCAGCAACTAGCATCTAGCTTACGCAAGTGAGAGCGAGAAGAGAAGGCATCGCGAGAAGTGATCACGAAGTGATCCTAGCTACAAGCTCACAAACATAACCCCTCCGTGTTCAACTCCCGAATCCCTATTCGGAAATTGACAGTCACGGAACACACGCTGGTAGTGTATTAGTATCATTGTGTCAAGTTATCTACAACCGGAATTAACAAGCTCCCATCTGCCACATAACCGCGGGCACGGCTTTCGAAAGTTCAAACCCTGCAGGGGTGTTCCAACTTGACCCATTACAAGCCCACGATCCGCGGAGTCGCAACTCCAAAGTGGGAAGACCTGAGTATCCTCGGAATCCCGTGCTCAAGATATACCGAGCTAAGGTAAGGCTAATCCAGCAAATCCTCCCGGCGTGTCGACACCCTGATCGTAGCCGCGCGTATCTAGGTCTCAGGACACGACCGGATGGGCGATCCCACGGGTTTTTACCAAACCTTGAGTTTCCTCGAGGTGGCCCCGCGTAACCCCCGTTTCGGACCAACACTCATGTGGAGCACTGGCCCGGGGTTGTTGATTAAGAAAGAGGGTTAATTACTCCCTATGCATGTTTAGTTTGTTATTAGGCAAATAGTACCAACGTTAGGACTTGCTGGAAAAGACTTAGCACTTAGCGGTTTATCGAGGGGGTCCCATACACCCCAACCGTGTTAGGAACGCATAATCAAGGAACATAAAACCGGCTTATACGGATCCTAACGGCATGAGTGGAACAAAACACCAAGCAAAAGGCTTAGCCTTCCACCCTTGCCAATATATAGGTGATTTCAATTAAAGCATTTATATAGTGTTATATAACCCAACCAAAACTTCAACATGGAGCAAGCATCTTCACTTCACCTGCAACTAGCAACGCTATAAGAAGGGCTGAGCGAAGCGTACTTAGCCAAGCAACGGTTTGCATAGGTCGGGTGGTTAAACATGGCAATTGGTTACAAGTAGGAGGCTGACAAGAAGAACATGGGCATCGAGGCAAAACTATAGATCGAGACTACTAGCAATAGGCAAAGATAGTAATGTCATCGGGGTTCGGTCATCTTGCCTGAAGAGAATACGTTCGGATCGTAAGAAGGGTCCTCGTGCTCAACCTCGTTGGAAAACTCGTGCTCAACTTCGTTCCCGGTCTCATCTTCCGGCTCTAAACAAGACAAACACACCAAGCACCAATCAACACGATGCAATGCGCACTCGAAAAACATGAATGCATGAAGGATGCACTAAATATGCACATGGAGCACGTAAAACATCACTCAAGCAAAACACCTCAAAACAAGATAACAAGCTGATATTATTAATCTACACAGAAAATCACCCAAGTTTGATATAAGATTCGCTGAAATCGGAGTTACGGGCTAAAAGTTATGCCCGAAACAAGATTTGAGCGAAAACTGAAAATTACAGCAACATAGCATCTTTGGAGCTCAAAATAATTAATCTACAGCACCCAAAAAGCATGGCAAAGGACTTGAACATAAACTAGATATAAAGTACAGCAACTAGGTCCAAAGTGCACCGCCAACGGAGTCACGGATCAATAGCAATGATCTTGGACATATTGAACTTTGAAATAAAATTCTGGCAGCAGAATTTTATTGAAAGTTTGGAGCAAAAGATAAACATGCTACAGCCACTCAAATGGACATGTGAGGACATGAATGGAAATACAACAATATATAATACAAGGAACAATCAAAATCCACCCCAAAACTATCATGCTTTGTCCTACAACATCACACGAACATGGCATCGGAACGTTACAGATTTCAGACTTAGTGAAATTTCACTAAGTCCTAAAACAGCAATATCATCATAGCAACAAAAAGAGCATGTTTAAGTCACCTCGAAACTAAACATGGCAAAGGGCGAGCACCTCATCAAAATACATATGACGGTGATCCCAAAACACACAAGCATGCATCATTGAGGTGAACACAACGATTGCAACGAGCTCAACAAGATGGCATTTCATAACAAGTGAAAACACAACATGTGAACATGGCACTTTGCAACGATGATAACAAGGAAATGATAAATCTACCATGCAACCTATCACAAGCAACACGTAGTTCGTGGCAAGACGAACACGTGGACATGTCATTTGCATCGTTTGGACAAACGAGCTAAAAGTTATCACAAGTCAAAGGTGGCATGAAAATAACACATAACAGCAGTTTATATCATGATGCACTCTTGCAACAGCAAAACAAGTGTCAAGATGACATCTAACATGCATGACTACAACAGGTAAAACGTAGAGGACATCTCCACGAACATCTGGACATGCTACACGCGCAAAACGGAGCAACAGGCAAGAAATTACGGCAGGTCAAAGTATGGATTTCAGATCAGGAAACAGGGACTTAGGGAGGAAGAAGTCAACCTTTAGCAGATCTGGGCGGAACCGAAAAAAAAACGGAGCGGGCCCTGGTGGCTGGAATCCGGAGCCGGCCCGGAGGGAGACCTGTGCGGCGGCGGCCCGCGGAGGCTGTGGCTGGCGAAGGGCCCAGGCGGCTACGGGAGGCGGCCCACCCGGTGGGGGCTGGCGCGGCCTCGGAGGCGAGCGGAGCTCGGCCTGGTACGGGCGACGGCCCACCGCGGTGACGCGGCAACGGAGAGGCGAGGCGAGCGCCTGGGAGGGGAGCGGCGCTGGGAAGCGGCCCGCGGATGGGCCGGCTCGGGGCGGAGGCCCACGACGGCGCGGAGAGGAGCTCTGGCGAGGCAGAGGCCCGTGCGAAGGGGAACGGGCTCCCTGGCGGCGGTGCCGAGCGCTGACTCGCGGGCAGGCGAAGGAGCTCGTACGGGCCGGCGAACTGGTCCCCTGGACCGGCCCGTGACGAGGCGAGCTGGCGACCGGCCTGGCTCGGTCGCCCGATGCGGCCAGGCGACGCGCGGGAGGAGCGCGCGGGATCCGGCGGGGCGCCTCCTGGCGTTGACTTCGGCGCGATTCGGATCTAGATCGTGGCAGCCTCGAGCTGCCACTGCGGCTGGAACCTACGGTGGAATCCCTCGGGATCCGGGAGGAACTGTGGATCTGGAGTAGAAAAAAAGAAAAAAAAGGGGAGGGGATCTAGAGGAGGAAGAAGAAAGAATAGGGAGGCCCAAAAATAGACTAGGGGGGTCTATATATAGCAGTTTAGACTAGGGTTTGGAGACTAGGGGTGTTTAGGAGCCCTCCGATCGCGATCCGACGGATCCGATCGCGGGGGTTGTTTTAAAAGGCCCAGACGGAGATAAAAGAAAGCAGTAGGGGTATTTCCGGGACACGAAGTGAAGGCACATCGGACCCACACGGACAACGGAGGGAAAAGTCAACGGAGTCCAAACGAGACAAGATTTGAGAGGCGGGTTGCACACAACAAAACAACAACACACAACACAACCTCGCGGCACACCGGTAACGAAAAACACCCGAACAACAAAGTAGGCCTACGGGACGTCACGGACACGTGAGGGAGCTCCGGAACGCGAAACGGACAACGGGAAGGAACGCCACGAACCGGATGCAACCCACAACACAGATGCAATGCAATGCACATGTCTACATGATATGAATGAATGCCACACACTCACACAACAAAACGACGAAAGCCCGAAAGATAAAGAACCCGAAATGGAAATAGATGAAGCCGGAGATATATTATATACCCAAAAGGGAAAGTATTACATCCGGGGCATTACATCATGTTGCAGAGTTTTCAGACGAGGATTAAGGTGCGATAGGTCATTGTCATGCACTTAGTTTTGCCGTGGAGTTGATGGACTCGTTTAGCTTCGAAGCTTCCTCGGTATCTTATTTAGTTGGCCTTCAGCCATATTTTTGTAATAATACTCTTTATGAGGATCTTGATGTAATAAGTGTGTGATTGAAACTCTGTTATAATTCCTCAAGTACTGTGTGTGTCAGCATACCGATCCTGGGATGACACTTTAGCACAGAGACTTCAGTCCATTGGGATCGTGGTCGCTACAATTGAACATAGATATGTACATTTCGATCACCAAAATAACATCGACGGATGTCCAAAAGATCGCCAAAGTTCACATAATTCACATGAATGACGGACAAGTGTAAACTTGATTATTAAAAACTTGAAATGAAAGACAGAGACGGCTGAGCTTCACCACTTCCCCGCCGGCCCTTTGCCCCCCGGTCGCCGGAGTAGATGTAGGAGTTCTCGGCAGGAGGTGGGACCACACCGGAGCCGTATGACCCGTCGGAGGAGGAGGAATCAGATATGGCGATGTAGCCTTGCAACCGTCGGACGGTGTGGTCATGCTTCCGCTTGAGTTTGGCCACCTTCGCCGCCTCTGTCGCTGTCTCCGCCGCCTCCCGCTCGGATTGCTCAATGCCGAGCCATAGCTACTTGGCATTGATCCTCCGGAGCCATCGGGCCTTCGTATCCGCCTCAGTAAGTGACCGATGGCACACCCACTCGAGGAGACGGTCCTCATCGGCAGGCAGCGGCATCACACAGCGGTGGCGGGCGGAATCCGCGGCCGCGTCAGACCCGCCCCATCTCACTTGCCCTTTGTGTAATGCCCCAGATGTAACACTTTTCCAATATGGCAATACATAAACTTTGGCTTCATCAATTCCTTTCCGAGTTCTTCTTTCATTTCGGGTTGCGTCGTTTTGTCGTGTGCGTGTGTGCGTTTCTTCCATGTCATGTTGTCATGTGCATTGCATTGCATTGTGTTGTCACTTGCATCCGGTCCCACTCGTCTCTTCCCGTTGTCCGTTTCGAGTTCCGACGCTCTCACACGTGCCCGTGGCATCCCCGAGTCCTTCTTTCGTGTGTGGCCGTGTAACGTTTCCGGAATGACGCGAGACTTGTCGTGCGATGTTGTTTTGGTACGTGTAGGCCGTCTGTCAAGTTTCGTCGCGTTTGGAGTTCGTTTGGTACTCCAACGGTTAACCTAGTGGGCTAAAAGAACCTCTTCTTTGAGGCCCAAGACCCCCTCCACAACAGCACACCAACCCATCACAACCCTTCCCATCATCTCGGTCGTCGAATTGTGATCGCGTGGCCGAAAACCGCTCCCCATTTGGAGTCTCCTAGCTCCTTGTGCCTATAAAAACGTTCCCCCATGTCCATTTTTCGGGCAAAACCCTAGTTCCACCGCTCCCTCCGTCGCCCCCAGCCAATCGGGGCCTGACACGTGTCCCCGCCGGCCTCCCGCCGCGCCGGCCCGCGAGGCCCGACACAGGCCCCCCGCCACCGTCGAGCGGGCCTCTCCGCCCCGAGTCCGCAGCGCCAGACCACCGCCGCGCCGAATCCTCGCCGCCGCCGGTGCCGATCCCAGCCGTCGGGCTTGCGCCGCCGCCTCCGCCTCCCGCCGGTGCCCCGACCCCGCCGCCGATCTCCGTCGCCGCCGCCGGCGCCTCCGACCAGCCCCCGTCGCTCCACCGCCGCCCTCCGGAGCCGCCGCCCCGACCGCTCTCCTCCGGCGCCTCCTCGGTCGGCCGGCGCCGCCGCCGCCTCCAGCTCCGGTCGGGCGAGCGCCCGAGCCCCGATCCCATCGGCCGTCGCCACCACGGGCCGGAACCCTAACGGGTCCGCGCCCGTAACCCGCGCCCGCAACCCGGCCCGATCCGCTGTCCAACCCGATCCGATCTGGAGGTTGACCTTTTTTCCTCCAAGTCTTGTAACCTTTTGTTGTTTGATGGCATTTTGTCATGGCTATATCTTTTTGTGTGTATGTCCGATTTGTGCATATGATATGTCAAAATTATCGTGGTGAAGTGCTCTACGTTTTGTTCCATTGTGCCATGCATGTTTGAGTCAATATAGATGTCTTAATCTTCGTGACAAGAGTGCTACTTGATATAAACTGCTGCTACTAGTTATTTTCATGCCATGTTTGAGATGTGATAACTTGGTGCATGTTTATCCAAATGAAGCAAATGATATGTCAAAATGTTCATCATGAGATGCTCTACATGTTGGTTGCTGTAGCATGCATGTTAGAGTTCATATTGCCATGTTTATCCCTGTTGCAAAAGTGCATGTGGTTGTTAGGTTTTGTAACTTGTTACGAGATGCCTAGTTGAGGAGCTCGTTGCTATTGATGTGTTTGCCCCCATGTCGCATGCTCCTATGTTTTAGATTCTCCATCATGTGATCTTTGCTGTGGTGCAAACCATTTGCCATGTTATGCTTTAAGATGACTTAAACATGCTCGCAAACATGCCATGCTAATGTTACTGTTTTAACACTTAGTGAAATTTCACTAAGTCTGGAATCTGTCATATCCTGATGCTATGTTTGCTTGATGTCCTAGGCAAATCCATGTTAGTTTTGGGGTGGCCTTTGATCATTCCTTGTTGTATATGTTGTTGTCAATCCATCCATGTCCTCACTTGCTCATTTGGATTGTTGTAGCTTATTTAATTCTTGCTCCCAAGTTGCTATAAAATATTACTGTCAGGTTTTTAGTGTCATGATCAAAATGTTGTAGCTTGTTGCTATTGATCCATGCCTCCTATGGAGATGCTCCAATGAAGTTGTTTGCTGTAGGATATGTCTAATTCATGTCCATGCTTCTTGTCACCATGTTTGAGTGCTGTAGAGTATATATTTCTTGCTCCAAAGTTGCTATGTGGCTGTTAATTTCAGCTTTGCATTGTTTCTTGTTTCGAGTGTATGTTTTGATCCGTTGCTCCGTTTTGAGCGTGCCCTACATGAAACTTGTGTGATTTTGCATGTAGAATCATAATATCATCTTGTTAACATGTTTGGAGTATGTTTGATTGATGTTTGGGTGCATCTTGCACTGTTGCATGCTTATCTTGTTTTGATCATATCTTCTAGACCGTAGCTCCGTTTTAAACAAACTTTATATGAAACTTGACTAGAATTTCGTGTAGCTTATCACTGTGCATGTTAACTTGCTGTTTAACAACTTTAACTTAAGGTTTGTTCGGATCTGAAATAATTTCAAACTATGCATATGAGGACTTACCGGATTCGCTATATGTGGATTCCGGCCTCATTTAAACTTGTTGTTCTTATGTTGCTTCTCTGTGCTTCCTACCTTGTCATGTTTTGCATGCTAAATAGACTTGTCTTGCATCCTACTTGCTTGAGCATATTGTCTTGTTCTTGTGTTGTTCTGGTGTGCTTCCTACTTTGACATGTTATGCATCCTAAGTGCATCTGCAGTGCATCCTAAGTGCATCATACATGTATCCTATAGATTGTGCATTGTACCTTGTTTGATTTCGTGCCTCGTGTGTTCTTGTGTTGAGTAGAGCCGGAAGCCGAGACCGAGTACGAGAACGAGGTTACTACCGAGGTTGAGTACGAGGAGCCGTCTTACGATCCTATCGACGACTCGACAGGCAAGATGACCTGAGCCAGATATCATTACTATCTTTGCCTACTGCTAGAAGTCTCGCTCTTTAGCTTATTTGCCTCGATGCCCATGTTTGTTTGTCAGCCTCCTATTGTAACCGTGAATCTGTCTAACCACCCATCCTAGCAAACCTTGTTTGGCTACGTAAGCTTCGCTCAGCCCCTCTTATAGCATTGTTAGTTGCAGGAGAAGATTTGAAGATTCTTGCTTCATGTTGAAGTTATTGTTGGGATATCACACTATATAAACTCTTAAACTAAATCATTTATATATTGGTAATGGGTGGAAGGCTAAGCCTATTGCTTGGTGACTTGTTCCACTCATGCCGCCCTAGGAACCGTATAAACCGATGTTATGTTCCTTGATTATGCGTTCCTAACACGGTTGGGGTTATGGGACCCCCTCGATAACCCGCTTAGCGCTAAACCTTTTCCAGCAAGGCCCGACTTTGGTACTCCATTTGCCTAATAACTAAAACTTGCATAGGGACTAGCTATCCCCTTTTACTAATCAACCCCCGGGCCAGTGCTCCACATGAGTGTTGGTCCAACCTAGAGCAGCTTGCGGCACCGCCCCTTGGCAACTCGGGGGTATCTGGATGCTGTAACCATAGCTCATCCGGTCGTGGCCTGAGACTAGATACGCGCGGCTACTGTCAGGGTGTCGGCATGCCGGGAGGTCTTGCTGGATTAGTTTTACCTATGTCGGTATATCTTGAGCAAGGGATTCCGAGAATACTCGGGTCTTCCCACCTTGGAGTTGCGACTCCGCAGATCATGAGCTTGTCATGGGCTAAGTTGGGACACCCCTGCAGGGTTTTGAACTTTCGAAAGCCGTGCCCGCGGTTATGTGGCAGATGAGAATTTGTTAATATCCGGTTGTAGAAAACTTGACACCATGTTCAGAACACACTACCAGCGTGAGTAACCGTGACGGTCATTTTCCGAAAGGGGTTCGGGAAGTGAACACGGTGGGGTAATGTTTGACGTGCTTAGATAGGATCACTTCGTGATCACTTTGTCGCTCGTGGCACTTCTCTTCTCGCTCTTAACACGTAAGTTAGTGCTAGTGCAGCTGCAACCTTTTATCTTTCTTCAGCCTTGTTCCACACCCAAGGCTTAGATAGTTTTGTTACCCGGGAACGGGATTGCTGAGTCCTCCGTGGCTCACAGATTCTACACCACACCAGATGCAGGTACTATGGTGAACTACTCAGGTGACGGCACAGAGCTGTACTGGGAGTACGATGAAGAACGTAGTCGATACTATGTGCACTACCCCGATGATCAGTAGTGGTTTCTACTAGGGGCGATTCGGACCTGTGGCTTTGTGTATTTGGTATCTTTCATTTGGATCTTCACCCGTAGTCGGGTTGTGATGTTATTTGGATGATGATTTGCTTATGTAATGTATTGTGTGACGTGGCGAGTGTAAGCCAACTATCCTTTTGAAATTTTATCACTATTTTTACATGAGTCGTGCAAAGATACCAAACTTGAGATCATTTCAGAATGGGCTTATACCTTTAAGTCGTGTCTCGACACGTAGGAGGTATAGTCCCATCCTGGGCATTACACTTTGTCTCTCGCGGCGGGCGGCACGTGCCTCCGACTCCAGAGTCTGCATCCGCGGCATCGAAGAAGTAGGCACTAGAACCAACCGATGCTCGCGTGGAGCAGCAGACGGAGGTGGAGGAAGCCATCAAGCGGGAGGAGCAGATCGGGTAGGCCTCGCAGATTCACGCATGGGGCGGGAAGGGCCGTCGTCGGCGCTGCATCGACTGGCGACAGGTGGCGTCGCACTCGACCCGGAGCCGCCGACTTGTGAGCGCTTGAGCGCGATACATAGCGCTAGCTCCTCCTCGTCTCCGGAGCTGCCGTCGAAATGGCTGCTGGTGCTAGATATGCTCGCCGGCGCTAGGGATTAGACGGATTGGGAAAATGGAAGCATCGGGGGGGGGGCAGCGGAGTGAGCTAGGGTTTCTTCCGGACGTGGGATTTTGTGGGGTCTGGGTGGGCCAGTGGTGGGCCAGGCTGACATGGCGGACGTGCCTGGGCCGCCTCATATCCGTCCTACATTTGAGACGGATACGAGGGATGCCGGTCAATCCGAGCGTTTGAGACATGTTTGAGAGCTTCGATTGGGTCTGTTTTTTATGACCAGTTAATTACCGGATGACGTGCCCGGTGTTTGACACTGGTACAACAGGGCACTCGGCAGTAAATGATCGAACTGCAATTTACTCCTCTATTTTTTAAGGAATCACTGGAGATGCTCTAAGACCGGAGATAAAACACTCCATTTATTTGTAGTGAAAAATAAATAGTAAACATAGAAATAGAAATAGAGATAGAGATCACGTCTAAAAGAAAGAGATATCGATATAGATATTGTTATTATACATGACGTCACGGATGCAGAATAATAGGGGATGTTTAGGGTACGTATGTTATTTGATATCCATAGAGCGTCTTGCTACGCGTGTGAGTTCTCATCCGATCTAAACAGAATGAGAGGAACAACGGGAATTGTTAGGGTATGTGCATAATTGATGCCATGTCTAGCGCCACTCTATGAGAGCTCCTTGATACGGCTGATTTCTCATCTGATCTCTCTAGAATGAGAGAAACCATGCTGCTTCCCCGTTTTGTGAATCTGCTGGTCACTAAATCCGGCGGCCGCCGCCCGCCCTTCGACCTGCACCGCATCGATCCCTCAGGCTTATTCTACCTTACCGGATCACCAAAACTGGCAAATCCAGCTCCGGCTCCGGCCCGGCTTCCTCCCGCCGCCATATCCTTCGACTGGTCCTGCCCATGGCAAGGATACGGCTTCATGGATTTCATGGCCCTCAACAACGACATCATCGCCGTGGACTACACGGGCCACACCCTCATCTACGACGGCGCCTCGCACGCCGTCCGCGGCATGAGCCAGATGATAGCCCCCAGGCGCACCTCCATGTCCATCGCCGTCGGCGACGCCCTTTACGTCATGGACCTGCAGTCCGAGCCTCCGAGGTACACTACTTTTTTTTTAGAGAGAAGGCACAAGCCGCGCCCTGCTTTAAATTAATAAAGCAACAGAAGTCGCAATTATACGAGTTATTACATCCCAGGCAAGGAAAAGAGAAGCAACAAGGTAGCGGGTACAAGTTGCAGCTCAAGAGAGCGCTAAGGAAATAAGATAACTAGGTGCTCCTGTGGCTGGCGTGAAGCCCGTTGATCTTACGAAGCACCTCTGACGCCGCCTCACTGTCTTCCCTCCTTCCCAGCGGTCTCCACTGCTGAAAGAACAAAGCCCATTTGAAGATGTAGTTAGCAGGATGCGAGGGTATGATTCCTTCAATGGCCAACTTGTTTCTAGTGGTCCAAAGCGCCCAGGCTAAGGCCCCAAACGTTCTCCACGCAATTCTACGAACTTACCCGCGAGTATTATGCATGCTGGTCAGAAGACCAGCCATAGACGTTGGGTTCCACAAGGGACCGAAGATCTCGCGAACTACACTCCAAAGGAAAACTGCCGGGGCACAGTTAAAGATGATATGATTGGCGTCCTCCTGTGCCCCACAGAGCGCACAATTCCCGTTCCCAGGGCCGTGACGTTTTTGGAGATTTAGGGCCGACGGTAGACGATCTTGGGCAGCCTGCCATATGAAGATCTTCACGCGTGGGGGGATACGCGCAGCCCACAGCGGTTTAGCGAAATTAATCTTAGGGCCAGATACTAATTTGGCGTATAGGGATTTAACTGAGAACCGGCCCGACGCTTCAAGCGACCAAGAGATCGAGTCTCTGTCTTCCGACACCGAGACCGAGGATAAAATCTCACTCAATGCTACGAAAGCAGCTTGTTCCTGAACTGAGAAGTCACGCAGGAAACCAATCTGGGCCTCCCCAGAGTCAAAAGTTTCGCTGACCAGAGCATTGGGGGAAGCGGCGATCGAGAACAAAGAGGGGAACAGCGCATACAAAGGCTTTTCTGTGCACCACGCACAGAGCCAGAGTTTAGTATCTCTCCCGTTCCCGACAGAGAATTTGGCGCCTAGGAAGAAAACTTCCTTGCACTTTTGGATCCCATTCCAGATTTGGGAGCCTTTGGAATTAGCGTTGAAGAACGATCTCGAGGGGAAGTACTTTGCCTTCAGCAGTTTTGCCCAGAGACCGTCGTCATTCTGGGCAAGCTTCCATATCCATTTGGAAATGAGGGCCAGGTTCATGAATCTGGTGTTGGTTATACCTAGGCCTCCCTGATTTTTGGGTCTGCAAAGATCAGCCCATCTGATCATATGGTACTTCCGTTTCTTTGCATCTGCTTCCCAAAAGAATCTGGCACGAATTTTGTCAAATTTACCGTGGATACCTTCACCCAGAAGGAAAAGACCCATCGCAAAGGTAGGAATGGCCGAGAGACAAGCGTTAGTGAGCGTTAGTCTGGCTGCAGAAGACATCAGTTTACCTTCCCAAGGGTCGCATCTGGCAGCAACTTTAAGCGTTGTGGGGTCCTAGTCCCCTTCGGTAAGGGCTCTATCTGCGCACGGAAGGCCAAGGTACGTCATTGGCAGAACAGCCTTCTGGCAATTCAAGGCGTTGGCTATAGCAGTACCCTCATCCTCCGACATAGCTACCGTGAACACTTGACTTTTGGAGTAGTTAATTTTCAAACCCGACATCGCTTCGAAACATATTAAGATGGTTTTAATCGTGGCCACACTCAGGTCATCCGGTTGGAACGTCAGGACCGTATCGTCCGCATATTGGAGATGAGATATCCCTCCAGGGATGAGGTGGGGCACAACTCCTTTGAGGTGTCCCGCTGAGCAGGCTTTGTCCAACATGACCGAAATGGAGTCCGCCACGATGTCAAAAAGCAGGGGAGAAATCGTATCCCCCTGCCTTAGGCCACACTTGTTACGAAAAAATTTACCCACTTCTCCGTTGATTGATATTGCAGTCTGGCCACCCTGGACCAGCTGCATGATTTTGTGGGTGAACCCCGCATCGAATCCCTTGCGTTGAAGAACCTCGGAGAGAAAAGACCAACTGATCTTGTCGTAGGCCTTTTCAAAGTCCAATTTTAGGATGACTGTAGGGAGTTTTTTCTTTTTTACTTCGTGAATGATTTCGTTAAGACATAGGACTCCTTCAAGGATAACCCTGTCCTTCAGAAAAGCAGTTTGAGCTCTGTCTACTATTTTCTGTGCTATCGGCCCTACCCTCAAGGCATAGCACTTAGCCACCAGTTTAAAAATAACATTGATCAGCGCGATGGGCCTGAATTGGGAAATCTTATCAGCGCCAATTTTTTTTGGGATCAGAGCTAGAATAGCAAAGTTGATGCGGCTAATGTTAACTTGGCCGAGCGCAAATCCGTTGATAATAGCGACGATTAGAGGTTTGAGCCAGGGCCAGCATTTCTTGAAAAATGCCACCGGAAAGCCGTCCGGTCCAGGAGCGGTGTCTGTTTTCATGGCTTTAAGAGCACCCTCGATTTCCTCGTCCGAGAAGGACAGGCGAATAGCCGCGTTGTCGGAGTCGGAGATCATTTTGGAAGCGTCCCAAACGTTGGGCGCCAGACTCGCCCATCTAGGACGTTCTGACCCAATAAGATCGGTGTAGTACTCGTAAATATGCTGGGCAAGATCCACCTGGGCCGTGATGTCACCGGAGGGAGTGATCAGCCGGGGAATAGTGGTGCGGCGTTTGTTACCATTGGCTACCGCATGGAAAAAACCTGTGTTAATGTCACCCTTGGTGAGACTAAGGAAGCGGCCACGTTGCTTCCAGTAGATTTCTTCGGCTTTATAGATCTTAATAGTCTTTTCTAGGACATATCTATGCTGCCATTCTGCTTCCGATAAGCCAGCCACATCAGCCCTGGTATCGAGCAAAATGATCTCTCTAAGCGTGGCAGCTTTAAGGACAGCTGTGTCCCGCCCCCGATTGTTGCTCCACCCTCTTAAATATTGCCTACACTTGACCGAGATCTCGTGCCAAAAGTCCATGGGGCCCCGAGGTGAGCCCCGAGGGTAGGAGAAGGTTTCAACCCAACTACACCATTTATTTTAAGGTTGTCCAGAAAACCCTCTTCCTCAAACCACTGGATTTCGACGAAGAATCTGGCTTTCTTTTGGATGAGCTCTTCTCCCGTGGAAAAGAAGAGGGGCGAGTGGTCCGAGCCAAGTCTAGTTTCCACCCTGACGTTGGAGAGAGGGAACCGCAGCTCCCAGTCAGCCGAAATGAACACTCGGTCGAGGACAGAACGAATAGGGTTAAGCTGCCGGTTAGTCCAGGTAAACCGGGCCCCAACCCTCTCTATCTCTTTTAGTTCCATGTCAGCAATTGCATTATTAAACAAGTTAATTCTGGGCCAGTTAATGTTCCCCGACGATTTGTCTTCCTCCGACCTGATTAGGTTGAAGTCTCCACCGATAACAAGTGGATGAGAGACAGCAGACGTAAAGCGACCAATTTCCTCAAGAAACGGCGCGGACATCGCGTGATCCGCGGGGCCATAGACCACACATAACTCCCAAATGTGTAAGTCAGCTTTATTGACGATCTTCGCACTTAAGAAGAAAATGCCGGCCGTCCAAGACGACACCGAAAATTTGTCAAGGTCAATACCAAGCAATAACCCCCCAGAGTGGCCATTGGCTGGCACCCATTGCCAGGCAAAGCGCTCTCTTGGGTCAATAGATTTAAGATCAGCGCAAGAAAAATCTCTTAATCGTTTCTTGGAGGGCCACACAATCGATACTTTCTTTATGCAAATAGTCTTTGAGCAAAGTACGTCTACCGGTGTGCCCAAAACCCCTGATATTCCAGAAAATCACCCTCATTGGGAAACACGTTTGCGAAGCCGCACTCCTTTGGAGCTGGGCTTAGGTTTGGGCGCCGCAATTGGTTCGGCCTCGCTCTGTTTATCTGAGGGTTGGACAACCCCGGCAGCTGCCGCGGAGGCCTCCCTGGCCGACTTGGCAGCAGCTACTTCAAGCTCTTTTTGAAAGGCAGCCGCGGCGAGCGCCGCTTGGGTAAGCTCTTTCGCACGAATCATATCTATAGAACCTATTTCATTACCCGGACCCCCGTTAAGAATTATACCACAGTCCTTAGTAATCTCAGCAATTTTAACATCAGAGTACTTTTGCAGGACAGAAAACTTTGGGAAGGGGTTACCTGGCTTTTCCAGGTTTTTTTTCGCCGACAGGAACTGGGCTTTCTGCAGAGAGGGGACGCCGCTATTGCCCAGGGTACGCGAGCTCCTGCGAGTCGGCCCCTGGGCCTGGGACTTCTCGCGCTTGCCCTCGGTCTTGGAAGCGGGAGCCGGAGGCGCCGCGGACCCAGCCGCAGCAGCCAGCACCGAGGCCGGGGTCTTAGGTGGTGACTGCTCGCTCGGCGGCGGTGATCTAGCAGAAACTTGGGCGGACTCCGACGGCCTGGGAGTGCAAGGCGACGCCAAAGAAGAGAGGGAGACGTTCTGCTGGAGGGGGGAGCACAGCTTCATCTTGCTCTCCCTAGCTTGCATCTTGGCAGCCGAGAACTCCCAGTTCTCAGGGCTAGTCCAGCCTAGCACCTCTCTGACATCTTGCGGCAACTTGGTCGCCTTGCCAGGCGAAATTTGTTGTGCCACTTCAGGCGATTCAGGCGAGGACGAAAAGTTCAGCACCGAGGACGATTGCTTAGAGCAGGTGAAGTCCAGAGCTTCACTGAAAAGCGCAGAGGAAGAGCGGAAGTTAGGGTCAGCAGACAGCGACCTGGCGATGGGGGACATTCCGGACGTAAATAAGTGAGATCCATATTGGTCTATTTCCGAGGCGAGATATCTTGAGATAGGAATCTTGCGAACTGCTGACCTGCTGCGAGAGGAGGGAGGAGACAAGGAATGCCCAACTCCCACCTTGGTCGTTTTTGCAGCCGAGCCTTGGGCACCGGCAGGCGCAGCGGATTTAGGCGACTTGGAAGCGGCCGAGCTGTCAACCGGATGCGAGCGGGCCCTCTTGTGTTTGTGATTGCAGTCGCGCCCACTGTCTTCCTCGTCTTCCTCTACCGGCCCCTTGTGCTGAGGAGAAGGGGGAGGCAGGATGTCGTTGGCCCGTTTGGGCAGCTCCGGTTCGCATCTGATCATGTAGCCTTGCCTGTTAACGAAGATACGGTTCGAGCACAGCAGCTTGTGAGGCGAGATACATAAGACCGTCGCCCTGACCGGCCCCCCATTGCATAAAGACGATTCATCCACAACCTCCAGTTTACCGAACGGTTGCAGCGCTGTTTTGAGAGCTTCCTTGTTTTCTTTGAGGCTGTTAGGAACACCCCAAAATTTGGCCCAGACTTCTTGAAGCGTACAGCACACCTCAGCGTCCCTCGCCGGTTCTGCAAATAAAACTTTGAGTGCTGAAATGGGAAGCTTAATGCCGCCACTACTGAGGCACAACCGGAGGCTTTGTTTGTTGGGGAAGCGAACCAAGAATTCCTGAGTAGATACCTGGGATATACCCCAATCCCAGTCTTCGATTTCCATGAGCGAGTTGAGCTCAGTGACAAGCCCCTCCACAGAGATGGACCCTGCTTCCAACAGGAGCGAAGCCATCAGCACGGGTTGCGAATCAGAGGGGGCACCCGACCGCTCGGGTAGTTCGATGTGGAAAAAACCATCTCCTTGTTTCCCGTGTCCCATCATCCTGAGCTGAGGCGCTGCTGCACGAGCCGAGCATTCGCTGGCGGAGTGACCTTCCGTTTTACAAATGAAGCACATAGGAGGATTCGGGCAGTCGAGTTGGAAGTGGCCCGGCCGACCACACTTGAAACAGTCAGCCGCCGACGCGCCCGACGCCGGCGCCCTGCCCGAACCGGAGGAGGAAGCTTTCCCAAAGCTTTTCTTCTGCCACGCCGCATTGTTGTTGCTATCTTGCTTGCGAAAACCACCGCCGTTCCGGTTGTTGTTTTGCCGGAAACCGCTGCCGTAGTTGTTGTTGGGGGGGTTGGAAGCTTTGCCTCCACCAGATCCACCTCCGCCCCAGCCGCCATCCCGGATTAGCTGGATCTCACCATCTTCACGAAACCCGCCCTCAGCTCTGGCGGCGCGGGATTCGACGTCCGTCCCCCTGGACGCAGACGACCCATCTCGGCGCCACGCACCCTCACGTTGCAGCTTGTCCCTGAGCTCGGCCTCCCTGGCACGGTCAGCATCAGGGACGGAGTCATCGGACCGGCGTTTAGCACCGCGGTCGGCCTCCCGGCTACCCATGGCGACCACTTGAGCAAAGGAGCGAGAAAGGGGAGGGGGAGGAGGGAAGCGGCGAACAGATCTGCCGCGGGAGCGCCGCCTCACGAGGTCAAGTTTTGATGCGGGAAACCCTAACAGGAGCGAAGAGGCGCCCTTGGGCAGCCAGAGCCAGCCTAAATAGGCAACGGCAGCAGGAGCGGCAACAACGGGAGAGGGCACAGGCTGTCCCGAGCCCAGACAAGGCTCGGAAAGTACAGGGCCCACCACGGGAAGCGGAGCCGACAGCAGCTGAGAGGGCAGGCCCAACACATCATCCCCAGCCCCGAAAATGCTAAAGCCCAGGCGCGGCCCATCCGCCGAGATGGGCGCCCGGCCCATCGACCCACCGGTCCCAGCAACCCCCAGCACCGACGGGGGAACCCTAGGAGCCTCCCACGACGGCGCCGCCGCCGACACCTCCAGGCCCAACGAAGCCGCGGATTCCCCCCAGGAACGGAGCAGCACAGCGACGCCGCCCTTGGCCTAGGACACGGCGAGCCCCTCCCAGGGGGAGACGGCCGGCCTCCGCCAGACGCAGCATGCACGATGCCGACCGGCAGCCCGGAACTGAAGCGGGCGCCCCCTCCCGGAGCAAAAGCACGGCGCCGGCCTTTCCTACTGGCGACCTCCGTCCAGGCCCCGGCGAGGACATCTCCCAAAACCGCACCAGCCGACGGAGCCGTCACAAACGCAGCAGGCGACCCAGGCAACGATGGATCTGACCCCGCGTCCTCGCCCTCGTCGGCAGGCGCCGCCAGCGCCCAGAACCGACCACCCAAGGCCCTGAAGGAGCATCGCGAGGGTTCGCTAGCAGCCAGCTGCGCCGGCGGCCCCAGGCAGGCGAGCGCGGGCGGAGGAGCGCGGCCACCCCTGTGGTCGCCCCCGAGATCGCCGCCCAAGTCGCCAGAACGCGAAAGCAGAGAAAAAGACATCCTCCTCCGGTCCAGGTACACTACTTCAAGGTTTTCACCTACGGGCGACCACCGCCCGGGTACCACCGGCAGGAGGACTGGTACTGGAGCTGTCTCCGGCCGCTGCCCCTCAATCCCGACGACCCGCCCATGCGACACCGGCACCCCTTTGCGGTAAGCGCCTACACGGTGGTTAGTGACTCGCAGATCTGGATGTCCATCATGGGCGCCGGCACATACTCGTTCAACGTAAAGAACGGCGTGTGGAGCAAGGCCGGCGAGTGGGCGCCGTGCGGTGTACGCCCCAGAGCACGGCCTCTGGTTTGGCTTCTCGGCCAGCGACGGGCAGCTCTGCTCCGCCGACATGACGCAGGCGACAACGGCGGCGCCGGCCCTGGTGCACGTGTGGGAAGATGTGCCTCCTCCAGAGGCATGGATCCCTACGGGGGAGCACATCTTGCCACTGGGCTCTGGCAAGTTCTGTGTGGCGAGGCTCTTCAGAAGAATTAAGCGGAGGAAATTAAAATTTGAGAGCATTGCTTTGCTCGCCGGTGTGGAAGTTGTCAAGGAGGTCGGGCGAGGAAGCCTCGAGATGATCAAGCACAAGTGCAAACGTTACTTTTTTTTTTCAAGGGTACGCAAATTGCGTACCTTAGCTTTATAGAAGGAGAGAAATACAGTCATACAAACACGACTACCTCTCGCTGCGAACAACGAGCGTAGCACAACTTCACACCCGACACAACAAAGACAAACACACAAGACTACACAACTACGACATACAGGAGCCTACCCAAAACCGATAGCCTCGCCGTGTCTCGACCGACACCGGTGATCACCGAAGAACAGCAACTCCAGCTTCCTTGATAGAGCCAGCGCCGACCGTACATAGAGCCAGAGAAGAACGGTCCGGGCAGCGGCGTACGTCGGAGGAGCACAACATAGGGCCTCTTATCTCTCAGCACGATGCTCCCAACAGAGTGACGACGTCAGAAGACGCCGCCATCATGCCGATCCTACGAATCAAGGCTTTCGCCCCAGAGATGTTTGGCGAAACAAGGCAGCGTGGTAAATGGCGCTACACTCGACGACGCCTCCAGGAAGGGGAATGACACCCGCGGGTGCCATCGACGCCGGTCCGACCAAGGCCGAACAGGATTTTCATCTGTAGCATTGCACATTTCCACGCCTCCAAGATTCCGCCAACCCCGAAAGATGTCTCGCACCGCCAACACCGCAGCCACTTGTAGTCGGAGCCACACATCATTGCCGAGGAAGCACGCCTCAAGCCACGGCCTTCAACACACTTGGAACCGCAGCAACCACCAAACGATGCGGGGACCAGATCTGTCGCGATGGCCTTCACCCGCACCTAGGGACTGCCACATAGGTAGATTTGACCCGCACCATCAACCACACTTCAACGCCGACTTCACCGAGGCATCACAGCCGGCACCTCACACGTAGCCCGACTGCTCGCCAGGTCCTTGCCTAGCCGAGCCTCACAGCGCCGCCGCCTCCATGGTTGCGCATGCGCTGCCGCCTCCGACGAATTCGGCGCACCACCCACATCCACTCTCCCGCTGCACCCCTCGTGCAGATCCAGGGTACCGCCGTCGTGCATCCCGCCGTGAACCAGCCTCCCGCAGCACCCGACCGGGAGCCGTCCGACGCGCCAGATCTGGCCCGAGAACCTCGGATCCGCGCAAGGGAGGGCTGTCGGCTAGCCGACCCGACGCCGACCAAGGGCGCCACCACGGCGTCGCAGGCCGGACGAGGTCGCGCCTAGCCGAGCATGGCCGCGCCGCGCCGCCCGAAGCAGAGCACTGCCGCTCCCAGACGCCGTCGGCCCGCCCCGCGCCACCCGAAGCAAGGCCACGCCACGCCGCCCAGACGACAGCCACGTGCGCGCCTCGCCTCGCCAGAGTCACCCCGCCCCGCCGCCGGCACGTGAGGGCAACGCCGGCGAGCGGACCTCCACGGCAGATCTGGGCAACCCGCGCCGCCTGGAGCCTGAAGAGGAGGGAGAAACCCCGCCGCCGCCGACACGCCTGGGCTTTGCCCGACGTCGTCCCTTTGGCGGCGGCGAGGAGGAGGGAAGGCGGGGTGGGAGGACTGGCGGTGGCGCGAATTGGGGCTCCTCTTGGGGCGCTCGCGGGAGCGGCACGGGGGACGGGGTTATTTACTAGTGCTGAATCAATCCCAAACGTTACTTGTTCAAGGACAATGAAGTGAAGATGTTGTGACACTCCTTTAGATCAAACACAGTTTATACACTCTGAACCTGGCCTGTTGCAATAAGATCTGTCATGCAAGTGGTCGTATTCATATCCTACTGAATGTGTGGAGCTGCGGATGTGGTATGTTCTTCTGCTACATCAGGCCTGCCGCATCTGAAAATTGCATGTTACATGTAGCACTTTTAGAACATCAACAATTCAGCATGAACCAGACTGTTCCAGATTCATGCTTTAACATTAGCAAACACAGAGTCTACCTGTTCCAGATTCATGCTTTAACATTAGCAAACACAGAGTCTACCGGTCCTCATTAGTCATTACATCCACCCGATCAAGCTAAGAATCCAGCACCAGGTTCCAAGCATCCAGTTTAAGCTTAGCCTTCACTCTACGGGATGTTCGTTCATCAACCGACATGCGAATGCGATGCAGCAGAAGCAAAAGAAGCGCGCACATAACAGAGTTCAGAGTAAGCATCTACTACCTAGATTAAGCATTACATAGCAGTCCGAATCCTGACCCCCCTCCCCAGTCATCACAGGAGATGTCAATAGCTAGCCCATCTTGACATATGTGCCAAGTGCGTCGAGGAGGCCATCAGAGCGCCCGTGGAAGCCAAGGATTTTGCCACCGGCTCCTGGGAGCTTGAATGCCGTGCCTTTCTCCTCCCCGTACGGCCCAAAAGTGCGGCGGTTGCTCACAAAAGTGAGCGACCTGATCACGAACCAGCCGTTATAGAAGCCGTAGTGGCCTCTGATGTTCGTCAAGTGCTCGTCTGGCTCCAAACAGATCTAGACATGCCAAAATGAATTTTTTTGTCACTATCAAGTCATTCACAAAGTGACACCCATCTACATGAAGAAATATGATGATTGTTGTACGTGTAACTTGTACCTCAGAGCGCTTGCCCCCAGATCCTCCCCACAGCTTGGTCTTCTCCTTCTGGCCGTCCCGCTCATACACCACCGCCATGGCGTCGACCGCGGCGCCGTGGCGAACAACCACCTTAATGATACGCTTGACACCACGCATGTCCATCTTCCATGGTTTGCCGCCACCACCGCCGCAAGGACCCATTTTCACAACCGACCCCTGCATTTGAGAAAAAGTTTCTCAGGACGTGCCAGCCAAATTGAAGCTATCATAATTTCTACATTGGTTACACAATTACCGCTGAGCACTGATTATCACAAGTGGAACTCTTCTTATCATGCTTCTTCTTGCTCTCACGATTGTTAATGTTGATATTGACGCGAGATACATTTTGGATAACAAATTTGTAAGAGTCCGATGGTAACCCATCGTGCAGGGGCATGTGCTGCACTTCATTTGATCCAGTGAAGCATGGCGCGTGCATACACTTCATCTCATGCTCCTCCATCTCATGGTAGGGCATCTTGGCCGTGCAGCCACACTCTGCGTAGGGGCAAAGGACCTGGACAGACTGCAGTATACGCTCTACTGCGAAGCACCGGTTGAAGCAGGACTTGTCCTTCCCCGGGAGCTCCACATAGCAGGTCGAACAAAGAAGATCCGGATCAAGAATATCAAAAGTTTCGCACTGTATATAAGAAATAAAATGTGCTATACTTTATGAGCCTGATTATTTGCAAAATTGAATGCTGAAAAGTAGTAGTTCAATTGCTGAAACTTATAATCATGGGGTAACTTGGAAACATTGTACAGGTCGCAAATTCACAGTGAATGCTTTTGACAAGAAATGTTAAACTATAGCTGTATTTGAATACGATGCATGCTAGGGAAAATAATTCTGATGAGATACATTTCAAATGATCTGTGCAAAGACATTTCCTTAATAATCGAAGAAGAAAACTCCCTCCGATCCATAATAAGTGTCGTAGTTTTGAACTAAGGTTGGACTAACCTTAGTTCAAAAGACTGGGACACTTATTTTGAATCGGAGGAAGTAGTAACCAAATTACACCTGCAAGTCTGTAATTCCTGTTCCTATTTGAGAAGACCTTTTTTTTTTTGAAAGATCCAGCAAACTGCTGGCATTTCATATCATAAGCAGAAAGCAATGGGAAATACAAAGTTGGGTGCTGGCCCTAAGGCCTGACAAAAGGCATAAAACCAAAATACAGGAAGATTTTCACATGGATTATATTCTCATGGAGGATCCCAGAAGGGGCTCTCTAGATGGCCTGCTCCCGCTTGCCGCCATAGCTCGATGGAGTTTTCAATGGCTCTTGAAATCTCTTGGGCCGACGCGTTCTTCCCGTTGAACAGGCATCGGTTTCTTTCTCGCCAAATTTCCCAACATGTCAACAGCATCGTGGCCTGGCAAGCCCTCCTTTGTGTTAGCTGCATGTTTGCCATGATCACCCTGAAGAATTCGCTTGCATCTTTGCCGTGGGGGTGGTGTCTTGTGTCTAGCATGTGGCATCCTCCTCTTGCACCCACCCTTGACCACACGTCACGGGCTACTGGGCAGGACCAAAACAGGTGTTGTATCGTCTCCAGGTTGAGAAAACACAAGGGGCAAAAATAGTTGTTTGGCCAGCCCCTTTGTTGAAGCCTGTCAGAAGTCCAAAGTCGGTTTTGGACAAGCAACCATATGAATATCTTGATATTTCCTGGAACCTTTGCTTGCCAGATGAGCTTATCCCAGTCAACTTGCATTCTTCCTTGAAATTGGGCCGTGTATGCGGATCGAGATGAGTATTTTCCTTTTTCTTCCAGAACCCACCGGATTTCATCTCTCTGTTCATCGTTGAGTGTCACGCCCCTGGATCTTATCTTGCGGTGTAGTACCAGAAAATCTCTCATTATTGGTTGGACATTTCCATGTCTCAAGTCTTTTATCCATGTGTCTTCCGAGAGGGCCTCTTTTACGGTTCTGTTTTTCCGTCTAGAATGCTTGTAGATCGCCGGGTGAGCACTAGCTAGGGTGTCTGCTCCCAGCCAAGTCGAGTGCCAGAATAGGGCAGTGTTCCCATCTCCGATGGAGACAGATGTTGCCGCCGCAAACAGGGCCCTATCCTTGGCATTGCATGGTGTTTCAGTGCCAACCCATGGCCTCTCGGGGCTAGTCCAGGAGGTCCAGAGCCATCTTAGCCTGAGAGCTCGGCTAAAACGTTCTAGTTCCAGGATCCCTAGGCCTCCAAGCGATGTTGGAGCGCAGACTGCCGTCCAGTTAACCTTGCAGCTCCCTCCCGTGATCTCTTCGTCCTGTTTCCAGAGGAATCTACGTCGGCTTTTGTCTATCTCCTTGAGAAGCTTCTTTGGAACTGGCAACACCGTGAGCGCGAAAGCTGGCATGGCGCTAAGGATGCATCTAACCAGAATGCGCCTGCTAGCTATTGGTAGAAGTTTCCCTTTCCAACCTGCTAGCAGAGCTCTGATCCTATCAAGGATAAACTGTAGATTTGCCAACTTGAGCCTCGATAGAGAGAGAGGTAGGCCTAAATAAGTAGACGGGAAAGTGCCTAGCGTTCCTCCGAAATTCAGTAGAATGCTATCCAAGTCTAGATCTTCGCATCGGATTGGTAAGGCTGTAGACTTTGATGGGTTGATGCGGAGGCCAGAGGCTGCACCAAACTCCTGGAGGATGTTCATTAGGGCATCTACCTCCTGCTTTACAGGGTTAGCGAAGATGACGGCGTCGTCAGCATAGAGGCTGATTCTTAGCTTTAGCTCGCGGCCTGGGAGCGGCGCGATCATGCCTTGATCTGCTGCCGCCTGCAGCAGATGGTGAAGCGTGTCAATGGCGAGGATAAAAAGAAACGGTGATAGGGGGTCGCCCTGACGTAGGCCTCGTCGGTGGTTAATCCTTTTCCCGGGGGCGCCGTTAAGGATGAAAGAAGAGGAGGACGTGGATAGGAGGAGAGCTATCCAGTCTCTCCAACGGGCGCTAAAGCCTCGTTGTTGCAGCAGCTCAAGAATATATTCCCATGAGACGTTGTCGAAAGCTTTGGCAATATCTAGCTTGAGTAGGATAGCCGGCGTTTTCTTTCTATGAAGAGCTTTGATGCAGTTTTGAACGTATAGGAAGCTATCGTGAATGCACTTAGTGCGGAGGAAAGCTGATTGGGCCGGAGAGATGAGGATTGGCACTACGGTCGCCAGCCTAAGGGAAAGCACTTTGGAGATCAGCTTCCCAATGGAGTGTATTAGGCTTATAGGTCTGTAATCGTTGATCGTGGCTGCCCCATCCTTTTTAGGAAGAAGAACCACCGCCGCAGTGTTGACCGCTCTGAGGTTTCCCCCTAGCAAGTTGTAGAATTGGCTGAAAGCCGCCATGATGTACCCTTTGATTGTGGGCCAGCAGGATCTGAAGAAGGCACCGGAGAACCCATCCGGCCCCGGCGAGCTGTCCGCCGGCGATGCTTTGACTGCACGCCAGACCTCTTCCTCAGTGAAGGGGTTGTCTAGACCTCCCCCTTGTAGCCTAGGCATTTGTTGGGATTGCCAATTAACCGATGTTTCGCGTTGCATAGTCGTGCCTAGAAGGGAGGAGAAGTGGGAATGAATGGTTTTTTCCTTTTCCTCGTGAGAGGAAACTATATCTCCTTCAGGTCCCTGTATTGTATGGATGAACGCTTTCCTTTGTGATCAAGTGAACAACATGGCCTGCAGATTTTAATGTAGCCCGAAGGATACCACGATCAAGAGAACAAAATACATCGGGCAGGCTGGGATAAGTTGCTCAAATTAAAGAGCTTGGGTGGCCCCAGTGAAATAATGATGTTGAACTTGCTGCTTAGAAACAGTAAATCTGGTACGCATTGCCAACTTGCAACTTTGTGCTACTACTGTGCAGCTAGCGATTCCTGTTTGGCCAAATAGCTCAAACCATATGATGGTTCGTTTCCAAAAAAAAAGAGGGGATCGACAAGGGCGCGGGCCGGCGCACTTCGTCTCCCCCGTCGACGGCGTCCTCCTCCGCCGCATTCGGCCGGCGGAGCAAACCCTAACAGTAAAAAACATAAAACACTCCCCGGTCCATCTAATCGCTCTAGACCCTTACCATCCGGGCATGGCATTGATCAAACGAGGCAGATTAATCGATTGATAGCCGCTCGGTCGGGCAAGGGGGAATCTTGCAAGAAGGGGGTGTGAAGAGCTGACCTGGAAGACTGGAGGCCGGAGAGGGCTGGAGCATAAGGTGCATCCCAGGCCCTCCAGGTCGACGGTGGCAGTCTTCATCTTCCCGTCGCCTTGCTGCTGCCGCGGCGGCGTCTCCTCACCTCCGTCGCCTCGCTTCCCTGCGGACTCGCTCCAGCCTCAGCGACAATTGGCTTTGATTCGTACTGGTGGTCGCTGGGAGTGATGGCGAGGCGGCCCTGGTCAAAAGGTGTTTGATAGTCACGAGGCGGTATGGGACAGGTAGGTGGGAAGTAAATTAGGCTAGTAAAAAATGGCCAGCTTTTACATTTTTGAGATTCAAAAACCTCTCTACCACGACAGATAATATATATATGTAAAAAAATCACCTTCAGGGGACATGAAATACAACACTTCGTTGCCGGTCGATTTCACCAATAAATCGATGCCGCCTCCTTAGGCCCTCCACTATGTGACCGGTGCCTGATGCATTAAAATATGGTAGATTGGGCATCGATGCCCTCAGAAAAAAATTTGGCACCGCCATCACACCGTTGGGTTGCAGCCCATAGAAAAGCGGGACCCGCATGTACATAAAGAAATCGAGCAAGCCAGCCTCCCCCTCGATCCTTAGCGCTGGAAGTGGGCATCAATGCATGGTTTAATGTATTTTATTGTCATGCTGGAAGTGGGCATCGGTGCCAGCACTTGCTCCGGTTCCCACAATATTTTTTATAGCACCGCATGGGCTATGGAGGGCACCGGTGCCAAATTATGCAGAAGTAGATTTGGCACCTCTTTTGGCCTACATAGTGGAAGGCCTTATGCCCTCCCCGCTGCAACCCCGCCCTCCTGTCCTCCGCCGCCTACTTCGCCGATGTGGCAACGACTATCACCCGCAGCCGTCGATTCAATTTTGGCCGCCGCTTCGAATTAAAGCTTCGTCGGAGGTCCGACTACCGTAATGGATTCCACGATGCGGTCGTAGACGGGATGGGCTTGTTCCTAGCCCCGACCCACCACCGAAGGGAGGGGAGATGTGCCTAGCCTCCCCCCAATGGTCCCCCGCCTTCGTCGTTCTTCCCATCACGCAGAACCGGCCACCTGTTGCGTCGAGCTCCCACCTTTTTCTCTGTAGGGCTGCGACTGTCTCCTTTGCTGATATGCCGCCGCCGCCCGCACAAACCACTGCCGAACGGTTGCCCAACCCGCAGTCGGCCGATTTCTTCCACCCCGCAAGCAAGGTGTTCAAAGAAATTCCCCTAAGGTAAAAAGTCGAGCAAACTTGAAGGTTTTTTTATTGGGGTTGGAGAGGTAGTTTGACGGTGAAATCCACATCGTAGATGAGCTCGTGCGACTCCTCTTTCATGGACGATTCCTCGTCAGATGAGAAATATGATTTGATCAAAGAACGGGACATTGCTATGCTAGTGGCGATGTACAAGAGGAATAAGCCGAAGCACAGCGGTTCTGTGTATGGCTGTGAGTTCATCCAGAGAGAACGAGTTGAGGCGCACAAGAGGTTGATGCGCAACTATTTTTGTTCACCACCCGTTTATCAGGGAGGTACTTCCGACGCTGGTTCAGAATGTCCAAAGATTTGCCCATCCGCATTTGCAATTCCGTGAAGCAGCATGATCGATCCTTCGAGCTGATGAGGGATTGTGTCGGGTTGCTTGACATAGCACCGAGCAGAAGGTCACTGCCGCTTTGCGCATGATGTCCTATGATGTTCCGGTAGACTACATTGATGACAATTTGACGATGGCAGAGAGCACTTATACATTCTATGTCAAACAATTTGCACATGTTGTGGTAGAAGTGTTTGGTGCATAGCTCGGTGAATGATCATTGAGAATGAGCGTGGACAAGATTTAGATTACACCTTCTATCAATTGAAGGGCATACACATTATGTCAATGAGAAAAGAGGAACGAATCAAACATTTCATGAAGGTATACAATGAAATTAGAGACTCCAATGGGCACGACCGACTTCAGAAAGGTTCTGGCAAGTTCTGTGTCACGAGGCTCTTGCGAAGAGCTAAGCGGGGAAACTTGAAACTTGAGAGCATTGCGTTGCTTGACCGTGTGGAAGTTGTCAAGGACGTCGGCTGAGGAAGCCTTGAGATGATCAAGCACAAGTGTAAACGTTACTTCTTCAAGGACGATAAGGTCGAGCTGATGTGACTCTGAACCTGTCATATTGCAATAAGATCTATCATGCAAGTGGTCGTATTCATATCCTATTGAATGTGTCGAGCTGTGGGTGTGATATGTTGTTCTGCTACATCATGTTTGCGTTTCTTGAAAAGGCATCTTACATGTAGCATTTGCCTCTTCTTTTTCTCTCCGGAAGACAATTTGCGGTCGATTTTGGTTTCACCGCGAGTAAGAGCATCTTTAGCCTTTTTTTTTTTTGCGATGAAATTTTAGCCTTTTCTTTAGCCGAACACCCCATGCTTTTTTATACTTCTGGGCAGACAGCCCAGAGACTGCCCGAAGAGCAAAAGGCATCCAACCGAACCCCCAAACCCAGCCCATTTGTCCAGGCTGTCCGACACACCATTCATAGGCTAAATATGGGATGGATTTAGAGCTGCTTGAACGAGCCAGAATGCATCCGCCGTGTCGGGCTAATTGTCCGGAACCACGGGAAAACCGGTCACCAAAGGCTCATCAGTTTGGTGCCCGCATTCATGGTGTGGCGTCGGGCACCGCCCGAAAATCCAAGCCTCTGGCTATTAGATTTGAACGGCGAGTAAATCCTATTTTCCCACATTTCCTCCACCTCCTTGCTGTTGTCATCGCCACCATCGCATCCATAGCTCCAACCTCACCGTTTGGCGTTTGCCATAGTCTATGAGGAGGTGCACATCCCTCAGGCACAACATGTGACCTACACTGCTGTCAGACAACCTTCGAACTCGGATGAGGAGGTGCACATGGAGGTTGACCCCGTCGTCGGGTCACTGCCGCTTGGTTCGAGGCGGCGAACACTTCGTTGAATTTGCAGTAACCAAGGCATACTCCCTCCGTAAAGAAATATAAAGAGCGATGTTGGACGTATGACAAATTCAGTCCGAATTTTGTACGGTGCCGAATAGGAAGCGTTGATTGTGTATGTACAAAGCAACATCACCATCCATTGTCGCGTCATACGGAAAATCGGACAAGATTCTATAGTATGTGAAGTAATTTCGAAATATAAAAGCATTTAGATCACTAAAGTAGTAATCTAAACGCTCTTATAGTTCTTTACAGAAGAAGTACTATGCAAGGGGTTTCATAAAAACTATATTTAAATTTGAACTAACACGAGAGTGCTTGTGTTAAGCTGAAAGAGTGATGCGTCAAAGAATATTAATGATTAGCTTGTACACCATACATTAAGAAATAATCAGTTTACAGAAAATAGACTTTAGCAAAGTTGCATTAGCTTGTCAATCACTTTATGGAGAATTTCACATGCGATAAGAGGGTTGTTTCGCTTTAGTTGCTCGAACCCGCCGGTTTTCACAATGGCTCGTAACCGTTCACTGTCTCTTACCATATACCTGAGACAGCAATCCTTGAGTTGATGGCAGTGATATTGCTCCGCGAGATCCAAAGTAGAACCCACAGTGTTGACATCTAGCGCCTTGCTCAGCTTGCCCTCGCATATAAGCTTCAGCCTTTCAATGGCGTACCGATAAGCCGCGACTAACAAATGTTGTGCCATGTTTGTAGACAATTCTGTGGCCTCCTCCATAAACTCGGGTAGGCAGTCATTGTATATGTAATGGAGCATGACCTCAAAAACTTTGGCGTCCATGTCCTTAATGCGGATAGTGCTTTCTCTGCTCTCCATCATCGCGCCACACAACTGTGCCCGAAAGACCGGTGACCGCGTAGCGAGGATGCACACGTGCACCTCAAAACTCCTAAACCAGCCAATCCTGACCGTCAGGTCTGTCTTAAGGCCATTCTCTAGAAGATAGCCAAGATCTCTGCATAGGTTCGAGGGCGGAGCGACAATGATATCGTCGTCGTCCACACAGTCATCATCGTCGTCGTTGAGTTTAGAGGCAATTACTCTGACGGTGCACTTGATCACTAGGCAGTCATCCTTGAGACACCCTGATGCGGCCAAGTCATCTTTACTCACAAACTTTGGGATACCCCAACTCGGAGACTCAGGCACGAACTTGTTGGTGTAGGGTCCTTTCGGCGGCAGTGTGGGGTCCTCCTTTAGGGAGAAACACCAATGCGCCGTGACCTCCTTCTCGTTGGTGTTTATGTTTACCAACCAGAGATAAACTGAGGTGAACTGATCGTCGATGATACTAGCGTCGTCGTTTGGGTAGTAGTGGATATTCCAGTCATGATCGCCGACCCGGAAGGTTTCTGACGTGAGGAAGGTATTGCTGCCGATGACCAGGGAGTGGCCAGTAACCTTGAGCAGGTGCTCGCCGGCGTGGACGGCCACCGTCGACGAGGTCTTGGTTACCGGCATGGCCTCTCGCGATCGCCTAATCGAGCAGCTAGCTGTGAGAAAAGAAATCGATCGAGGAAAAGAAATCGATCGAGGACGTATGGCGGTATCTAACTCCTAAGCCGTTCTGTACGATATATACGTACCTTTTTTTTAGGCTGAGGTATTTTGAGATTAAACGGGATACCGTTTATATGTGTTGGTATTAAATAGCCGTACGTAACAGTCTCCTAGCACATCACGTACGTACTTACGTGAGGGCGAAGGCATCAGCTCGATCGTGTCACGATCAAACTTCAACGCATATGACAAAGCACATCTTCCCAATGATCAGAGGCTTAGTTCGTCGTTGCTAAGCTATGATGTGTTGAACTTATATATAAATTAACTGAGAAAAATCATCACAAAAGTAGGAGAATTTCATAATCAGGCGCATGCATTACATCTTCCCAATGAAATCAAGTGTTTAGCAGTACGTACGTGTGTATCAAACTTGCCAATCACTGCTGCAAAGGCTTTACATCTGATGATCTGAACTTGTAAAAATACAAACAATTTCAGATGTTTGGTTGACGGTGGCCATTACCTGCATCAGTTTCAGATGCAACCCTTCAGCAGAAATATCGTGAGCCTTGGACATCTTCTGCCTCACATGTTTCTGAAGCAGCAGAGCGTTGCGAATCAAGTTTGCCATAAAAGTTTCCTGAAGCACAGCAAAACACTACCCATTCTTAACTACCGGAGTGAAGCATCACCCAATTTGTTTCAAACAAACATTTGCGCTACACTCTGAGATGCTGTGTCTGCAGTCTGGACACGCATTAGAATAAATCACTAGTGCAGAATCGAGCAATAGCACCGATTCGTAAGGTCCTTTAGTGCCGGTTCCATAACCGACACTAAAGTGTGGTCACTAAAGCCCCCCCCCCCCCTAGTACCGGTTCAGCACGAACCGGTGCTAAAGGGCAACCACGTGGCACAAGCCAGCTCCGTGGGCCGGGAGCCCTTTACTACAAGGTTTGGGGGGTTTTTGGTTTTGTGATTTCTTTTTCATTTAATTTTGTGTTTTTCATTTAATTTTTTTCGTTTGCTGGTATTTTACGATACTACACATTGTACACGTTATA
>LR738714.1:21840991-21853385 GCA_902687465.1 Secale cereale | reverse complement strand
ATATATATATATATATACCTCGCCGGTCTTTGTTGTTTCAAGATCAACATTTTCTTCGTCATCATCGTAGTTCATGACTTCATCAATTCGGTCGTCGCGATCGAATATCATATCACCCTCTCCGGTGTTGTTTAGAAATTCGGAGCCGTCACAATCTTCTTCATTCTGATCATCATCTGGCCCGCGAGGATGGCGTATCATATCGAACAGGGTCTGTTCTCCCTCTCTGCCGGTATTGTCCGCCATAGCTTTTATTTAACTAACCCAAAAGAAATATAAAACAATTAAATATTCAAATTACATCGTCTCAAATAATAGATATAATCTCGAATACATCGTCTTGAATAATATATAATCTCGCATACATCGTCTCGAATAATATATAATATCGAATACATCACTGGCTAGGTAGCTAATAAAGATCGAATACTACAGAAGAATCTAGGACACTCGTGGTTCCTGCGGCGCGGGCGGTGGACACCCAAAGAGAAGGAACCCTCATAGGATCATAGCTGAAGTGAGATTCCTGAAGAAACTTCCAGGTATTGGAGAACCTGCCGCCCTCTAACGCAGCCATGTAGCGATGGACGTGCTCGTCCTCCTCCCTGACACGGCGACGTACCACCTCCGGCGGGGCCAGCTCCCTCCGCACCGAAACTGGCCCACGCGAACGCCACCAAACGAGATCAGGGTCGACGACGGGACCCGCGGCCGGGTTCCACATCAAGCGGTGCGCCCCTCCAGGCAGCACCTCCCAGTGCCAGCCCGGCGGAGCCCAGTCCCGGACATGGGTCAGCCGGACGTCGATGCGGACGGGTCGACGGCGAGGATGCGTGCCGGGCATCGTCGAGAACAAATACTAGCTATATGCCCGCAAAAGGTAACATTTTTTTAATGATTGAATTTTGATAACTAAAATTTCTAACATTTATATATAACTAACATTTCTATAACATTTCTAACAATGATATATAACTAACATTTCTATAACATTTCTAATATTTCTATAACTAAAAAACAGAAAAAAATTATAACATTTCTATATATATAACTAACATTTTTATAACATTTCTAATATTTCTAAAACTAAAAAAAAGAAAAATTTCTAACTTTTTTATAACTAATACTATATGCAAACATAACATTCTAAATTTCTATAACTAAAATTATAAGAAATTAAAAAAAATCGATCATCGTCTAACAATTTGAAAGTTAATCTAATTCATCTAGCTAAAACTAACATTTCTAAAATTTCTAACATTTATATATAACTAACATTTCTATATACTGTTTAAAATTAATCTAATTCATCTAGCTAAAACTAAAATTTCTAAATGAATTGTATAAAAAACAGAAAAAGTGTGTGTGTGTGTGTGTGTGTGTGTGTGTGTGTGTGTGTGTGTGCGCGCGCGCGCGCGCGCGAGGGGCCGGGGGAGAGGGCCTCACCGCGCGGGCGAGGTCGAGGCGACGGCGACGGCGATGGGGGCGGCGACGGCGATGGTGGCGTCGACGGGGGTGGCGACAGCGAACGGGGACGGGGACGGCGACGGGGGCGGCGACAGCGAACGGGGACCGGGGCGGCGCGCGACGGCGACGGGGGCGGCGACGGCGACGGCGACTGGGACTAGGGCAGCGCGCAATGGGCGGCGACGGCGTCGACGGAGAGGAAGAAACAGAACAGAACAGAGGGAAAACTGAAAATTTGTAAGTATTGTATATATAAGATGGACCTTTAGTACCGCTTGGAGCCACCAACCGGTACTAAAGGCCTGTTTTGGCCAGGCCAAGCGGCGGGAAGGGCACCCCTTTAGTACCGGTTGGTGGCTCCAACCGGTACTAAAGACACCCCTTTAGTACCGGTTGGTGCCACGACCCGGTACTAAAGGGGGTCCTGGCGCAGGTGCGGTGCGGCAAGTTTAGTCTCACCTCGCTGTTGGGGAACGTTGCATGGGAAACAAAAATTTTTCCTACGTTCACCAAGATCAATCTAGGAGATGCATCTATGAGGGGAGAGTTGGATCCACATACCCTTGTAGATCGCTAAACGAAAGCGTTCAAGAACGCGGTTGATGGAGTCGTACTCGCCGCGATTCAGATCGCCGAAGATCCTAGCACCGAAGCAACGGTGCCTCCGCGTTCTTCACACGTACAGCTCGGGGACGTCTCCTCCTTCTTGATCCAGCAAGGGGGAAGGAGAGGTTGATGGAGACACCGGCAGCACGACGGCGTGGTGGAGATGGTGGTGGAGGATTCCAGCAGGGCTTCGCCAAGCACCGCGGAGTTCACGAAGATGGATGTGGGAGAGGGAGGGCAGCGCCGAGGCACGAACGTGTGTTGCTGCCCTCCCTCTGCCTCTCTTTATATAGGGGGGTAGAGAGGGGAGGGGCGCCCTAGGGTTACCCCCTAGGGGCGGCGGCCAAGGGGAGAAGGGGGGCGGCCAAAGGGGGGGGCGGCGGCCAGGGCCTAGGGTTTCCCCCCCAGGTGCCTTGCCCCCCAAGCCTAAGGGGGTGCGGCAGCCCTAGGGGGGTCCAGCCCCCTTGGCGCATGAGGAAAGGGCCCTAGGGGGGGCGCACAGCCCTATGAGGGCTGTTGCGTCTCCCCTTTGTGGCCCATTAGGCCCGAAACTCTTTCCGGGACCCCGAAAACCCCTTTCGGTCATCCGCCGACTTCCCGATACTCCCCGGAACACTTCCGGACTCCGATCACTCTCATCCTATATATCAATCTTCGTCCCCGGACCATTCCGGAGACCCTCGTCACGTCCGGGATCTCATCCGGGACTCCGAACAACCTTCGGTAACCATGCACTGTTCTCACTAACAACCCTAGCGTCACCGAACCTTAAGTGTGTAGACCCTGCGGGTTCGGAAACTGTGCAGACATGACCGAGACACTCCCAGGTCAATAACCAATAGCGGGATCTGGATACCCATATTGGTTCCCACACGTTTCTCGATGATCTCATCGGATGAACCACGATGTCAAGGATTCAGGCAATCCCGTATACAGTTCCCTTTGTCTCGTCGGTATGTTACTTGCCCGAGATTCGATCGTCGGTATCTCTATACCTAGTTCAATCTCGTTACCGGCAAGTCTCTTTACTCGTTACCGTAATACATAATCCCGTGACTAACTACTTAGTCACTTTGAGCTCATTGAGATGATGTATTACCGAGTGGGCCCGGAGATACCTCTCCGTCACACGGAGTGACAAATTCCAGTCTCGATCCATGTCAACTCAACAGACACCTTCGGAGATACCTGTAGAGTACCTTTATAGTCACCCAGTTACGTTGCGACGTTTGGCACACACAAAGCACTCCTACGGTGTCAGTGAGTTACATGATCTCATGGTCATAGGAACTTATACTTGACATGCAGAAAACTATAGCGATAACTGATACGATCAAAAGCTATGTTTAACGTTTGGGTCTCGTCCATCACATCATTCTCCTAATGATGTGATCCCGTTATCAAATGACAACTCATGTCTATGACCTGGAAACCGCGGTCATCTTTGATCAACGAGCTAGTCCTGAAGAGGCTTACTAGGGACACAAAGTTTGTCTATTCATCCACACATGTATATGAGTTTCCAATCAATACAATTATAGCATGGACAATAAACGATTATCATGAACAAGGAAATATAATAATAACTCTTTTATTATTGCCTCTAGGGCATATTTCCAACAGTCTCCCACTTGCACTAGAGTCAATAATCTAGCATTACAAGGTAATGAATCTAACACCCATAGAGTCTTGGTGTTGATCATGCTTAGCCCGTGGAAGAGGCTTAGTCAACGGATCTGCAACATTCAAATCCGTGTGTACTTTGCAAATGTTTATGTCCTCCTCCTTGACTAAATCGCGGATGGAATTGAAGCGTCGCTTTATGTGTCTGGTCCTCTTGTGAAACCTTGGTTCCTTGGCTAGAGCAATGGCACCAGTGTTGTCACAGAACAGAGTCATTGGGTTTAGTGCACTAGGCACAACTCCAAGATCTGTCATGAACTCCTTCATCCAGACACCTTCCTTTGCCGCCTCCGAGGCAGCTATGTACTCCGCTTCGCATGTAGAATCGGCTACCACGCTCTGCTTGGAACTGCACCAGCTTACCGCTCCCCCGTTGAGAATATATACGTATCCGGTTTGAGACTTAGAGTCATCCGGATCAGTGTCAAAGCTTGCATCGACGTAACCCTTTACGACGAGCTCTTGATCACCTCCATAAACGAGAAACATCTCCTTAGTCCTTTTCAGGTACTTTAGGATATTCTTGACCGCTGTCCAGTGATCCATACCAGGATTACTTTGAAACCTTCCGGCCATACTTATGGCAAGGCTGACATCTGGTCTTGTGCACAGCATTGCATACATGATAGAGCCTATGGCTGAAGCATAGGGGACGACACTCATCTTTTCTCTATCTTCCGTAGTTACTGGGCATTGAGTCTTACTCAACTTTGTACCTTGCAATACCGGCAAGAACCCCTTCTTGGATTGATCCATTTTGAACTTCTTCAAAACTTTATCAAGGTATGTACTTTGTGAAAGTCCTATCAAGCGTCTTGATCTATCTCTATAGATCTTGATGCCCAATATGAAAGCAGCTTCACCGAGATCCTTCATCGAAAAACTCTTGTTCAAATACCCCTTCACGCTATCCAAAAATTCTATATTGTTTCCAATCAGCAATATGTCATCCACATATAATATTAGAAACGCTATAGAGCTCCCACTCACTTTCTTGTAAATACAAGCTTCTCCGTAAACTTGTACAAACCCAAACGCTTTGATCACCTCATCAAAGCGAAGATTCCAACTCCGAGATGCTTGCACCAGCCCATAAATGGAACGCTGGAGCTTGCATACTTTGTCAGCATTCTCTGGATCGACAAAACCTTCCGGTTGTATCATATACAACTCTTCCTTAAGAGAACCGTTAAGGAACGCTGTTTTGACATCCATCTGCCAAATTTCATAATCGAAATATGCAGCTATTGCTAACATGATTCGGACGGATTTAAGCATCGCTACGGGTGAGAAAGTCTCATCGTAGTCAATCCCTTGAACTTGTGAAAAACCCTTTGCCACAAGTCGAGCTTTATACACGGTGACATTTCCATCAGCGTCCGTCTTCGTCTTAAAAATCCATTTATTCTGAATGGCCTTCCGCCCTTCAGGTAATACTTCCAAAGTCCATACTTTGTTTTCATACATGGATCCCATCTCGGATTTCATGGCCTCTAACCATTTGTCGGAATCCGGCCCCACCATCGCTTCTCCATAGCTCGTAGGTTCACTGTTGTCCAACAACATGACCTCCAAGACAGGGTTACCATACCACTCAGGTGCAGTGCGTACCCTTGTCGACCTACGAGGTTCAGTAGTAACTTGATCAGAAGCTTCTTGATCATCATCATTGGCTTCCTCTTCAACCTCTGCAGGCTCCACAAAAACATCTTTCTGTGCTGCGCTACTCTCTGGTTGAAGTAGAGGTTCAATAACCTCATCAAGTTCTACCTTCCTCCCACTCAATTCTTTCGAGAGAAACTCTTTCTCGAGAAAGGACCCGTTCTTAGCGACAAACACTTTGCCCTCGGATCTGAGATAGAAGGTGTACCCAACTGTTTCTTTTGGGTATCCTATGAAGACACATTTGTCCGCTTTGGGTTCGAGCTTTTCTGGCTGAAGCCTTTTGACATAAGCATCGCAACCCCAAACTTTGAGAAAAGACAACTTAGGTTTCTTACCAAACCATAGTTCATACGGTGTTGTCTCAACGGACTTAGATGGAGCCCTATTTAAAGTGAATGCAGCTGTCTCTAACGCATATCCCCAGAACGATAGTGGCAAATCGGCAAGAGACATCATAGAACGCACCATATCTAATAGGGTTCGATTACGACGTTCGGACACACCATTACGCTGTGGTGTTCCAGGTGGCGTCAACTGTGAAACGATTCCACACTTTCTCAAGTGATTGCCAAACTCATAACTCAGATACTCTCCCCCTCGATCAGATCGTAGGAACTTGATCTTCTTGTTACGATGATTCTCAACTTCACTCTGAAATTGCTTGAACTTTTCAAATGTTTCAGACTTATGCTTCATCAAGTAAATATACCCATATCTACTTAAGTCGTCAGTGAAGGTGAGAAAATAACGATATCCACCGCGCGCCGTGACACTCATCGGGCCACACACATCAGTATGTATGATTTCCAATAAGTCACTTGCCCGTTCCATTGTTCCTGAAAACGGGGTCTTAGTCATCTTGCCCATGAGGCACGGCTCGCATGTGTCAAGTGATTCAAAATCAAGAGACTCTAAAAGTCCATCAGCATGGAGCTTCCTCATGCGTTTCACGCCGATATGACCCAGACGGCAGTGCCACAAGAAAGTGGTACTATCATTATCAACTCTACATCTTTTGGCATCAATGTTATGAACATGTGTATCATCACTATCGAGATTCAATAAGAATAAACCTCTCACTTCGGGTGCATGACCATAAAAGATATTACCCATATAAATAGAACAACCTTTATTCTCTGATTTAAATGAGTAACCGTCTCGCATCAAACAAGATCCAGATATAATGTTCATGCTCAACGCAGGCACTAAATAACAATTATTCAGGTTCATAACTAATCCCGATGGTAATCGAAGAGCGAGCGTGCCGACGGCGATCACATCAACCTTGGAACCATTCCCCACGCGCATCGTCACTTCGTCCTTCGCCAGCCTCCGTTTATTCCGTAGTTCCTGTTTAGAGTTGCAAATGTGAGCAACCGAACCGGTATCAAATACCCAGGCACTACAACGAGAGTTGGTAAGGTACACATCAATAACATGTATATCATATATACCTTGCTTGTTGTTGTTGTTGGCCCCCTTCTTGTCTGCCAGATACTTGGGGCAGTTCCGCTTCCAGTGGCCGTTCCCCTTGCAATAGAAACACTCAGTCTCTGGCTTGGGTCCAGCCTTGGGTTTCTTCACTGGATGAGCAACTGCCTTGCCACCCTTCTTAGAGTTACCCTTCTTGCCCTTGCCATTTTTCTTGAAACTGGTGGTTTTATTGACCATCAACACTTGATACTCCTTCTGGATGTCTGCCTCAGCGACTTTCAGCATTGAAAACAGCTCGGCGATGGACTTGTTCATCCCTTGCATGTTGTACTGCTGCACGAAGCTCTTGTAGCTAGGTGGGAGTGATTGGAGAATTCTGTCAATGATAGCCTCCTCCGGGAACACAAGTCCCAGATCAGCTATGCGGGTATAGTACCCAGACATCTTCAGTAAGTGCTCACTGACAAACGAATTCTCCTCCATCTTGCAAGCAAAGAATTTATCGGTGGTCTCATACCTCTCGATCTTAGCATTCTTTTCAAAGATGAACTTCAACTCCTGGAACATCTCATATGCTCCATGACGTTCAAAACGCCTTTGAAGTCCTCCTTCCAAGCTATACAACATGGCACACTGCACAACTGAGTAGTCATCCGAGCGCGTCTGCCAGGCGTTCATAACGTCCACAGAGGCCGGAGCGGGGGGTTCACCTAGCGGTGCACTTAGGACATAAACTTTTTGGGCAGCTGTGAGGATGATCCTCAGATTGCGGAGCCAGTCCACAAAGTTGCTCCCATCATCTTTCAGTTTAGCTTTCTCTAGGAACGCATTAAAATTCAGGGGAGCTACTGCGCGAGCCATCTACAACAAAACATTTGCAAAGACATCTTAGACTATTGTTCATGATAAGTGAGTTTTAACTAATCAAATTACTTATAACTCCCACTCAAATTGATATCCCTCTGGTCATTCGAGCGTGGCATGATCCAGATCCACCAACCCAAGTCCGATCATCACGTGAGATGAGGTGGTGTCAATGGTGAACATCTACATGTTGATCATATCTACTATATGACTCATGCTCGACCTTTCGGTCTTCCGCGTTCCGAGGCCATGTCTGTACATGCTAGGCTCGTCAAGTCTAACCCGAGTGTTCTGCATGTGCACAACTGGCTTGCACCCGTTGTATGCGAACGTAGAGTCTATCACACCCGATCATCACGTGGTGCTTCGAAACGACGAACCTTCGCAACGGCGCACACTCGGGGGGAACACAATTTTATCTTGAAATTTTAGTGAGGGATCATCTTATAATGCTACCGTCGTCCTAAGCAAAATAAGATGCATAAAAGGATTAACATCACATGCAAATCATAAGTGACATGATATGGCCATCAACTCGTGCTTTTGATCTCCATCTCCAAAGCACCGGCATGATCTCCATCGTCACCGGCGCCACACCATGATCCCCATCATCATGATCTCCATCATCGTGTCGCCATCGGGGTTGTCGCGCGCCCACCATGCTCTTACTACTATTGCTACCGTTTAGCGATAAAGTAAAGCATTACAAAGCGCTTAATGATTGACACGCAGGTCATACAACAATTAAAGACAACCCTATGGCTCCTGCCGGTTGCCGTATGCATCGACATGCAAGTCGATATTAACTATTACAACATGATCATCTCATACATCAAATATATCTCATCATGTCATTGGCCATATCATATCACATACATACCCTGCAAAAACAAGTTAGACGTCCTCTAATTTGTTGTTGCATGTTTTACGTGGCTGCTATGGGTATCTAGCAAGAACGCTTCTTACCTACGCAAAGCCACAACGGTGATATTTAAGTTGCTATTTAACCTTCTACAAGGACCGCCTTGTTCTATTCCGATTCAACTAAGATAGGAGAGACAGACACCCGCCAGCCATCTTATGCAACAAAAGTCACATGTCTGTCGATGGAACCGGTCTCATGTACGTGGACATGTAAAGTTGGTCCGGGCCGCTTCATCCCATAATACCGCTGAATCAATAAAGACTAAGGAGGGAAGCAATCTAAACATCAACGTCCACAAACCCTTTTGTGTTCTACTCGTGAAAGCATCTACGCAAGATCCTAGCTCATGATGCCACTGTTGGGGAACGTTGCATGGGAAACAAAAATTTTTCCTACGCTCACCAAGATCAATCTAGGAGATGCATCTACGAGGGGAGAGTTGGATCCACATACCCTTGTAGATCGCTAAGCGGAAGCGTTCAAGAACGCGGTTGATGGAGTCGTACTCGCCGCGATTCAGATCGCCGAAGATCCTAGCACCGAAGCAACGGTGCCTCCGCGTTCTTCACACGTACAACTCGGGGACGTCTCCTCCTTCTTGATCCAGCAAGGGGGAAGGAGAGGTTGATGGAGACACCGGCAGCACGACGGCGTGGTGGAGATGATGGTGGAGGATTCCAGCAGGGCTTCGCCAAGCACTGCGGGAAAACGAAGATGGATGTGGGAGAGGGAGGGCAGCACCGAGGCACGAACGTGTGTGGCTGCCCTCCCTCTGCCTCTCTTTATATAGGGGGGAGAGAGGGGAGGGGGCGCCCTAGGGTTTCCCCTAGGGGCCGGCGGCCAGGGCAGATGGGGAGGGGGCGGCGCCCCCTGGGGCTAGGGTTTCCCCCCCAGGTGCCTTGCCCCCCAAGCCTAAGGGGGTGCGGCAGCCCTAGGGGGGTCCACCTCCCTTGGCGCATGAGGAGAGGGCCCAGGGGGGGGGGGCGCACAGCCCTATGAGGGCTGTTGTGTCCCCCCTTTGTGGCCCATTAGGCCCGAAACTCCTTCCGGGACCCCCGAAACCCCTTTCGGTCATCCGCCGACTTCCCGGTGCTCCCCGGAACACTTCCGGACTCCGATCACTCTCATCCTATATATCAATCTTCGTCCCCGGACCATTCCGGAGACCCTCGTCACGTCCGGGATCTCATCCGGGACTCCGAACAACCTTCGGTAACCATGCACTGTTCTCACTAACAACCCTAGCGTCACCGAACCTTAAGTGTGTAGACCCTGCGGGTTCGGAAACTATGCAGACATGACCGAGACACTCCCAGGTCAATAACCAATAGCGGGATCTGGATACCCATATTGATTCCCACACGTTTCTCGATGATCTCATCGGATGAACCACGATGTCAAGGATTCAGGCAATCCCGTATACAGTTCCCTTTGTCTCGTCGGTATGTTACTTGTCCGAGATTCGACCGTCGGTATCTCTATACCTAGTTCAATCTCGTTACCGGCAAGTCTCTTTACTCGTTACCGTAATACATAATCCCGTGACTAACCACTTAGTCACTTTGAGCTCATTGAGATGATGTATTACCGAGTGGGCCCGGAGATACCTCTCCGTCACACGGAGTGACAAATCCCAGTCTCGATCCATGTCAACTCAACAGACACCTTCGGAGATACCTGTAGAGTACCTTTATAGTCACCCAGTTACGTTGCGACGTTTGGCACACACAAAGCACTCCTACGGTGTCAGTGAGTTACATGATCTCATGGTCATAGGAACTTATACTTGACATGCAGAAAACTATAGCGATAACTGATACGATCAAAAGCTATGTTTAACGTTTGGGTCTCGTCCATCACATCATTCTCCTAATGATGTGATCCCGTTATCAAATGACAACTCATGTCTATGACCTGGAAACCGCGGTCATCTTTGATCAACGAGCTAGTCCTGAAGAGGCTTACTAGGAACACAAAGTTTGTCTATTTATCCACACATGTATATGAGTTTCCAATCAATACAATTATAGCATGGATAATAAACGATTATCATGAACAAGGAAATATAATAATAACTCTTTTATTATTGCCTCTAGGGCATATTTCCAACACTCGCTAGCCGAGGGGCAGCCGCACCGGTTTATAAACCCCGCCGCGGCTGCTCCTTCGAGCTCCTCTCTACTGCAGGCTTGTGGGCCTAACATTGCCGCGCTGCCGTGTGAGTCTGCTGGGCCTTTATGGGCCTGCAAATACAGGCCTAGGGCCTTGCAGGCCCATAGGGTAGCGCGCAACAATTTTTTTATATGGTATTTAATTTTATATCTAACTAAAAATTTTATATCTAAAATTTATCTAACAAACATTTTATCTATCTAACATTGCCGCAAATATATGTAAAATTTCTATCTAACATTTCTATATCTAACTAACATTTCTATATCTAAAATTATCTAACAAACATTTTATATCTCATTTAACTCTCTAAAAACAAATCAGTAAATGAATGAAAAATACCAAATGAATTCAGAAAGGGCTGATAATTGATTCTGTGGATTTGAATGATGCATTTTGAACACACAACAATTCTGGGGTTCAAAAAAGTTCAAAAAAATGCAATGCCTTTGTAACATATGAGTTTTCGTCCTAAACCGTGATACCTCGAAATAGATTGTCCATTTTGTACATGAAGTGCATCCAGTTTTTGCCGTGACCCTCTCTACTTTTTTGCACATGCCATGTGGGTGAAATGATGATACCATGCCAAGTTTCAACCTTTTCAGAGTTCAATTTGTACTACTTTTCAATTTCACGATCATTTAGCTCTCTCAAAACAAATCATCAGCAAATGAATGAAAAATACCAAATTAATTTAGAAAGGGCTGATAATTGATGATGTGGATTTGAATGGTGCATTTTGAACACACAAAAACTCTGAAGTTCATAAAAATGCAATGCCTTTGTATCATATGAGTTTTCGTCCTAAACCCTGATACTTCGAAAGAGATTGTCCATTTTGTACACGAAGTGCATCCAGTTTTTTCCGTGACCCTCTCTACTTTTTTGCACATGCCATGTGGGTGAAATGATGATACCATGCCAAGTTTCAACCTTTTCAGAGTTCAATTTGTACAGCTTTTCAATTTCACAGTCATTTAGCTCTCTCAAAACAAATCATCAGTAAATGAATGAAAATACCAAATGAATTCAGAATGGGTTGATAATTGATGATGTGGATTTGAATGGTGCATTTTGAACAGACAAAAACTCTGGAGTTCAAAAAAATGCAATGCCTTTGTATCATATGAGTTTTCGTCCTAAACCCTTATACTTCGAAAGAGATTGTACATTTTGTACACGAAGTGCATCCAGTTTTTTCCGTGACCCTCTCTACTTTTTTGCACAAGCCACGTGGGTGAAATGATGATACCATGCCAAGTTTTATCCTTTTCAGAGTTCAATTTGTACTGCTTTTCAATTTCACGGTCATTTAGCTCTCTCAAAACAAATCATCAGTAAATGAATGAAAAATACCAAATGAATTCAGAAAGGGCTGATAATTGATGATGTGGATTTGAATGGTGCATTTTGAACACACAAAAACTCTGGAGTTCAAAAAAATGCAATGCCTTTGTATCATATGAGTTTTCGTCCTAAACCCTGATACTTCGAAAGAGATTGTCCATTTTGTACAGGAAGTGCATCTAGTTTTTGCCGTGACCCTCTTTACTTTTTTGCACATGACATGTGGGT
>LR738714.1:21829413-21840981 GCA_902687465.1 Secale cereale | reverse complement strand
GAACACACAAAAACTCTGGAGTTCATAAAAATGCAATGCCTTTGTATCATATGAGTTTTCGTCCTAAACCCTGATACTTCGAAAGAGATTGTCCATTTTATACAGGAAGTGCATCCAGTTTTTGCCGCGACCCTCTCTACTTTTTTGCACATGCCATGTGGGTGAAATTATGATACAATGCCAAGTTTCAACCTTTTCAGAGTTCAATTTGTAGTGCTTTTCAATTTCACAATCATTTAGCTCTCTCAAAACAAATCAATAAATGAATGAAAAATACCAAATGAATTCAGTAAGAGCTGATAATTGATGATGTGGATTTGAATGGTGCATTTTGAACACACAAAAAGTCTGGAGTGCAAAAAGAGGCGCAATGCTCGTTAATTAGCTTCAAGCCTTTCGAAGAAGTGTACAAAGCACTGCACATATATAGCTCCGTGCAGTCTACACTATTCCTCAAGGTTTGAAGCTAAGCAACGTGCAGGTGAACATTGCGCCTCTCCCACATTGTCTGTGCACTCAAGGCTTATAAACCGCTCCTAGTGCCTCTTTCTTGGCGAGGTGGGTCTAAAAATCAGCTAACTAAGATACTTTAGTACCGGTTCATGCCATGAACCGGTACTAAAGGTGCCTACCGTAAATGATGTTAAAAATTGCATTGACCAGCATTGATCTTTTTGTGTACAATTTAAATTGTCAATAGGAGTCCTCAACGGTTTAGGAACTGGTGATGACTCCTATTGCAGCCACAAATCCTACACATAGAGTTCAATGAAGACCAAGTGGTTGTGATAGTTTGAGAAATAACATATTTAAGGTGGTAAAATCTCTGTTAGACGAACGAGGTGGGACTAAAAAAGCGCTGTAGATCGAAGTGAGTAGAACCCTTTTGTACCGGTTCGTGGCACGAACCGGTACTAAAGGTTCTGGTGGGCCCCCAGCCTAACCACAACTTGCAACAGCCTCTTTAGTACCGGTTCGTGCCAAGAACCGGTACTAAATGTTCACCACGAACCGGTACTAATGATCGCCGCCGGCCTAGCCTCTGGAACCGGCACTAATGGTTCCATTAGTGCCGGTTCAGTTGCAAACCGAGACTAATTAGCTTTACATTTGACCCTTTTTCTACTAGTGAATACCAGAGGTGTGAAATGATCTTCTTGGTCCAAGATGAAACTTAATAAACAAGTTGGCAGCAATTTTTATTTTTCCAAAGTGACAGTCAAGCATATTGCGTTGTCCATTCAATTATTTCTTCAGAGCAAAGCAACACTATTGTTACAAGATGACACCGTGAAAATACAGCTTGTTGTCGCGGTAGCCTCGCCTTGCCTCTCGCCGGAGCTCTCTCTCTCACGCGCACGAATGTAGAAGAAAAAAAGGAGAAGGAACGAGGCAGTGGACAACAAGATATGCCCAGTGCACGAACGCCGCCGGCCGCACGAACAGCTGATTCTTTTACTCAAGCACGAATCAAGTGCACACGCGAGACTTATACACGGGCGCGCACATGACCTGGCCACCCCCACAGCTCATGCATGCATGCATGCAGCTGGACGCAGCACCCACGCAACACCCGCCGCCGAGCTCCACACGTACCTACGTGATCTCCTGAAGACTCGACATGAGCCAACTGCTTTTCTGCTGCTTCCGCCCAGCCCCGACGCCCACTTCGTCACGCACCCGCGCTCCTCAGCTCCCGTGCCCGCCGCACACGCACGTCAATGGAACGCGACTGGTTCCAGCGCTCGGGGCAGCCACACCCTGCGTGTCCGTCTAACCAACTCACACACACACACCTGTGCACTCCCGCCACGGACCCGATATATGCAGCTCGGACTGCACCCAACGCGTCCGGTGCGCGCACGCACACGCATCGGACGTGGTCGCCACCGTGACGGCCACGGCTTTATTCCTAACACATCTAACTACATAACTCATCGGACAAGGAAGAGGAAAGGAGCGCAACAATGAGCCTAGGACGAGGTGAACTTTGTGACGGCTTTGGTGCCCTCGGAGAGCGCGTGCTTGGCGAGCTCGCTGGCGAGGATGATGCGGACGGAGGTTTGGATCTCGCGGGATGTGATGGTAGGCTCCTTGTTGTACCGCGTGAGCTTGGCGGACTATCCGATGAGCTTCTCAAAGATGTCACTGATGAAGGAGTTCATGACGAACATGGCCTTGGAGGAGATGCCGATGTCCGGGTGGTAACCGGATCCTTTAACATGTCCCAACGACCAACGTAGTTCACTAATGGAATCGCACCCTACGCAAAGTGCCAGAAACACCAGGCAAAGGCTTTGCCGAGAGTTGCACTCGGCAAAGGCCACCCGGCGTACACCTCTCATGCAAAAAAATTAAAATGCCAAGAGCCGGAACAAGGGTTGTGACTTTTGACGAGAGCTCCTCACGGCGTATATTACTTTGCCGGGTGTCCGTGATTTGGCTCTCAGCAAATAGCCCAACACCCGACGATTATGAAAATTCCAGTAGTGGTTGATGCACAACTATTTTGGTTCACCATCCGTTTTTTAGGGAGGTACTTCCGACGCTGGTTCAGAATGTCCAAAGATTTGCTCATCCGCATTTGCAATTCCGTGAAGCAGCATGATCGATCCTTCGAGCTGATGAGGGATTGTGTCGGGTTGCTTGACATAGCACCGAGCAGAAGGTCACTGCCGCTTTGCGCATGATGTCCTATGATGTTCCGGTAGACTACATTGATGACAATTTGACGATGGTAGAGAGCACTTATACCTTCTATGTCAAACAATTTGCACAGGTTGTGGTAGAAGTGTTTGGTGCATAGCTCGGTGAATGATCATTGAGAATGAGCGTTGACAAGATTTAGATTACACCTTCTATCAATTGATGGGCATACACATTATGTCAATGAGAAAATAGGAACGAATCATACATTTCATGAAGGTATACAATGAAATTAGAGACTCCAATGCGCACGACTGACTTCAGAAAGGTTCTGGCAAGTTCTATGTCACAAGACTCTTGCGAAGAGCTAAGCAGGGAAACTTGAAACTTGAGAGCATTGCGTTGCTTGACCGTGTGGAAGTTGTCAAGGACGTCGGCTGAGGAAGCCTTGAGATGATCAAGCACAAGTGTAAACGTTACTTCTTCAAGGACGATAAGGTCGAGCTGATGTGACTCTGAACCTGTCATGTTGCAATAAGATCTATCGTGCAAGTGGTCGTATTCATATCCTATTGAATGTGTCGAGCTGTGGGTGTGGTATGTTGTTCTGCTACATCATGTTTGCGTTTCTTGAAAAGGCATGTTACATGTAGCATTTGCCTCTTCTTTTTCTCTCCGAAAGACAATTTGCGATCGATTTTGGTTTCACCGCGAGTAAGAGCATCTTTAGCCTTTTTTTAGATGAAATTTTAGCCTTTTCTTTAGCCGACACTACGGGACTCGAGGGCTATGCCTACAGCCAGGGGCCGTCGGCATAGGGCTTTTGCCGTCGGCATAGGGCTGTCGGCATAGATCACGTCAGCGTAGTTTGTCAGACCGTCGGCGTAGTTTAGCCGTCGGCATAGGAGCCTATGCCGACGGCCGTTCCTCGACCGTCGACATAGTTTAGCCGTCGGCATCATTTTTCGCCTGACGGCAATGGACGGCGCCGTCAAAAGCGGCGACGAAACACGGGACGACACGTGGCGGAGATATGCCGACGGCCAAGCCGTCGGCATAGGTGAAAACTATGCCTACGGCTTTGCCGTCGGCATATCCCTGCCACGTGTCGTCCCATGGTGCCTCCTGGTAGCGCAGCTATGCCGACGGCAAAGCCGTAGGCATAGATGAAAACTATGCCGACGGCAAAGCCGTAGGCATAGCATGCCACGTGGCGTCACCTGGTTCTTTCTAGCGTCAATGCTATGCCTACGGCAAAACCGTCGGCATAGACTGAAATCTATGCCGACGGCTTTGCCGTCGGCATAGCCTGCCACGTGGCGCGCCCTGGGAAATCCTGGGATCATCTATGCCGACAGCTTTGCTGTAGGCATAGTTTTTTTTCCTGTTTTTTCTTTTTCAATTCATTTGACAGCAATTCAAATCAGAATAATATGACCATGTGCAGAAATATGACAGTTCATCATCCAAACATACTAAAGTTCATCATCATCATCTAAACATAGTCATCATCTAAAGATCATCACCGGCGAAAGTTCATGAACATAAAAGTAGTACAAGACATGGAACATCATAAAAGTAGGAACATGAAAGGTATGTCACGACGGCCACAGGCACGGGTATCATCATCGACATCATGCAAGACCACCACCGCCAAAACCACCACCTCCCCTAAAACCAGCACCGCCAAGACCACCTCCGTCAAAACCACCTCCGCCAAAACCACCACTCTGCCAGATCGGAGTGACTGGGGTCGAGGAAGCGGGAGTCGAGCCACCGGTCCCCTACATGTATGAGAGAAGATTCTAACGGTAAATATGATATGATAGTGTTGAATGAACCTTGAACTAGTTTGTCAGTAGTTAGGCAAATGTACTAACCGGACTATCACTGCCTAGTGCCACCCATTCATCGAACGTGGGAATGTGTGGGGGTTCTCCCGCAGGTGGTGGTGGTGGTCCCATTTGTGGTGGATCCGTGCGGTTAGTCCAAGACGCCAACATAGCCTGTATGTTAGTTAAACAAGCAAACTAAAAGGTTGGAAGGAATTAAAGTGCAAAAATTTGGCTATGTTTTAAGAGGGCAAAACTAACCGTCATCATTTGACGGTTGTAATCATCGTTTGCCTTCACTCGTTGCAAGTACTCTCGCACCTCGAGATTCCTATGCTCGACAAAGGCCTTATATGCCTACATAATTTACGTTGTTTCTAAGTGAGCAATGCTGAAAATAAACTGAGAATGCTAGAGATAAAGGGGAAGTACTTACAGCATGCTGACGGGCCAAGGGATTCTGTGAACGCCCAGTACTCTCTAACTGGCTCGGGTTGCAAGCCCGAAGCCGTGTGTACGAGATCGAAGGAGTGATCAAGGCATCGAAACACGGATACCGGCCATGTGACTTCCCCTGGATGGCCACCACCGCCGTGTCGTCGATCTGAGACTGGGCGACCTCAGCAACAGGAACATCAGGATGCTACCTCTGATAGTTCTGAGTGTAAGACTCCAGATGCTCCTCGGTCTTGCCATAGTACTGGCTCTCGCCGTCCTTGCGATCACTCCGCTCACGGGCCATCTTCCATGACTCCATGTCTGAGAGCGGCCTCTTCAACTTGGCCTCCTACGCCGTCAAATAGAAGTTAGCCATACATAACAACATGACTGTAAAGAAGAACAAAAATGCATCATGCATATAGACATCATGCATATAGATATACCTTCATGGCCTTGAAGCCCCAATGGTTCCTGTTTCCTTGGCCGTGTGTCCCGTCTTTTCCACGGTTAGCCCGGCCCTTGCTGCTCTTGGCAGCAAACTCTGCATCATCGCCGACCCACCTATCCACCAAACTCGCCCATCCGTCATGCTTTGCATAGCACCAACGAGGAACAACCTATGCAAATTTTGGAAGCATGACATGTGATCACGAAACATATAGTTGACTGCTTGAAACATTGAAAAGTCAGTAATAGTTACCTTCATGAACTGCTCCCTGTTCAAGGTAAGCCGTTCCTTCTGCGCTTGAGTTTTGGTCATCTTTTGATGTAGGTAGACGTGGTAGTACTGCGAGACGGCAACCCAGCGAACCTCGTACTGCAACTGACGAGCTGCCTTCTTCGCGGCCGCAAGCAAGACCACATCGGCTTGGGCCTTGTGCTCATCAAGAACTCTATAGAGTTGCTGAAATCATGCATAAACCGGAAGCAAACAAGGCATGAGTGAGTCAATGATAAACTATGAACGAAACTTAAGACAAGTGATTCCGAAGAGAACTTACCCAAAATTTGGTGATCACGGCCTTAGCGGCCGTTCCGTACTCCGCGTTGATGCAAGTCTCGTAGTGGGCCCAGCTCGTGGCCAAAACCCGCAGCTGCGGCTCCCTGTCTGGCCGCAGGCAGAATAGGCCAGGCCAAAACTCCTTCAACAGGACAGTGATAAGGCCGTTCGGTTTACGGCCCTTTCCGTGAAGGTTCCATTTACTGCAAAAGAATCAAAGGGTTGCCATGTGTACAATAAGAAAATGTTGTCATGTGTTGAAAGTATGACTGAGAGGCACTTACTCTCGCCCCGCAGGTTCAATGAGCCACTTGTGCGCCTCGATAGAAGGTGCTGTAGGTAGTCCGGCATTACCACGCAGCCACCCCTTCGGAGCACCCGGTGGCAAGTCACCCCACAACTCGGGGTCAACCTCCTCGCCCTCCTGCTCACCCTCCCCCTCGGCCTCCTCCTCCTCGACCTCCTCCTCTTCGACCTCCTCCTCCTCGGCCTCCTCCTCCTCACCCTCCTCCTCCTCGCCATCAGGAACATACTCCTCCTCCTCAGACTCAGAAGCTGCCTGAGTATAGGAGGGCATCGAAGAAGACCCTCCTATTTCGGACACGGCCCGAAGTTTCTTGCCTCGGCTGCCTCTCCCCCCACCTCCTCCTCTTATAGGGGCTCTCCCCCCACCCCCTCCTCCTCTAGGAGCTCCTCCCCCGACCCCTCCACCTCCCTGTGAGGTCTCATCCTCGCGTAGTCGGGAGGGAACCTTGTGGGCTCGTCCACTCCGAGTAAGTCCTTTGAATTTACCGAGGAAACTGGCGCCGCTGGACTTGCCCATGATTAGCAAACCTGCATTGAGAAAAGAATAAACAATTAGTAAGGATATCAAATAATATTAATAACAGATGAGCACATTAAGCACATATTGTAATGATAATTAAAAGAACTTACATTTTCTAGAACCCGTATGAATCATCGCTATTGTAATCTATTTGTCGACCGGTCTCATCATCACTATCACGCATATCTTCTTCATTGTCTGACGGAGGTGGAGGCTCTTCCTCATCGTCAGCATCTTCATTTAACTTTTCAAGCATAATTATGTCTCTTTGATTCACAACTGCCTCACCATCAATTCGTGTGTCATTTGGGTCCAGGTCAACATAACCCAAGTCATCATCCTCGTTGTTTCGGGTCACGTCATCATGTTCCTCTTGAAAGAACACTCCCTCGTATGTCATGGGGTTTATGTTGTAGTAATCATCATCATTCGGGTCCGGTACCTTACCATGTGGCGACACCTTGAACACAACTTCCCAACCCTTTAGGTACTCTTTCTGGCATGGGTAAGGCAGATAATATACTTGTGTGGCCTGGGTAGCAGCTATAAAGAGATCAGCTCCGGCATAGACGGTTGATGGTTTAACTTCAACTAAACCAACAGAAGGCGTATGTCTCAGACCCTTTTTGGGGTCGAACCATCGGCATTTGAACACAGTGAGACTTAGGGGTTCACGCCCACGTTTGAATGTAAGCTCGTATATTTTAGCTACCCTTCCGTAGTAATCTACTTTATTATCTCCTTCAGTGAAGACTCCGGTATTTATGGTTTTGGGATCAGGCCGACTGTTCTGGTGCTCCTCTGTATGGAAGCGACACCCATTCACATCATACTTCTGGCATGTCATGACGGCAGGGTCAAAACCCATGGAAACCCATCTCAATTCATCATCCATTGATTCGTTCGGATCATTTCCCTACAAGTTTATTTGAAATTATAGGGTGCATGAGTTTAATTGAAATAGGTAATAGGGAAGTTTGAAAAATTACTTTCTCCAGGAACCACGCAACAATTTTTTTCCTTCCATCAGCACCCATTCGGAGAAGAGCAAGTGCCTCCGCTTCACTAGGAGGAAGCATTACCGTCCACTCTTCATCAACGAATCGACTACAATAAGAAAAACGGTATAAGAACTAGGCGCCGTGAACATAACGAATTGACGAAAAGAATGGTGCAAAGGTATTACCTCATCCACTCATCCTCAACTTCCTTGATGTTGTGCAAGATATAGAACATGACATCCTCCCACTCATCTCGTGGCATGAGATAAGGTGTCGAGCATCCAGCCCTGCCACCTTGCCCGATGAATAGAGGCAACTTGGGTTTATACTTGGGTTCTTCTGTGTTGTATCGAGACACCTTATTGTGCAACGTTGGAACATGGTCCGGATAGTAGGCTGTCCTGAGGTCTGCCACCTCCTCTAGGATAACTGCCTCAGCTATGGAAGCTTCAATCTTAGCTTTGTTTCCACATTTCTGTCTCAGATGCTTGTTCTGTCTCTCAGGGCCGTACTACCAACGATTCTGCACAGGGCCCCCCAACAATACCTCGTTCGCGAGATGCAAAATAAGATGTGTCATCGGAGTAAAGAAGCCTAGTGGGAAGATCTTCTCTAGCTTGCATATCAACTCCGGCGCCTTCTTATGCATTTCTTTTATCTTCTCAGGACATACTTCTTTAGCACAAAGCGTGCGGAAGAAATGGCTTAACTCCGCAAGCACACGCCAGACACGCTCGGGAACATAGCCCCGAACCATCACCGGCATAATCCGCTCAATCCATACATGATAGTCATGACTCTTGAGCCCGGTCACTTTTCCCGTTGAAAGATTGACCCCATTACTTATATTCGACGCATAACCATCAGTGAACTTCACGACGTGTTTCAGCCACTTCAATGCCTCCATCTTATGATCCTTTTTAAGTACGAAATCAGCATCTGGCTTGAACCAAGATTTTTGACTGCCTGTGGGAGGCTGCATGTGTAGACGTGGTCTATCACATATATTCTGTTGATCGACTCTAGCATTAACATTATCCTTTGTCTTATCAGGAATGTTGAGGATCGTGCAAAAAAGGGACTCTGCAACATTTTTTGCGGTGTGCATCACGTCAATGTTGTATGGAAGTTTGAGGTCCTTAAAATAGGGAAGTTGCGTGAAGGGGGTAATGTGAGTCCAGTTGTGCGTCTCACCATAAGCTTCAAAACTTTTTTTCCCTTTACCTTTTCCTCTGCCCTCGCCCTCGTCTTCGCCTGTGGCTTTGCCTTTGCCTTTGCCTTTGCCCTTCCCTTCACCGGCAGGCTTAAGAGCTTTCAGCTGAGCAAGCACATCCGCACCAGAAAACGTAGGAATCTCGTTAACTTCATGGACAACTTTGCCTTTGGTGAAGTTCTTCTTGTCTTCCCTATCAGGATGGTCTGGAGGGAGGAACTGTCGATGCAGATCAAAGGCAACATACTTGTCACCCTTTTTCAGCCAAATGAAAATCAACGCCTGCATGCACACTGGGCAAGGCATCTTTCCACTTGTACACCATCCGCAGAACAGGGCATAGCCGGGAAAGTCATGCATGCAATACTGTAGCCAAACTTTCATCAAGAAATTTTTCTGCAGATGTCGGTCGTATGTCAACCTCGGGAAGTACCAAGAATGGTGCAAATCATCCACCAATGGTTGCATAAACACACTCAAATTCTTCCCCGGATATTCAGGCCCCGGAATTATAAGCGACAGGAACATGGTCTTGCGTTGCATTATGGCGCCGGGAGGGAGATTGAGCGGAATAACAAATACGGGCCAGCAGCTGTATGAATTAGACGACATACCATATGGATTGAACCCATCACCTGTTATAGCAATTCTGACATTCCCAGCCTCGGCTGCTTCCTCCGGGTACTCTATATCGAATGACTTCCATGCTTCACCTTCTGATGGATGTACAATTTTGTTTGGATTGTACCTTTTCCCTTCCTTGTGCCACTTCATCATTTTGGCAGACTCCTCGGTGATGAAAAGGCGCTGCAATCTTTTTATAAAATCAAGATACCGAAGAACCTTCACAGGGATTTTTAGCTGCCGCTTCAGACCATGCTTATCGACCACCTCAATATACCGAGAGGAACCACACTTCCTACAGTAGTTGTCATCCGCATACTCATGGCTAAACAAAAGGCAATTCTTTGGACAAGCATGTATTTTCTCATAGTCCATGGAGAGCGCCTTCATGATTTTCTTCGTAGCGTACATGGTTTTCGATAGTTCATGGCCCTCAGGCAGGCTGTTAGCCCATACTCCCAGAAATGCTTCGAAGCAACGTCGGCTACAACCGTACTCAGCCTTGACTGCCATCAGTTGCGAGATGGCATCCAACACAGACAGCTTGGCACCCTCGTAGAGAGGTTTCTTTGACGAGGCCAAGATTTCCAGGAAGGCCTTTGCGGTTTCCTCCGACTCCTCCGGTTCATTCGCTGAATGTGATGGAGGTGTCGGCTGTGCAGCAAAGACATCATCTATCATGTCTCTAACCCCATCGTCCTCATAACCAGCGACGCGTTGTCGTATCACCTCCACTCTACCACGGTCCCTCTGGGCAAAGTTTATCGGTATATTAAAGTTGGGCATAAATCCATTCGTGCGAAGGTGCTTAGTCATCTCACTCTGATCTCTACGGATACGTCTCTTACATCTGGCGCACGGGCATTCTGGCACCATCCTCATTGGTCTACGGAATATCTCTTTCAAAAACACATCAGTTTTCTCGACCCACTCTGTTGTTACTTCATTCCGACGGAAAAACCCACTATACATCCACTGATTATCTGCCATCTCTGCTTTATTGGAAGCCACACAACATAATTAAGGATTTATTTAAATTCATCACATCAATATTTTATTTTTTAGGGTATGGACGAGAAACGACATTTAATCCACCTACATCTCTAATAGGTAAAGATGGGTCCTAATCCCACCCGAGAATGTGTAAATTGAGTACGTTGTCCATGCTCTACCCCATTCCGAGACGAAATTTTGCCAGCACCTCCCCGCTGTTCTCCAAATACACGTCTCGGCAAATTGCCGAGAGAATGTGCATCCGGAGAACAACAGGGAGGCGCCGCCGAAATCCTCTCTCGGAACGGGGTAGAGCATGAACAACGTACCCAATCTACACATCCTCGGGCTGTCCGTGGAAAGCGCTGGACAATCCGAAAGAGCTGCGGTGATAAATATGCAATTGAATGCATATTTATCGATGCAACCCTTTCGGATGGGAGACGCCTAGGTTACGCGACTTGATGTGAAAATTTAATCTAGTTAAAAGAGGCTAGGAGTTGAAGGTGAATTCGTAGCTCACCCTTTGCTGTAGAGGAAGTAGTCGAGCAACGGCAGGATCACGGACCAAACCCAGATGACGAAGGCTCCAGGGAGATTAAATACCACAAAGCCTGTAAATTTTACCGAGTCAACAAAACATCACATAAAGCATTGACACTTCAAACTATGAAAAAAATCATATTGCTAATGACATCTAGTCAAGGTTTTAGATCATCATGATACTTCAAATCCTACTTTTATTCATCTATATTCATCCATCAATCACAAAACTATTCATCTATATTCACAAACTTAGCAAAAACTATCTAGTGTGTATCTAAATACCTAATAAAACTACACAAAACAAAAAAAATACATTTTATTCATCTATCTAGCATCCATCTATCTATCCATCTAGCATCCAGCCATCTATCTAGCATCCATCTATCTATCTAGCATTTATCTATATTTATCTATACCTAATAAAACTACACAAAACAAAAAACAAA
>LR738714.1:21804767-21820716 GCA_902687465.1 Secale cereale | reverse complement strand
TGAGACAAGTGAGTCGGTTTGTGATCCGTGTCAACAGGCTAAAAGCCATCAACTTCCATACCCTGTATCCACTAGTGTATCTACTGCACCCTTGCAACTTGTTTTCTCAGATGTTTGGGGGCCAGCTCCTACTTCAGTTGGTAGATACTCATACTATGTAAGCTTTATTGATGATTATAGCAAGTTTACATGGATCTATCTTCTTAAGAAACGGTCTGAAGTGTTTCAAGTCTTCACAAATTTCAAAAATCTTGTTGAAAGGAAACTAGACACTAAGATCATTGCCATGCAAACCGACTGGGGAGGTGAATACAGAAAACTGAATTCCTTTTTTCAGCAACTTGGTATCTCTCATCATGTTGCATGCCCACATGCGCATCAGCAAAATGGCTCTGCAGAAAGAAAACATCGTCATGTTGTTGAAGTAGGTCTAGCTCTACTTGCAAATGCATCTATGCCACTAAAATTCTGGGATGAAGCATTCTTAACTGCCACATATCTCATCAATTTGCTCCCTAGCAAAGTCATAAAATTTGAGACTCCTATCACACGACTGTTTGGCACTAGTCCAGATTACAAATCCTTGCGTATCTTTGGCTGTGCATGTTGGCCCAACTTACGGCCATATAACTCGCGCAAGCTTGCATTCCGTTCCAAACGATGTGTTTTCTTGGGATATAGCCCTCTCCACAAAGGAGTAAAATGTCTGGATGTCTCTACTGGCAGAGTATATATATCTCGTGATGTCGTTTTCGATGAATCCATTTTTCCCTTTTCATCTCTTCATCCAAACGCTGGAGCCACTCTTAAGAAAGAAATCCTTCTTCTTCCTCCAAATCTTCGGAATCTTGAGCAAGGGGGCGACGATTGTACTGACCAATATGATACTTCAACCAGTTCTAGTTGTGCATCTATTCCTGTGCAGGGCTATGGAGAAAACGCAGGAGAAAACGATGCTCAAAATAATCAAGATTTGGCACAAAACGACCCCATATTGCATGTGCTGGAGGAAGAAGAGGCAGGCGCGGACTACGAGGCTGATTTGGAGCAGCCTGCGACGCCGCAGCGACTGGCGTCCTTGGATCGCGCGGCGCGATCTACTCCGGATCGTGCGCCCACCAGGAGCCAGCACCAGCACGCCACGTCGCCAGACAGTGGGCCGGCTCGGCGTTCCACGTGCGGACGGCCCACCACGACCAGTCTCCAGCCTGAGACGGTCGGCTCGGGATCGCGCCAGCCCACGCGCATGGAGCAGGCGACAGCGACGCCCGCGGGATCCTCTGCGGCGCGTGGGGCTACAGCACCAGAAGCCACCAGTACAAATGCCGACACACACGAGGCGACAGAATCTGGGTCCGGATCAACTGCGCAAAGTGGATCCAGAGAATCTGGTGCATCATCAGGATCTTCTGTGGTGCGATCGCCTGGGTTATCTCCTGTTCAACCACAACCAGTGCCAATATCACGTATCACTACTCGTCTACAAAAAGGTATAAGGAAACCGAAAATTAGAACAGATGGTACTATACCCTATGGCATGTTATGTATTGCAGGAGAACCAACTAGATTGGAAGATGCATTTGGAGATTTAAGGTGGAAAAATGCAATGGATGAAGAGTATTCTGCGCTCATGAGAAACAAGACGTGGCGTCTTGTACCTGAGCAGCGAGGTAAGAATGTTATTGACTGTAAATGGGTATATAGAATCAAGAAAAAGGCAGATGGCTCGATTGACAGATACAAGGCTCGTTTAGTCGCAAAAGGTTTTAAACAACGTTATGGACTGGATTACGAGGACACGTTTAGTCCCGTTGTTAAAGCTGCAACTATTAGGCTTGTGTTAGCTATTGCTGTTTCCAGGGGATGGAGCTTGAGGCAGCTAGACGTACAGAACGCGTTTTTGCATGGTGTTCTGGAAGAGGAGGTTTACATGCGACAACCACCTGGGTATGCAAGCAACAAAACTCCTCACTATGTGTGTAAGCTGGATAAGGCTCTTTATGGTCTAAAACAGGCACCAAGAGCATGGTACTCAAGACTAAGCTCTCAGCTAAGATGCCTTGGATTTGTTGCATCTAAAGCTGATACATCACTCTTCATCTACAATAAGGCAAACACAGTCATATTTGTTTTGATATATGTTGATGATATTATAGTTGCTAGCTCTTCACCAAGTGCTACTAATGCTCTGCTTCATGATTTAAGTTCAGAGTTTGCCTTGAAAGATCTTGGTGATCTACACTTCTTCTTGGGCATTGAAGTCAACAAGATTCCAGATGGCATAGTACTGAATCAGGAAAAATATGCTACTGAACTGCTGACTCGCATGGGGATGAAGGATTGTAAGCCTTCACCTACACCATTGTCCTCTTCAGAAAAATTGTCAGCCTTTGAAGGAGAGCCCTTAAAGGAAGAAGAGATCACAAGGTACAGGAGTGCTGTGGGTGCCTTACAATACTTGACACTGACAAGACCAGATATATCATTTGCTGTTAATAAGGTTTGTCAGTATCTACATGCACCTACTACTGTACACTGGACAGCTGTTAAAAGAATTATACGATATATAAAATACACTGTAAGTCTAGGACTTCAGTTCAAACGATCCAGCTCCACTCTCGTTAGTGCTTTTTCTGATGCTGACTGGGCAGGATGCAGTGATGACAGAAGGTCAACTGGAGGATTTGCAATATTCTTTGGTCCTAATCTTATTTCTTGGAGTGCCAGAAAGCAGGCTACAGTGTCAAGGTCAAGTACTGAGGCTGAATATAAGTCACTAGCTAATGCAACAGCTGAGATCATTTGGGTGGAATCATTACTTAATGAGTTGGGTGTTAAGCAACATCGTATCTCATGCTTATGGTGTGATAATTTGGGAGCCACCTATCTCTCAGCTAACCCAGTGTTTCATGGCAGAACTAAGCATATTGAAATTGATTTTCATTTTGTGAGAGAAAGGGTTGCAGAGAAGAAATTGGATATCAGATTTATTCCCTCCAAAGATCAGGTAGCAGATGGCTTCACTAAAGCGTTGTCGATCAAACCATTTGAAGAGTTCAAGAGGAATCTTAATGTAGGATAGTTGAGATTAAGGGAGGGTGTTAGAAATAGAGATAGAATTATCTATTGTAATCTCAACAAACTCTATCCTCTCTCTCATAGCTATCTCCTTCTCTGTAACAACCGAATCATATTGAACGGTATTTCCTTGTAAGCCACGACAGGGGCTGTTCCTGTCTCACATCAATATAAACCAACGCGGCTCCTCATCGAGGAGTAGGAACGCTTCCCATCTAACAGACATCTTCTGCCTCACAAGTTTCTGAAGCAGCAGAGCATTGCGAATCAAGTTTGCCACAAAAGTTTCCTGAAGCACACATGAAATAATTTTGACCACAGCAAAACACCGGAGTGAAGCATCACCCAATTTGTTTCAAACAAACATTTGCGCTACACTCTGTGATGCTGTGTCTGCACAAGAATTATAACAAATACCAGAGGTGCAAAATGATCTTCCTGGTCCAAGATGGAACTTAATAAACAAGTTGGCAGCAAAAATAAAAATAAAAATATCCAAAGTGACAGTCAAGCATATTGTGTCGTCCATTCAACTATTTCTTCAGATCAAAGCAACACTATTGTTACAAGATGACACCATGAAAATACAGCTAACTACAGAATTCATCGGACAAGGAAGAGGAAATGAGCGCAACAATGAACCTAGAAGGTGAACTTCGTGACAGCCTTGGTGCCCTCGGTGAGCGCGTGCTTGGCGAGCTCGCTGGGGAGGACGAGGCGGACGGAGGTCTAGATCTCGCGGGATGTGATGGTGGGCTTCCTATTGTACCGCGTGAGCTTGGCAGATTCGCCAACGAGCTTCTCAAAGATGTCGTTGATGAAGAAGTTCATGATGGACATGGCGTTGGAGGAGATACCGATGTCCGGGTGGTAACCGGATCCTCTAACATGTCCCAACGTAGTTCACTACTGGAACCGCACCGCAGCCTACGCCGAGTGCCGGGAACACTCGGAAAAGGCCACCCGCCGTACACTTCTCACGCAAACAAAAATTCGCCGAGAGCCAGAATACAGGCTGTGCCTTTTGAAGAGAGCTCCTCTCGACGTATATTAGGGCCAGTTCTTTTGCTAGCTTTTTTTGGCTTCCAGAATAAGCTGCCCCCAACCCAGCTTATTCTAGAAGCCCAATCAATTTTTTTCTTTTAGAAGCCTACTAATAAAGTCTTAACTACTAGGCTTCTAAAAAAATAATTTGGTTTGGGCTTCTAGAATAAGCTAGGTAAGGGTAGCTTATTTCAGCTTATTCTAGAAGCTAGCAAAAGAACTGACCCTTACTTTGCCGAGTGTCCGTGATTTGGTTCTCGGCAAAGACCCTAGCACACGGCGTATATGAAAAGTAGTGGTTGGTCCTAAAATTAGAGCACTTCTTTTTGTATGCATTCATCACCATATAATGCCAATAATTTTGTTGCAAGCGATCAAAGTGGGAAGAAAATATGAACAGTGAAAACATAAATAAATGGGACTTCCTCCATCTGGTCTCAAATATTACTAATTATAACGATCACTTCCTTCGGTGTCACGCGGAACTGTCGAAGTTATTACAGCTTGTCAATAACTTTATTGAGAAGATCATACACCACATGTGGACGGTTTTGCTTAAGCTGTTCGAACCCCTCGGTTTTCACAATAGTTCGTAGTCTATCACCGTCTCTTACCATGTACTTGAGACAGCAAGCCTTGAGCTGCTGGCAGCTATGTTGCTCTGCAAGATCCAAAGTTAATCCCACTGTGTTGACATCTATTGCCTTGCTAAGCTTGCTCTCACATATGAGTTTTAGCCTCTTTATCTCGTACCGATCAGCGGCGACAAGCAAATGCCGCGCCATGTTTAAAGCATCTTCCGTGGTCTCCTCCATGAAGTCGGGCAAAGTCTCATTGTACACGTAGTGCAGCAGGACCTCGAAGACATTGGCATCCAGATCGTCGACGCAGATGCAGTTTTGTTTGCTCTCCACCAGGGCGCGGAAGACCGGAGACTGTGCAGCGAGCACGCGCCCATGCACCTTGAATCTCTTGAACCAACCGATCTTGACAATCATGTCCGGCTTGAGCTCGCTATCATGAGGGCAGTGGAGATCGGAGGGTGGCACGACAACGCTATTGTCGTCGTCGCCATCGTCTTCATTGCCTTTCATGAGTTTGGTTTTAACAATCTTGACGGTGCACTTGATCAGCAGGCAATCATCCTTGAGGCACCCGGACGCGGCCAGATTGGCTTTACGCATAAACTTAGAAGTACCCCAACACGATTGGTTGGACGAGAACTTCGCGCAGCTGGGTCCATGTTTGTTCTTCTCTCCGGTCCTAGGCGATGCAGGATCCTGGAGGCTGAAGGTATAGGTCGCCGTGACCTCGTCCTCGCTGGCGCTCAACAACTTGAGAAAAATAGATGTGAACTGCCCGTCGACGATCCTGGAGTCGCCGTTTGGAAAGTAGACGATAGCCCAGTCGTGACCGCCGACGTTGAAGGGCCCAGACGTGAGCATGGCATCGCCGTCTTTGAGCATGGAGTGCCCCACAACCTTGAACGTGTGCTCGCCGGCGTGGATGACATCGTATGATGAGGGCTTGGGTGCAGTGGCCGCCGGCGATGGCTTACTTAAGAAGTTCCGTGAAAAGAAATCGAGGAGGGTAGATGGATAGATTGACATAGCGACTTTCTAAAAGAAATCTGATGGACAGGGCACGCTCGCGGACACCGCCTTATACCTCTATATATGTGTACATACAGTTGGTTGAGAACAAATCGGATACATGTTTTTTTTAGGAACAAATCGGATACATGGTAGTAACTTTACTACCGGCCGATTTCCTAGATCATTACCTACGTCAAGTTTCTTATACTAGATCGGAAACACATGTTAATAATCTGTTATTTACCGGCCGCCGGCCGGGTTACGAGTAGGCCGAAGCATCAACTGATGTGTTCGTGTCACGATTGAACATCATCAATGTATACAAAATTCAGAATATTGAGGGGAGTATTTAATTAGAGTGTAGCAAGGGCTCATGTAGATGAGAAATAAGTATGTCTCATCTACGTTTTGACGTCAGCAACATGTCGCCGAAGGGGCCGCATCGGACAGTTACCGCATCCGATGCCCATAGGAACGGCCGAGCCTTCCGACACAAGCGGCCACAGAGAGGACGCCTGACGTGCGCTTAGTGGTTGGGTCCCGAACACTAATTTCAGGCGAAACCACCTCTTTCAATGCTCCCTGCTTTGAATTTTTTGGGAGACGCAAACTCCTTCTTCTATCTCGCGTGCACATTTGCTCTCCTCTCCCACCATTCTGGACGGTGTGCAGGATTCGCCGACGTGGGAGGCCGTTTGTAGAAAACAACAAGAAATAAGATGTCAAAGATGCCGCAATAATAGCCAGTAAATTGCTTTCGTTGATAGACACGCCAACTGTTAGGATTCGAAGAGAACCAAGAGATCTGGCGATACAAACTCTCATAAACCCTTCGCAGATGCTGGATTGGACGTCATTGAGGTATGTAGAGGCCCGAGATACCTTATTTAAACACGCCATTGGCACCGCCGAGGCTGTCAGACAATAGGAGGAGGGGGCGGAGGCGAGGCGGCTAGGGTTGAGAACACGAATTGTTTTACCAACTGAATGGATCTATTGAGACAAATTAAAAGGGCAGCTCGGTGCATCGTAACGCCCGCTTGCGCTGGGTTCGGGGAAGTGTTCGACCGCTTTGGGTCTATAGTGCGCATGTTTTCCCTACATTTCTGCAAGAGACTGTTTTCAGGATTCGAAGCCATGACCTCATGATCACAAGACAGCTTTACCGCTATTGAGATCCATAGGGAGAGAGAAAAAAAACTATGAGTAGTGTTAAATTTTGTGAGTAAATATGTAAACAATAAAATGGATAGATAGATAAATGATTTGGCTATCGAGAAAAATGTTGCAGCTCCATCACACATGGATGGTAGTACAGAAAAACAACACAACTTTTACGATAAATATAGAGATTCCACTTCTCTCTCGAGGTATATCACTACCTGAGCTGCGAGAGCACGTATTTCCTTTGCACAGTCGAATCGATTGGTTTATTTGTTCCGCGCCTTGCTTCCCTTCTTTTTCCTTTTCTTGTTCTTCTTACACCCGGGTTTACCGAGAATATCACGCGCAAGGAGTGGATGGTTGTGCTTTAGTTGCACGAACCCTCCTGCATCTTCAATGGCTTGCAGTCTCTCGGTGTTTTTCCCAACGTACTTGAGACAACGGGCCTTGAGCATATGGCAACTGTATTGCTCGGCAAGATTCAAGATGGAACCTACTGTGTTTATGGCTACAACTTTGCGCAGCTTACACTCGCAGATCAGCTTCAGCCTCTCCATGGTGTACCTGTAGCCGCGACCAGAAGATGTGTGGCCATGTTTATAGCCTCTTTCGTAGGCTCGTCCATAAACCCAGGCAGGCAGTCATTGTACATGTAAGTATAGCAAAACCTCAAAGCCTTGGCACTCATGCCCTCGACGTGGATGCTGCTTTCTGTGCTCTCCATCATGGAGCCACACAGCTGGGCTTGGAACACAGGCGACCGAGCCGCGAGGATGCACCCATGCACCTTGAAACTTTTGTACTTGCCAACCACGGCAGTTAGGTCTGCCCGGAAGCCTCTTTGCAGAAGGTTGTGGAGATCCTCTCTTAGCTTGGAGGGCGGCACGATTGAACTGTCGTCACTGTACTCGTCAATAACATCAACGGCGCACTTGATCACTAAGCAGTTGTCCTTGAGGCAACCAGAGGCGGCCAATTCAGCTTTGCTCACAAACTTTGTAGTACCAGAATTGCCCCCCTCGAATGAAATCTTGACTGTGGCCGAATTTGTGCTTCTCCCCGGTCAGTGGAGCCCCGGGGTTGTGGAGGCAGAAGGTATAAGACAGCTTGACCTCACCCTTGCAGGCGCTCATGAGCATGAGGTAGACGGACGTGAACTTCCCGTCGGCAATCCTGGGGTCGTCGTTGGGGTAGTAGTCGATAATCCTATCGTAACCGCCAATGCGGAAGCGCTTGGACGTGAGGCATGGGTTGCTTCCTTTGACCCAGGAGTGGCGGAAGATGGTGAACAGGTGCTCCCCGGTGTGGACGGCCACGGGCCACCGACGACGATGAGGAGGTCTTGCTCGCTATGGCCTCCGGCGGCGATGAATCGACGAGGTTGGGCATGGCAATCTTCGTGTGGAAACGTAAAGTTCTTTCCTAGCCCCAGCTACATGGTACCTACTATCACCACCATCGGTTCACCTTGAGATACATGCAGTGGTCAGAGGGAGAGTCAGACAATTAGCAGGCAGGATTGTTAGAAATCCCATTGCTGCATTTTATTTCTTACTAGCACGCAGCCTTAACTCAGTCTAGAATCTTTTTCTGCACTACGCGCGAAAGGAACACGAGTACAACAGTATGACCATGTGATTGCACAGATGCTCAAGATGCCAGAAATTGAAATAAAGAAATGAGAAAAGGTTAGAGAGAGAGAGAGAATCGTCTATGCTGGATGCGAGTTGTTTTACAATGGTTAAAAGAGAGAAAGCAATTGCAGAGAGAGAAAGTGTTGCATACAGCCTGACACGCACTGTTCACAGCTCTCTCTCTAGTATTTTATACTCCCTCCGTTCCATAATGTAGTGCCTATAGATTTTCTGGAAAGTCAAATTTTGCAAACTTTGACCAAGTTTGCAGAGAAAAGGATGGAGAGTTGTTTTCTGAGGCTCTCGTAGGTGCTGATGTGGATATGCACGAGAGAGATGATGGTGATGGGAACGTGGATGAGAGGCGGGATGCGGTTGGGCATGAGTTGCCTAATAGCTCGGGCGCCGCTCCTAATAAGTCTGTCAGTGGGCCTGTTTCTTCGACATCGGTACCCACTAATCTGTTGAGGTTTGGTTCCTTTCATCCAGTTTCAGCCCCGCCCAGGTTGTGGTGCGATCGGGTTGAGTCCGACGATGTGCTCGAATGCACTCTGCCTCCGTTGGACTTTGATGGGGGGGGGAGGAGATTGGACAGGAGGAACCATGCACTCCTGCTTCATCCACTGTCTTGACTAGCTTGAGGACTCCGACGGGGACTGCGCCAGGGACGGCGGCGCCGTTGTTTCGTGATGATGCTGGCGCGGGAGAGGGACCGGGGCAGGTGGCCCAGGACCTTTCCTGTCCTGTGTTGGATGGGGCGGCTGAGGCTGCGGCGGTCTCTCCGGCCTCACCGGTCTAGTCGGCGCCGACGAGGGAGGATACTCCCCCTCCCGGCCACACCCTTGGAATGAGTGGGGAGCAGGGGCAGGCGGCCCCAACCTGCACTTCTCTTGGGAGACTGTCGGCCGGAGTTCCGGGTGCGCGAGCCGGTGGAGGTGGGGCTGGAGGCTCTGTCCCACACGGTGCCACTAGGGAGGAGGTCATCGCTTTTGGAGGTATTTCGGATCCTATTTCTGAAGGGCGACGGATGAGCAGTCGCTTCCAGGATAGGCCGGATGTTGATGATATGCAGCTGAGGTGCGCCATGCGGGCGGCTAAGGTTCGTGACATAGAGGTCACTACGGGTATGTGAGTCAACACCTCTAATTCGATTCTGCAATTTTCTAATGTTGAGATTATTCATAATGCCAATCAGTTAGGAATCTCACTTGGTAGTAATGATTGTGAGATTTCAAAATCTGTTAATGATATGCTGGACCTTGAAGCGGAACGTGCTTTAGACTTGATTCGAAACATAGCGGCAGTAAGACCAATGAATGACCAAGACATAGGTGCTCTGGGTGTGTCGGTGCTTAATAACTTTTGTGATGATCTTGCCCCATCCCTCTCTGAGGCAGAGGAGGAAGGTGGTCTAACTAACCCAGGGAAGGGGGTGCAGAATATGGAGAATGTGGCTAGGACCATGGAGCCTGGTTGTGAGGACCGGGTGGGGGTTCAGCAAAAGCCTAAGCGTAAGTGGTCGCGAAAGATCTATCCCGCCTCCGCAGTGCGTAGAAGTGCTAGAATCCGAACTACTAAAAAATTCCATGATGAACTATGAGAGGCATCTTTTGGAATAGCAGAGGTCTGAAAGACTTGGCTAAAAGAAGGTTTCTGGCGGATGCCTCTAATGATTATAGTTTGGATTTTATCGCACTTTCTGAGACTGGACGGGATAACTTCTCGCCTCAGTTCTTAAGCAATTTGGCAGGGGGTGCTGAATTTGATTGGCATTGCTTGCCCCCAAGAGGAAGATCAGGGGGAATCTTACTCGGGGTCAGATGTGACGTTCTGGAAGTCCGTAGTGTGGTGATGGGGGATTTCGCTGTCAAATTTCGGGTTCGGTCTAAGGTTGATGGCTCAACTGGGCTCTGGTGGCGGTATACGGGGCCGCGCAGCCAGAACTCAAACCTGATTTTTTAGCGGATCTCGTTCGTATTTGCGGGTCCGAACAGATTCTGATCTTAATCGGGGGTGATTTCAACATTATTCGAAGGAGAGAGGAAAAGAATAATGATAACTTTGATGGCAGATGGTCGTTCATGTTTAACGCCATTATCGAAAGATTGGATCTCAGAGAAATAGAGCTTTCGGGTAGAAAATTCACTTGGGCCAATTCCTTGCCAAATCCGATGTTTGAGAACTGGATAGAGTCCTGGCTAGCGTTGAGTGGGAGCATAAGTACCCTCTCGTAACGGTACAAGCTCTATCGCGAGGGGTCTCTGACCACACACCTTTATTGGTTGACTCGGGTGAAGCAACGTATGTGGGCAATAAAAATACCTTCTATTTCGAATTAGCATGGTTTGAAAGAGAGGTTTTTTTTGATCTGATTACTAGGGAATGGTCGAGAGATGTCGGAGGAAGGACATCGATCGAGAGATGGCAGAATAAGATTAGGCACTTGAGGAGTTTCTTACGAGGATGGGCAAAGCATCTTAGTGGAATTTATAAGGTTGAAAAGGAACGGATCCTTACGCTTATTAATTCACTAGATTTGAAGGCAGAATCTACTATTTTAGATCCTGCGGAGCTTCATGCCAAAGTGGACGCAGAGATGAGATTGAAAGAACTCTTGCGAGAGGAGGAGTTGAAGTGGGCATTGCGAGCTAAGGTTTGGAAGGTCATCCAAGGGGATGCCAACACTCAATTCTTCCATATGATTGCTAATGGCAAGCATAGAAAGAAAAGGATCTTTCAACTCGAGGGGACGATTGTTGGTCAGGACAACCTAAATATTTACATAACCAATTATTACAAGCAGCTCTTTGGGCCTCCAGAAGACAACTTTGTGTCCCTGGATGAGTCTCGAACTGAGGACGTCCCTCAACTGGTTGTGGAAGAGAACGAGGTGTTAACCGCCCCATTTACTGAGAAAGAGGTGTTTGATGCGATTTCACAGATGAAGAGTAACAAAGCTCCGGGGCCGGATGGTTTTCCGGCGGAGTTCTATAAAAGATGCTAGAACATTATTAAAGGAGATTTATTAGCGATGTTTCATGATCTTTTCGCTGGACAGCTTCAACTGTTTCAGCTGAATTTTGGCACGATTACCCTGCTTCCGAAGAAAACAGAGGCTGTGAGGATTGAGCAATTCAGGCCTATCTGTCTTCTCAATGTTAGTTTCAAAAAATTTACCAAGGTTGGGACTAATAGGCTCACACAGATTGCGCACTCTGTGGTGCAGCCGTCTCAAACTGCCTTCATGCCAGACAGAAACATCCTAGAAGGGGTTGTGGTTCTGCATGAGACGCTCCATGAGATCCACACGAAAAAACTAGATGGGGTTGTTTTCAAAGTGGATTTCAAAAAGGCATATGATAAAGTAAAATGACCATTCCTTCAACAGGCTTTGCGTATGAAAGGATTTGATCAAGCCTGGAGACACCAGGTGGAATCTTTCATGCAAAAGGGCAGTGTTGGAATTAAAGTGAATGATGATATTGGCCACTACTTCCAAACGCATAAGGGACTTCGTCAAGGTGATTCTATGTCACCTATTCTGTTCAACATAGTAGCTGACATGTTGACGATCCTCATTGGATGGCCTAAGGAAGTTGGTCAGGTTGGAGGCCTGGTACCTCATCTAGTAGATGGAGGGGTCTCTATCCTACAGTATGCCGACGATACTATTATCTTCATGGAGCATGACTGGGTAAAAGCGCGAAACATGAAGCTGTTGTTATGCTTATTCGAGCAGCTAAGTGGGCTTAAGATCAATTTCCACAAAAGCGAATTGTTTTGCTTTGGAAGAGCGAATGAGGAACAAGAGTCTTATAAGCAATTGTTCGGGTGTGAGTTGGGGGAGCTACCCTTCACGTATTTGGGTATACCAATTCACCACCGTAAGCTAACTAACCATGAGTGGAAGTGCATTGAAGACCGTTTTGAAAAGAAACTCAGCTGCTGGAAGGGCAAGCTGATATCATACGGAGGCCGATTAATTCTCATTAATTAGGTGCTCACGAGTATGCCTATGTTTCTCTTGTCTTTTTTCGAGGTACCTGTCGGAGTTCGGAAAAGACTGGACTTTTATAGATCGCGCTTCTTTTGGCAGAGTGATGAACTGAAGAGAAAGTACAGGCTTGCAAAGTGGGATATTATCTGTCGACCAAAAGACCAAGGAGGTCTGGGTATAGAGAACCTTGAGGTGAAGAACATATGTCTTCTCAGCAAGTGGCTGTTTAAACTATCTACAGAGACGGAAGCCACTTGGGCTCAGATTCTGCGTAATAAGTACCTCCAGTCTAAAACATTGTCCCAGGTCAATGTGAGGCCGAATGACTCGCCATTCTGGAAAGGACTGATGAAAGTGAAGTCAGTGTTTTTCAACAGGACAAAGTTTATTGTTGGAGATGGTAACTCTACGAGATTCTGGGAAGATACTTGGATGGGGGATACACCTCTCGCAGTGCAATATCCTTCTTTGTATAGAATTGTTCAACGAAAAGATGCTTTTGTTGCGACAATCCTTCAGTCATCCCCTCTCAATATTCACTTTAGGAGAGCGCTAGCAGGCAACCATTGGGAAGCTTGGCTCCATTTGGTCAGACGACTGATGGATGTGCAGCTGTCTCAAAGCCCAGACCGGTTGTGTTGGAAGCTGACTAGGAATGGACAGTTTTTGGTCAAGTCGATGTATCTAGATGTAATCAACTCTAGTGTTATTTCTAGTTCGAAGTATGTTTGGAAGGTCAAAGTGCCTTTGCGAATCAAAGTGTTTATGTGGTTTGTGCATAAACAAGTGATTCTGACTAAAGACAATTTGGCAAAACGTAACTGGACTGGTTCATCTCGATGTTCGTTTTGTGATCGGAGCGAATCCATTAAACACCTCTTTCTCGATTGCCCCATGGCAAAAATTTTATGGCGGACAATACAAATTGCCTTTAACATTTCACCGCCGAATATCATTAGTTCGTTATTTGGGCAGTGGTTACACGTGATAGATTCCGCATTAGCGAGACACATCCGGGTGGGAGTATGTGCTTTGCTATGGGCAGTTTGGAACTGCAGAAATGATTTGGTTTTTAACAGAACAACAAATATTCATTTTTTGCAGGTTATCTTCCGAGCCACTGCATTGATCCGTATGTGGTCGCTACTCACTCCGACGGAGGCCAGGGAGCGTTTGGTTACTGGGTCTATCCGATGGGAGACGGTAGCACGGGCTATTTTCAACCGGTTTGGATGGCGGTCATGTAATAGGATAGGCAATTAGTTTTCCTATCTTCCTTATGCCTGCCGGTTGTGGCTGTTGGCTGATTTTTGTTTTTCTTGCTCCTTGAGAGCCTTTTACCTCAGACTACAAGACCTTGTTTGATTACCTCGTGCTTTAATAAAGGTGGCCGTATGCATCACTCTGATGCAGAGGCCGGGGCATTCCCCTTTTCTAAAAAAAAACAAAGTCTTACATATATGTAATCAACTCCATCCTCTGCATGTGAACTTGTCTGACTTGACGCAAATCTCGAAGAACAAAAGGTCAATGAACGACACAGATAAAAGATGTCATGTAGCCCGAGCTACAAAAAACCACTCTCGTCTCCGAAAGTTTAAGCTAGCTAGATGACCTCCACGTGCATTTAGTTCTTTAGACCGAATCTGCACGCAAACACATCGGCGTACATGTCTGCAGAGGACTCTGTTGGCTATGGAAACTTCAGATATCTTATCTTTCCTGGAGATGGACGGAAGTTTGGAAACTTCCAATTTTCTGGTGCGCTGTTACTTACATGACGACTATTTCGATTGTACTATGATTCTTTTGTCAGGGAGTAAGTGAACCAACAGGTTGATGTGATAGCTCAGTCTGTCCGAGGTGTTCATATTTTTTTTGGAAATGGAGGCGTGCCCCCGGCCTCTGCATCATGATGATTCATGCGATCATCTTATTAAAAAATTCACAAAGTGTCACATACACTACTGGAATCTGGGTTTTTGCCATCAGCCAGCTCTTTGCCATCTGCCAGCTGATGGCAAAGAACTTCTTTGTCATCTGCTTATAAAAAATAGATGGCAAAGAACTGACAGATGGCAAAGAACATGGTTGCCATCAGCCAATTCTTTGCCATCTGCCAGCAGATGGCAAAAAATCTTTGCCATCTGCCAGCAGATGGCAAAGAGGTAGCCAACTCCTGTTGCCGTTAAGTGGGTGACGGCGTACCAGCCCCACCTCTTTGCCATCTGCCAGCAGATGGCAAAGAGATGTGTTTTTTTTTCAGGTAAAAAAACAAAAAAAAGATATTATATCGTGCACGCACAAATCGTTTACTAGTACACTCATAAATCACTCATTTAACAAGGAAACTAGCCTAATCCTCCCAAAAGAAAGGAAACTATCCTATATTTGTTTGGATTATAGCCCTTGCATGTGCCAAATTTTTGGCAAAACTACTAGGCCTCCATTTGGTTTGTGAACAACTGAGTTGTTGTTCATTTGGAACTTAGATTGCTAGTTATTGGTTAGATTCTAATTTAGTTGTAATGTTGAGCTCATAAAAACGATGCATAAAACTTATATTTTCATAATAAAGAAAACTTAATTAACTATAATAAAAAATGAAATGAACATGCAAGACCATGAAATTCACGACCGAACTAATTTAATTAGTCCAGCACATATGTCTCCGTTCATCTCTATTGACGGTAGTAATCAATAAATATGACCAACTAATCGAACTGCACAGTTTGACAAAGCTGACATCACGCTTAAAAAATACAGTTTTGCTAGAACTCATCTAGATGGGATATAATTTAGTCTCATTCATGTTTTATAGCCATTGGATGTGATGCTATAAGATGCGTGTGTGCTGACGTGGATTATATTTGTTCTTGTTTTTCAGATGAATGAGACCAAATTATGTCTCATCTAGATGATATCTAGATATTCCAAAAAATAGGACCTAGTGGAGACAAGCAGAGGAACTGGGCCGATACATTTATTAGTATTGGGTTGTGTTAGAAAAGGATTAATATGATTAATTACACGGCCATGCTGATTGATTTTCATAACACCGAACGAACAAAGTGGAAGTTACGCCGCCAATATTTTGGCCGTCATTTTCTGCGCCCTCAGCCCGCCAACGAATTGGCGTAAATTACATGGGCGCGCTTGGGCTGGTCAGGGCGAACCAAAGTTTTGGCGTCGATCCAAGCGACCGCCAAATCACACTGGCGAGCGCAGGCCAATATCCTTACCGAGGGCGGGCGCAGGTGCCAATATCCAAACCCCATCGAACCAGCTCTCCCACCCCGTCGCCGTCGCTCAAGCTCGCCAACCCCGTCGCCGGCCCTCCCCCGCCCCCGTCGCCGGCCCTCCCCCGCCCCGTCGCCGCCACTCCGCCCCATGGACGGCCCTCCCCCGCCCCGTGGCCGGCCCTCCCCCGCCCCGTG
>LR738714.1:21784875-21796510 GCA_902687465.1 Secale cereale | reverse complement strand
CTCTCTCTCTTCCATGTAGCTGTTTATGTTCTGTATATACATCAGCTTGAAATTTTTGGTGTAAATCAGGATCTTCAATTATGTTTGATGAGTATTACTAATTTATCATCTTTTAAATGTCACCAGTGCCTCAATTTGGGAAATGCTTTCCATCTCCTGTTATGCACCGACCCCTCCGGCTATACCGAGTGCATCCTCTACAACAACTCTCCACTATCATGCTCCGCTGTTACCACCAATATTACAGATTTTTATCATGTTTTATATGTCACCCGTTCCTCAATTTGGGAAATGGTTCGCATTGGCCCTCCGGGCTACACTGAGTGCAGCCACTACAACCATTCTTCATTATCATGCTCTTCTTTTCGACCAAGTATCCCTCAGGTAGTTTTCCTGACCATGCTTTGCTTCCATTCAGTATGGTCGATATGTGGAACTCCAAAGACAGTATGCTATAAAATGGTACATCATTTTTATTTTCATGTTTTTACCAGTTATTTTTATTTTCATCTGTGGTGATTCTCAGTCATGTAGGTGAGTAATAAAGAATGAAATACCAATGTGTTTGGATAAGTACTAGGTATTTTCCCTAACTGCTAAAATAGCTACTTCTATCAAATATTACTTCTTCCTATTCCACATGTGCACGTTGTGACCACTCTAAATCAATATCTGGGTTTTCAGTCCGTCCTTTTCCTTATATCAATGCACTTCACAGTGTCTGCCAACATGAAGGTTAGTATTTGTTTTCTTTACATTTCATTGTGCATATAACCTGTAGTACTAGAGCTTTTCTAGCTTCTCATGTTGCTACAGTTCCTGAAGTTTTGGACTCCAAAATTTTGCAATTTGTTCTTTCTGAATATGCTTGCAGTGATGAGTATGTACTGAAAATGGAAACCCGGTCTACGACAAGGAGATTACGACAGTGTGTTACAGAACATTTTAATTAAATATTATGGCATCACCATTTTTGCTGTTTTGCAGATCTCCACAAATGGATGTATTAACTATTTCTCTGCATCATTCATTTCAGCTGGGGATCTAAATGGTACATGCAAACAATATCAAGAATTTCTTACATATTGCCTTTTTTGTGGAAAATACATGTTCCCTTTTTTTTATGGAAATGACAAATTATTTTTGTTTGTAATAACGCTTGACATTCTTTACGCACAAAATTAAAGGAAATTATCATTTGTAAAGAGCTGCAAGTGAATGCTTATGTCAGACTTTATAAGGGTCCTTTCATCTAAGGTTGGAACATCATATGTCATGTAAGCTTTATTTTGAAGACAATTATTTTAAGTGGCATTATATATTTATACATTCAGTGACTAAAACATCATACTTTGGTCGTTCAGTGGTACAATTCATTTGCTTTATTTTCCTTTGTTTATCAATATTTTTCCTCTACAGAGCTCCCATCTATTATTTCTTATGCTTGGACCACTAATATCCCGCCGCAACGCGCGGGGTATCATCTAGTTAAACCTGTATTGACGTGATATCAAGCGCTGGCCAAGATATTTAGGATGGACATGGTCAATTTATGAAAAACAAAAATGTGATCAACGAAACATTTGCAACAAACGTCATTATAGCCATCAATTATGACAACCCGAGGGTCACAGTGACACTCTGGTGAAGGGGCCGTCGTCATGTGTTTACATTTTGAAGAAAAACCTAAGTAAACTCGAGGCAATGCCTTCAACAAGGTAATGTATTATGAACACTAATATTGTCAGGTCAAAACAATGAAGAGCAGACATAGAATTTTTACCCTCGGAACTCGAGACCCAACATGAAAAGCTATGCGTAACCAAAAAAAAAATCTTCTGTTGCTACCACCCGGCAATCCATCATCGTACATCTGCACACATGCATGGTACTCATTTAGACCTAGACACACAAACCGGAACAATGCACCCGCAACACATGCTGCCGAGTAGCGTCTAGGGATGGCCGACATCCACACCAATCTCATAACATCAAGAGTAGAAATGGTCCACGAAGAGGCAATTTAGGACATTCACATGGGCACCTCGGATAAGGGTTGAACCCACACTTTAAGAAAAAGTAAAGTCACAAGACATGTCATTACAAACAGCTTCTGGGGCCATGCCGAGCACACCAATGCCTGCACTGAGAGAGGGGTGACCAATCACCGGAGCATCGCCCAAAACCTCCAATATGATCGTCGTAACACACGGTCCATATACCCCGTAGAGACGGTTAGTAGCCTCGGATCACGCCACCAGGAGTAAAATAGTCGTTGCTTGCGCGAGCAACTCACAGGCGGCACACATCCAACTAAATAGAGCTCTCCACACGAGGCTGCAAATTGCCTCTTGCTAGGGATAGGGAAGATGTGTCACCTTACCTCCACTAGGAAACGTGAACCTTGAAGATCGATCATCATAACGAATAAGAGATCAAGAAGCCCCCACCGTGAACCGCAACGATTCGCCATCATGCTACCTCCGCGCCACCGCAACACCAGTGAGAAGACCTAAGGCCACCATCTCGGCATGCAAACCCCACCAATGAGAGTCATCACAACCTAACAGGCGCGAGGGCTCCTGTAGCGCAAGGGGCAACCTCGTCACCACTGTTCACCAGGTAGGCTTTGTCCGTAGATAGTAATGACAGGAGATGAGTGTGGAGGCAGCTAGGATTTTACCCTACCACCACCGTGGGGCGACTCATGTGATTAACTGAAATCAACAATGGCTACACTTATACAATGGTTCACATGATGGTATTTTATCACACAATGCATATCAAGTAGGGCAAAACATGATATATAATAAAACATACTATTACTATTACCTCTAGCAATTTATGTTTCTGCACTCCTAAAATAACCGGGTGTTCTATTTTGAACAATGCATAGGATTGCCTTATCTTCCTTAGTATTCCATAAGAGATAATCGATTTCATAAAAGTAGGCAAACCTCTTTTTTCACTCTCTTTTCCAGCACAACAATCATCATATCTGGCAATGTTAAGATAGTAACATTATACATGCCCTTGGTGAAGGAAATATGCCCTATAGGCAATAATAAAGTTGTTATTTATATTTCCTTATATATCATGATAAATGTCTTTTATTCATGCTAGAATTGTATTAACCGGAAACTTGATACATGTGTGAATACATAGACAAAACAAAGTGTCCCTAGTATGCCTCTACTTGACTAGCTCGTTAATCAAAGATGGTTATGTTTCCTAACCATAGGTATGAGTTGTCATTTGATCAACGGGATCACATCATTAGGAGAATGATGTGATGGACAAGACCCATCCGTTAGCTTAGCATTATGATCGTTTAGTTTTACTGCTATTGCTTTCTTCATGACTTATACATGTTCCTAACACTATGAGATTATGCAACTCCTGAATACCGGAGGAGCACCTTTGTGCTATCAAACGTCACAACATAACTGGGTGATTATAAAGATGCTCTACAGGTGTCTCCTAAGGTGTTTGTGGTGTTGGCATAGATCAAGAATTTGATTTGTCACTCCTTGTGTCGGAGAGGTATCTCTGGGCCCTCTCTGTAATACACATCATAATAAGCCTTGCAAGCAAATGACTAATGAGTTAGTCATGAGATGATGTATTACGGAACCCGTAAAGAGACTTGCCGGTGACGAGATTGAACTAGGTATGATGATACCGACGATCGAATCTCGGGCAAGTAACATACCGATGACAAAGGGAGCAACGTATGTTGTTATGCGGTTTGACCGATAAAGATCTTCATAGAATATGTGGGGACCAATATGAGCATCCAGGTTCCGCTATTGGTTATTGACCGGAGATGAGTCTTAGTCATGTCTACATAGTTCTCGAACTCGTAGGGTCGGCACTCTTAATGTTCGATGACGATCGGTATTATGAGTTTATGTGTTTTGATGTACCGAAGGTTGTTCGGAGTCCCGTATGTGATCACATACATGACGAGGAGTCTCGAAATGTTGGAGACATAAAGATTGACATATTGAAAGGTTATATTCGGACATTGTCAGGGATATGGTTAATAGGTATAAACCGGATATTGTAAACCGGCTTAACTATATCGTACTTGATTTATTATTAGTAGAAAGTACGGCCCATGAGATTTCAAGGCCCATGTATAGAAATACGGTTTGTGAACCGCCAAAGAGATGTAACTTGAGAGATAAGAAAGGAAGAGCAGAAACCGAGGCGGACACGATTATGAGCCGGCCTCGGTATTCTGTAAACCGGACCAGGCGTCACCTCTATATAAAGGGACGACCCGGCACCGGTTCAAGGACAAGCAACAATCAATCCGTCGAGACGCAGGCAAGCGATTCCGCTCCCTGTAATCCGACGCCCAAGTAATACCAAGCCAACTAGACGTAGGCTTTTACCTTCTCGAAGGGGCCGAACTAGTATAAAACCCTTTGTGTCCTTTGTGTGCCATGAACCCTTTCAAGCTAACCCGTGCGGTGGTTCCATCATCAAGTCCGTTAAACCGGACATCTGCCGTGTTAATTCCACGACAGTTGGCGCCCACCGTGGGGCCTGCGCACGACGGTTTCGAGTTCTTGGAAGGCGGCCTCAAGGGGTTAAAGGGCTACGCGGTCGGCCGGATGACCAAGAGTCGTCGCGGCCGGATCTACATCGACGACGCAGGTTGGGGACCGGAGGCCGATTCGATCGAATACGGGTACCGGGTTCCCTTCGGCAGCATCCAAGTCTTCATCGGCAAAATCGGTGAACCGGGACCTGAGCCGGACACCTTCCCCAACATCGTCGAGCCGGCTCAGCGTGCGAGATCGACCCGGATTCAACCTGCCGTGAAGCGTGTGTTCGTTGGAGCGATTCACGGAGGACAAGCTGAGGACGGGTTGGAATCTGATGGTGCAACCGTCGTCTATTCAGATGACGAATCTTCGTCCGGGGAAACTGAGTCTCTGTATCAGTTGCGGGACGGCCGGTCTGAGGGCGAGTCCGACGGAAACAGTATTCCGGGCCCCTCCGACCCGCCAAACCGGGTGGCGGTTTTTATGGCCGGTTCACAACCCCCGACGAACGGAACAACAGCGGAGGCTGGCGCAGGGGGAAGCGGTTCAAATCCCTCCGTTACTGCGGTTCTATCCACCTTGATGGAGGAGTTCGCGGCTAAGGCAGTAGAGGTCGTAGCTCCAGCAGACAAGGCGCAACATGATGCAGTGCTTCTTCAGTTGAAGGCCCGGATCGATCAGTTAAAGGAGGATTTAAAGGCAGAAGGAGAGATGCTGGCGATAAGACAAGCAGAGTTGGATGAACAAGCTTTTCACTTAAGGATGGAACAGGCTTCCATGGAAGGGGTAAGAGGACGAAAATATCGATCCCGCCTGCCGCCGGGTTACGAATCTGCGAATTTGTTCAGAACACCGGGGGCGGGGGCCAGTAACAATCCGATCTTAACCCGGAGAAGCCCACCGGCTCGAGAGGAACCGGTTCAGCAACCCGCCGCAGAGCGAGAGCGACGGATTACATCGGTGCCTTATGTTCCGGTCCCCCCGGGGCACTATTCAAACCCTGTGGATAATATCGCTGCAGCGGCAGCACGGTTGGCCGCTTTACCTGTGGAAGAAACATCCCCTGTAGCGATAGAGGCGCGCAGGGCCCAGAGGTTACTCAACACGGCGTTAATACAGCAGCAAGCGTACTCTCACAGCAGGGAAAGGTTGCATTCAACACCACGTCCCAACCGAAGTTACTCTAGACATTGGTAGGAGCCCGAAGTATCTAGCACCGAACGGAGGAGACATCAGCACAAGCAGAATAATCCGGCAAGGGCAGAGATGCCAGCCCCGGATCGAAACCGGCCTAGATCGGAGGCCAGGGAGGAGATCCGCCAGTCGACGCCGGTTTACACCGGCGCTACGGGGACAGGAGCGACAACGAGCGGTTTTGGGATACAGTGTCTTGTCCCGGCCCTGCGGAATGTTAAGCTGCCCAAGGATTTCAAAGGACCTCGCAAGGTGCCCAATTACACAGCCGATTTACCGCCCGAGGCTTGGGTGGAAAGCTACGAGATGGCTATGGAGATGCTGGACGTGGATGAATCGGCTTGTGCCAAATATTTCACTATGATGCTTGAAGGAACGGCCCGGACTTGGCTAAAGGGACTTCCTCCGAATTCCATTGGATCATGGGGGGAGCTGCGTAGTCAGTTCATCAAAAATTTCAAGGATACATGCAAGCAACCTATGTCGGTGATAGATTTAGCAGCATGCGTGCAGGGAGAACAGGAGTCTACAGCGGCTTGGGTACGCAGAGTGGCAGAGATCTTGCACTCCTCAAACGGTATTAATCCGAGCACCGCAATTGTAACCTTGGAGAACAATTGCCGGTTTGAATCTTTGAAATTGAAACTCGGACGGCTTAAACGAGAGTGCAATGACATGGGGACTTTAATGAGTGCCTTGGTGAAGTACGGAGACTCAGATAATACCAAGTATCCAGAGCCAGAAGGAGATAAAGCGGGAAAGGCCAGCAAGACTGGTAAACCGGCTTCAGCCAGTCCGATCACTTCAGGTGTGTTGGGCAAACGGAAACCGGAAAGCAGCTCCGATTTTGTGGCTAATACACAAGTTCAAGGCGGTTTTCAGGGAAATCAGCGGGGTCCCGCTCGCCAAGCCGGTGGAGGAAATCCGGGTTGGGAGCAGGATTTGGATCAACCCTGCATAAAGCATAGCGGGAATAAGGGGCCTGCACGGCACACTGCAAGAGAATGTCTGAACCCCACGATAGCAGGGAACGGCCATTTTAATCCTAATAGCCGGCCCCCGAATGCCGGTTTAGGGCCCGGGTTTTATGGCCCGGGTTACCAAGGGAACAATTTCGGTTCAGGATATAGGGGCAACAGCGGTTATCAAGGGAACAACGGCAGTTATCAATCCCGGCCAGGCGGCCCAGGCGGTCAAGGAAACTATAATGGTCAAGGAAGCCAATCACATTATCAAGGTGGTTATCAGAATCAGGGAAATCAGCCGTATCATCAAGGTGGTTACAACAATCAGAATAATCAGCAGCAGGGCCAAGGGAGTCACAATAACCAAGGAAATCAGCAGCAGCAGCGTCCGCAGCAACAACAGCAATCCGGGTACCAGAGTAATCCAAAGGAGTTGAGCAGTGGCCAATATCATGTTTTCACCACAAGTCTATGCAAAAGAGACCAGAAGGTTTTAAAGCGGACTGTTAATGCGGTAGAACCGGCGACACCGCAGTTTTTACGATGGTCAGAGCAGGCCATTGTTTGGAGCAGGGAGGACCACCCGTTACGGGTAGATAATCCGGGACATTTAGCCTTGGTAGTGGCACCTCAGGTGGGAGGATACCGGTTCACTAAAGTCCTCATGGATGGAGGTAGCAGTATCAATATATTATATTACGAGACTTTCCGTCGTATGGGTCTGACAGATAAACAATTAAGGACATCAAACACAGTGTTTCACGGGGTGGTTCCAGGTAAGTCAGCTTATCCGGTTGGTAAGATTGACTTAGAAGTTACCTTTGGAGATGAGCATGACTCTAGATCGGAGATGATCACCTTTGAAGTTGTCAAAATCAAAAGTCCATATCATGCTTTGTTTGGGAGGACGGTTTATGCTAAATTTATGGCTAGGCCATGTTATGTTTATCTGCAGCTCAAGATGCCGGGTCATAAAGGCACGATTACGGTGCACGACAGTCGTAAGATAGCAGTGGAATGTGAAGAAGGTGATGCAGCTTATGCAGAAGCGGTATGTTCCGCGGAAGAGTTAAAATTTTATAAAGATAATGTTGATCCGGCGGACATGACTCCGCTGAAGAAGCCAACCACTGAGCATGATCCGGCTTTGAAGTTCAAATCAGCGGAAGAGACTAAACAGGTCGATTTTGTGCCCGGAGATTCATCCAAGCAGTTCACCATCAGTGCTAACTTGGATCCTAAATAGGAAAGCGCGCTCATCGAGTTCATCCGTGAGAACCGGGATATCTTTGCATGGAAGCCCTCTGACATGCCTGGTATACCGAGGGAACTCGCTGAGCACAAGTTAAATATTGATCCGAAGTTTAAACCGGTAAAGCAGTATCTGCGCCGCTTCAACGAAGAGAGGCGCAAGGCTATAGGTGAAGAAGTGGCTAAGCTTTTGGCGGCAGGGTTCATAGTGGAAGTGTTTCATCCGGAATGGTTGGCCAACCCGGTGCTAGTTCTAAAGAAGAATGGGAAGTGGAGGATGTGCGTGGACTACACAGACCTCAATAAAGCTTGCCCAACTGATCCTTTTGCTCTACCTCGCATTGATCAGATTATTGATGCTACAGCAGGGTGTGAGCGGCTGAGTTTCCTGGATGCGTACTCAGGCTATCACCAGATCAAAATGGCAGTTGAAGACCAAGAGAAGACGGCATTCATAACCCCTTTTGGTGCTTTTTGCTATGTGTCTATGCCTTTTGGGCTCAAGTGTGCGCAGGCGACTTATCAGCGTTGTGTTCAGAATTGCTTGAAAGGGCAGATAGGAAGGAACGTACATGCTTATGTGGATGACATTGTGGTTAAGTCAAAGGAGGAGAGGACAATGATAGAAGATCTCAGAGAAACCTTTGATAATCTTCGGGCTTACAAAATGATGCTCAATCCGGAGAAATGTGCTTTTGGTGTCCCGGCCGGTAAGCTTTTGGGATTCCTGGTCTCAAACCGGGGAATAAAATCCAATCCGGAGAAGATCAAGGCCATCACATCTTTGACAAAACCGGCTTGCATTAACGATGTTCAGCGCATAGCTGGACGGATCACGGCTCTGAGCCGGTTCATCAGTCGCTTAGGAGAAAAGGCGATCCCGCTTTATCAAATGTTGAAGAAAACGGACCGGTTCATCTGGAGTGATGAAGCGAATACAGCGTTTGAGAATCTGAAACAGCAATTAGCGAAGCCGCCGGTTTTAGCCGCCCCTATTGACAAGGAGCCTTTGCTACTGTATGTTGCTGCAAACACACGGGCGGTTAGTGTTGCAATTGTGGTTGAGCGCAAGGAAGCAGGGAAAGAACATCCGGTTCAGCGTCCGGTCTACTATGTGAGTGAGGTACTCATCGAGTCCAAGCAAAGATACCCTCATTGGCAGAAATTGGTGTATGGGGTGTTCATGGCGAACCGGAAGTTGAAGCATTATTTCCAAGGGCATCCGATAACTGTGGTCAGCTCGGCTCCGTTGGGAGATATAATCCAGAATAGAAAAGCAACAGGCAGAATAGCCAAGTGGGCCATTGAGCTCAGTCCACATGAGTTGAAATATGTACCACGTACTGCTATCAAATCTCAGGCACTGGTGGACTTCATCAACGACTGGACAGAGTTGCAGACCCCGGAAGAAAAGCCGGATCTCACTTATTGGACGATTCACTTCGACAGTTCGAAACAGTTGGAGGGCTCAGGGGCCAGAGTGGTGTTAACTTCCCCCAGAGGTGATAAATTTTGTTATGTCCTCCGGTTGTTATTTCCTTGTACTAATAATGCAGCGGAATATGAAGCACTACTTCATGGTTTGCGGTTGGCGAAGGAGATGAATTTAAGCCGGGTTAAGTGCTTGGGCGATTCAGACCTGGTGGCACAGCAAGTTTCGGGCAAGTGGGATTCAAGGGATCCCCTCATGGCGGCTTATCGGCGAGAGGTTGAAGCGGTGGCAGGTTACTTCAAAGGGTATCAGGTGGAACACATAGACCGGCGGAAGAACGAAGCAGCTGACGCTTTAAGCCGGCTAGGTTCGCAACGTAAACCGGTACCACCGAACACCTTTTTAGATGAATTGCACAATCCTTCGGTTCAAGTACCTTCAGAGGACGATCTGGCTGTTCCGGACCGAGAGGCAAAGTTGGTTGCGGCAACCCATGTTATTCCGGATTGGACGATACCTTATTTGGTATATTTAAGCCGGGGAGAATTGCCAGAAGACGAAGGTGAAGCACGGCAGATAATCCGGCGTTCCAAGTCTATGACAATTGCCAATGGGGAGCTGTATCATCGTAGCACCTCTGGAGTATTTCAACGGTGTGTTTCAGCTGAGGAAGGTTGTGAGATTCTAAGGGAGATTCACGAAGGGGATTGCGGTCATCATGCCGGATCAAAATCTTTAGTAGCTAAGGTTTTCAGACATGGCTTTTATTGGTTAACCGCACATGCAGATGCAGCAGACCTGGTCCGCAAGTGTGACGCTTGTCAGAAGTTCTCAAGACATGCCCTTGTTCCGGCACAAGAACTCCGGATGATACCAATCACTTGGCCTTTTGCAACTTGGGGGCTTGACATGGTTGGTCCTTTCAAGAGGTCCCAAGATCAAAAAACTCATCTACTGGTGGCAGTAGACAAGTTTACAAAGTGGGTTGAGGCGGAACCTATAAGCAAGTGTGATGCGGCAACGGCGGTTAAGTTCATCAAAAAAGTAATATTCCGGTTTGGTTTTCCACACAGCATCATCACCGATAACGGTACCAATTTATCTCAGGGTGAGATGGAAGAATTCTGCCAACGAGAGCATATTCGTTTGGATGTATCTTCTGTGGCTCACCCCCAATCCAATGGTCAAGCAGAAAGGGCAAATCAGGAGATTTTGCGTGGAATCAAGCCCCGGCTTATGACACCTCTACAGAGAACCCCAGGGTGTTGGGTTGAAGAATTACCCTCTGTCCTTTGGAGCATTAATACTACACCAAATCGGTCTACAGGTTATACACCTTTCTTCATGGTTTACGGGGCAGAAGCAGTTCTTCCAAGTGACATACGCCATGATTCCCCAAGGGTGGCGGCCTATGTAGAAGCTATCAACGAAGAGTCAAGACAGGATAGTTTGGATCGGTTGGATGAAGAGCGTGACATAGCTGCAGCACGGTCAGCGATTTATCAGCAAGACCTGCGCAGATATCACAGCCGCCGGATCAGAACCAGGACATTCCAGGAGGGTGACTTGGTACTCCGGCTTATCCAAGATCAAACACACATGCACAAGCTATCTCCGCCATGGGAAGGGCCCTTTGTGATCAGCAAAAATTTACACAACGGGTCATACTATCTGGTGGACATTCGAGAGCACAAAGATTCACGGACATCAGAAGAGGAGACGAAAAGGCCGTGGAACATTGCTCATCTACGGCCGTATTATACTTGAGCCATAGGCTCCCATGTATCCTATGTATATATTATGAATAATGAATAAACCGGCACCCTCGGTAAACCGGGGGCTCAGCCTTTTTTTTCCACATACATCAAATTTGCGGCAAATGTCCATATCAGTTTGTTATCAAAGAAACATATTTCAATATTAGCTGGTTTTTAGAAACTAATCTTTGCAGGATATGTGAAGGAGCGGTAAAACTCACAAGAATAAAAGATCACGTCCGGTTCAGGAAGAAGAAAGCCCTGTATAAAGGAAAAGGAAAAAGAGGAACATTAGAGGCCCCTGAGGACAGTGGTTCGCCCACACACCCCTTGAATGGCTATGTTATGAAATTTTGGGTTCCCTGAACAGTGGTATCGCCCACGTTCAAATGATGACCCGGCCCCTGAGGACAGTGGTTCGCCCACACACCCCTTGAATGGCTATGTTATGAAATTTTGGGTTCCCTAAACAGTGGTATC
>LR738714.1:21652628-21784753 GCA_902687465.1 Secale cereale | reverse complement strand
GGCCCCTGAGGACAGTGGTTCGCCCACACACCCCTTGAATGGCTATGTTATGAAATTTTGGGTTCCCTGAACAGTGGTATCGCCCACGTTCAAATGATGACCCGGCCCCTGAGGACAGTGGTTCGCCCACACACCCCTTGAATGGCTATGTTATGAATTTTTGGGCTCCCTGAACAGTGGTATCGCCCACGTTCAAATGATGACCCGGCTCCCTGAACAGTTTTTGAGCCTGGCAGCTCTTTGAAAAAGCCTCGATTGCATATTTTGATTTACAATAATTATGTGTTTCTTGATGATTTCTGTGTTTCATAACCTTTCTAACCAAGGGGAACAGCTCTAGAAGTTGACCGTATATTTAATGTTATAAGTCTGGATCATGAACACCAGAGAAAGTTAAACCGGCGTTCATCGTAACCCGGTTCGACTTCATGATGAGCTGACAATTGGCAGCACGAGGTCAGATACAAGTTACAAATTGCTGAACCAAGCAAAGAAAAATTCATGGACAAGTTAAGACTGAAGAGTTTCAAGGGCTTATTAGAATAAATGAAGGCTGATTAAGGTAATTTTAAAAAACACCTTGCCGGTTTAAGGTATTTTGGCTAAATGCAATTAAGGTATCACAGTTATTTATCAAAGATATGCTTGTTTATTATATCAAGAGAGCAAGTTAATCCGTCCAGTGGTCAAACCACTAGGACATATTTTTCATCTTTTTTATGGTCAGGGCAAGAAATCCGCATCAATCAACAAGTCAGCGAAAGAGTACTTTATAAACGACCAAAAGCCGGATCACAGTGCATTAAATTTCAGCTAAAGCCTATTACAAGGCATGAAAGCCAAATAGTTGGAAGCATTGTTTATGGAATAGCAATTGTGATTACAGCAATAACACTTAAGATTCCGTTCCTCCCTGCCGGGATGATTGGCCACCATCTGGTTCCGGAACATCTTCCTCCTCGTGAAGCGGCGGGAAATCTGGTGCACGCCAATCAATCTTGGCCAAGGCACGGAAATACATTTCATCGTTGATCAACTCAGCAGGATCAATATCAGGAGCAAAAGTGTGAGGACGAACCGGCGGAGTTAAATTTGCAACATCGTAAACCGGTCGTTCCACACGCTCGTTTTGCAGATCATATGCTGGGTGGTATCGAGACAAATCAGTTTCCACCGCAATCTTGCTAGAAAGTGGACGCATTTCCTTTGTCAGAGCGTACAGATCTCTCTCACCAAATGCTGAACCGTCTTCTTTGGTGTCAGGAAAACCGGTCAACACTTCTGCCGGATCAATGTCTGGAACCCAAGCTTTAGCCCTTGTCAGGGCCAGAAGAGCACCTCCTCGGGCAGCCGATTTCTTCACCTCTTCAAGACGAGTTGGCAGAATTGACAAGCTGTTCAAAGTAGCCTTGATGGTTGAAGGAGCCGGTTTACCAAAGGAGGTAGCGCTGATAATCCTTTGCGCTCCAGAGTACAGTTGCTCCACCAAAGTATAGCAGGCCTTCAGTTTCTTCCGTACATCATCCCCAAGATGGGAGACACGGCGTCCTACATGCAACAAGAAAAGTTAAACCGATACAAATCACAGATTGCAAAGATAACAGACAAGAATTCAGATTATGTTTACCAAAGATAGCAGAGGTCATCAAATCAATCTGACATTTTAACCCGGTCAATTCTTCAGTAACCGGGTTAAGTGCTCCTTCGGCATCCTGAATACGTTTTTCAAGATCCTTCTTCTGGACTTCAAAAGCAGTCCGTTCTTCATCAAAGAATTTCTTCAAGTCTTCGGCAGTTTTTAAACTGACTTGAAGTTCTTTCTTTGCCTTTGAAGCGGCTGCCTCAGTCTCTATAAGCCGGCTTCGAAGCTCACTGTTTTCCACAGCATTCCGGTTCAGCTCAGCCTGTAGACAAAAGTTCAAAGGTAAGATTAGAAATGACAAGTCTCAAGCACACAACCAAGTTGTATACTTGACACTTGGGGGCTAATGGCAGTTGAAGCGATGCATCAGAGATAAATTTTTACAAGTCTCAAGCACACAACCAAGTTGTATACTTGACACTTGGGGGCTAATGGCAGTTGAAGCAATACATCAGAGACAATTTTTACAAGTATCAACTACATAACCAAGTTATCTACTTGATACTTGGGGGCTAATGTATGCATCAGCAGTTAAAAACTACAAAGTTCCGGATTACCTTCAATAAAGAAGATAAACCGGAACTTGGGGGCTGGTAGAAGATAAAGATGCGTCAAAACAAAGCAAAATCAGAACAGGAAAGCTTACTTCGTATTTCTCTCTCATCAAGTTTACTAAGCTGGCTTCATAGTCCCGGCTGCTGTGGAGCCGGCTCAAATATCCGGAATAAAGGTCTTGAGCACTCATACTCGAAAGACTGGATATGTCCATACTCCATTTCCCCTTTTCCTGAGTTACTTTCTCCGCTTTAGCAGTATGTTTTGCTAAAACGGTGGGTTTGGCTGGCGCAACATAAGCAGCGCCAGTAACCACAACGTCAGGGGAAGTGGGTGCGTTTGGAGGTGTAACTTCAGCTTGAGCCGGATCAGGAGACCCCGGGTTAACTTGAGGAGAACTAACCCGGGCCGGACTTGGTGGATCTTGGGCAGCATCAGTAGCAGGAGTATCAAGAACAGGTTCTTGAACCGGAGTTACAGGAGTACCTTCAGGAGGGATAGCTGTTGACGGCTCAATTACTGGTTCATCAGTAGAAGGATCAGCAACAGGCTTCTTACCCTTAGCTCTTTTGCTGGGTTTCGGTTTGCTGGAAAAACAAGCAAAGATAAGTCAGCATTATAAAGAAAAAGAAGATTATAAACCGGAAAAAGTAAAGAGAATTACCCTGGGACAGTCTTTAAAGGTGGAAGCTGTGTCGCGGTTGATTCGCCAGATGAAGACAGTGGAGTTTCCTGATAATCAGGATCAGTCGGTTTAAGTGGTTTTCTGATAAGACCGGCCTTGGGGTGAAGAAGAGTTGGAGAGAGCATCACCTCAGCGCGGCGTTTTCGAGCCGGAGTTAGCGAAATTCCAGAGGATTCCACTGCCAAGCCGCTATGGCGAGTGGTCCAGCGCAAAGCTTCGTGCTGTTGTTTCTTCAAAGTAAAATTGGGATCCAACTTAGCATAAGGATGAGAAAATTGATACTTTCTAACAGTCCGACGGATCTTTTGAGGAGGGGGTTCTGAATCGGAAGAAATAAGGGTTACCTCAATCTCCGCCGGGTTATCACCTTCGAGTGGATCCTGTGAAAAGGGCAACATTAGAGATATCAACAAGTATATGAAGACAAAATGTAAACCGGGGTAAGGCGTACCTCGGAGTCCGGATCATCATCTTCAGAAGGAGAACCGGCGTCAACGGCTGCTTTCCTTTTCTTATTTGCAAAAGTCTTTCGGCGAGTTTGCCTTGCAGGTTTTTCCTGAGGTTTCCTCCTCCAGAAAGGATCATCAGTCTAAATGAAAAAAGGGAAGGCAAGTAAAAGACGGTTCAAAAAGGGACGGCCTATAAAGTACAAGTTAAAGACACTTACCTCAGGCAGCTTATTTTTCTTGAAGTATGGGGCCAAACCAACTCTAGTGCAGTCTGTTAGAGCAGGATTGACAATCTTCTTGGCCGATTCAATCACTTCCGATTCAGACAACTTCTCCTTAGAAAACCTCTGAGGGTCATCCGATTTACCAGAGTAATTGCACATCAAATCAGGGCGCCGGCTTAAGGGAAGGATACTCCATGATAACCAGCAGCGAAGGAAATCTGTGCCGATCAGGCCATTCGCCATGAAAGCTCTCAGCTTGGAGAGTTGAGGAGAAAACTGGATCCGTTCAGCAGCGCTTAATCGTTGCGGCAAGGGGTGATTTGCCGGGATACGAGTTTCACGATAACCCGGCAAAGGGTTTTCACCTTCAGGGGATGTGTCTATACAATAAAACCAAGACTTATTCCAGTCCTTGGGGTGAGTGTGTAAAGAGGCGTGTGGGAAAACTGCATCCCTCCTTTTCTGAATACTGATACCACCAAGCTCTTGGTGAGGCCCGCTGGTGAACTCAGTACGCCGGTTTGCATGGAAGAAATCCCGAAAAAGATCAACCGAAGGCTCTTCTTGCAGATACGCTTCAGAAAAAACTTGGAAATCACAAATATTGGAAACGGAGTTTGGCCCGATATCCTGTGGATGCAGTTGGAAGGTGGCAAGGACGTCCCGGAAAAATTTTGAACCGGGGGGAGAGAAACCCCTGGAGATGTGATCCAGAAATACAATCACTTCCCCGGACCTAGGAGCGGGAGGACACTCATTACCCGGAGCGCGCCATTTCAATTCGGCCTGAGGACCTAACGTGCCAATGCTTGATAGTTTGACTAAATCCTCTTCAGTCACGACAGAACGAACCCAGTCGCACGAAACGTACTGCTTAGCCATTTGAGCAAGGTGCTGAAGAAGAGAAAATGCAAAGACGGATTATGAAAAAGCAACGATCCGGGATTTATTCATGATATGCAATGGTTAAAACGGAGAATTATTTGGCAAGAGTAAACCGGCAATTATGAAACAGAGTTTTATCATTTCCGGTTTAAATGGCAGTTGAAGAGGAATAGTTTAAAGTTATTGCATCAGATTATATCATTTCCGGTTTATGACATGATGATTTAAACCGGAGCATACTTAGCAGATCTATTGAAGAGAAAAACAGGTTTTCAATGCATTGTTAAGAAGGAATAGATCTGAGCATAAGGGAATAAAGAAACGAAAATTGCACGGAAAATCTACAGAGGTCCAAATCAGAGCAGATAAGTTTACAAGATGTACATAGAAAGGAGACCTAAAGCAGGCAACAGCAGAAATAAAAATGGCAAGATCTAAAGTATCTGGCGCATTTACAGCAAGATCAGAAAGGTAAAGATATTACGGAGTTGCAGGTTTCAGAGAAAGAACAGTATGAAGCTCGCGGAGAACTCTAATGGCGGAACGTATAAAGCTACAAGGTCACTATGACGAAGATCTAATCTGATGCTAAGCGAGAGACCTATGGACTAGGGTTTGAAGATTACAAGATTTCTATGAGAAAAAGATCTACGAAGGGACGGAGCTTCATCGGAAGCCCTAATGGCGGAAGAACACAGGCGAAGCAATGGCGGACACAGATCTACGGAGAGGTGGATAAACGTACCAGGGACAGCGAGAATCGGCGGCGGAGAGAATCTGGTCAAAGCTCAGGTTGATGCAGCGGCCGGTCAAAGGCTGAAGATCCTGCGGTCGTCGGTGGCGTTCTTGAGCTCAAGCAGCAATGAAGGTTTGCGGGACAGGAAGCGGAAGGAGGAAGAAGACGCGAGAAGGAAGAATGAGGAGGGGCGGTACTATTTATAGACAGAGAGGCAGATATGAAGCGACAGGTGCGGTAATCAAGGGAGAAAAATCGGATAAAGATCCGTTGAACGCCTCGATTCTCGGGATAACCATTAAAAACAAGCTGCAGTACAGCTCGCGGCGTTAAATGCGGAGATGATGTCATTGTCAGACTTTAATGATTTTGGAGGATGACGTCAGAGCCGGTTTACAAAAAATGAAGACAGAAGAGAAGTTGCAGAAGACGATGGAGACTGATATGAACAAGTTCAAATCATTCTGGGGCCTAATGTCAGGGATATGGTTAATAGGTATAAACCGGATATTGTAAACCGGCTTAACTATATCGTACTTGATTTATTATTAGTAGAAAGTACGGCCCATGAGATTTCAAGGCCCATGTATAGAAATACGGTTTGTGAACCGCCAAAGAGATGTAACTTGAGAGATAAGAAAGGAAGAGCAGAAACCGAGGCGGACACGATTATGAGCCGGCCTCGGTATTCTGTAAACCGGACCAGGCGTCACCTCTATATAAAGGGACGACCCGGCACCGGTTCAAGGACAAGCAACAATCAATCCGTCGAGACGCAGGCAAGCGATTCCGCTCCCTGTAATCCGACGCCCAAGTAATACCAAGCCAACTAGACGTAGGCTTTTACCTTCTCGAAGGGGCCGAACTAGTATAAAACCCTTTGTGTCCTTTGTGTGCCATGAACCCTTTCAAGCTAACCCGTGCGGTGGTTCCATCATCAAGTCCGTTAAACCGGACATCTGCCGTGTTAATTCCACGACAGACATCGGAAGGGTTCCGGGGATCATCAGAGAAAAACTGGAGTACCGGGAGGTTACCGAAACCCGCCGGGGGGCTAATGGGCCTTAGTGGGCTTTAGAGGAGAGAGAGAGGGGCTGGCTAGGGCTGGGCTGCGTGCCCCCCAAGCCTAGTCCGAATTGGACTAGGGGAAGGGGCGGCGCCCCCTCCTTCCTTCTCCTCCTCTCCTTCCCTCCCCCCTCTCCTACTCCTACTAGGAAAGGGGAGTCCTAGTCCTAGTGGGAGTAGGACTCCCCCCTTGGCGCGCCCTCCTCCTAGGCCAGCCGCCTCCTCCCTCTCGCTCCTTTATATATGTGGGGAGGGCACCCCTTGGAGACACACCAATTGTTCCAAGCGGTGTGCGGTGCCCCTCTCCACAGATACACACCTCGGTCATATCGTCGCAGTGCTTAGGCGAAGCCCTGCGCTGGTAACTTCATCATCACCGTCACCATGCTGTCGTGCTGATGAAACTCTCCTAAGACGCTCAACTGGATCAAGAGTTTGTGGGACGTCATCGAGATGAACGTGTGCTGAACGCGGAGGTGCCGTACGTTCGGTGCTTGGATTGGTTGAATCACAAAGACGTTCGACTACATCAACCACGTTACTAAACGCTTCCGCTTTCGGTATACGAGGGTACATTGACACAGTCTCCGCTCATTGTTATGCTTCTGCTAGATAGATCTTGAGTGATCGTAGGTATTTTTTTTAAAAAATACTACGTTCCCCAACAATGGCATCAGAGTCAGTTTTATGCGTAGAGGATATGCATGAGTAGAACACAGTGAGTTGTGAGCAATAATAGTCATACTGCTTACCAGCATGTCATACTTTGGTTCGGCGATATTGTGAGATGAAGGGGCCCAGACCGACATTAGGCATACGCTTACATGAGACTGGTTTCACTGTTACGAGCACTCGTTGCTTAAAGGTGACTGGTGGGTATCTGTCTCTCTCACTTTAGTTGAATCGAGTGTGGCTATGCCCGGTCCTTGTGAAGGTTAAAATAGCACACTTGATGAAAAATCGTTGTGGTTTTGTATGCGTAGGTAAGAACGGTTCTTGCTAAGCCCGTAGTAGCCACGTAAAACTTGCAATAACAAAGTAGAAGACGTCTAACTTGTTTTTTCAGGGCATGTTGTGATGTGATATGGTCAAGACGTGATGGGTTATACGTTATTGTATGAGATGATCATGTTTTGTAAATTATCGCCAACTAGCAGGAGCCTTATGGTTGTCTCTTTATTGTATAAATTGCGAAGGCCATGTAATTGCTTTACTTTATCACTATGAGTTATCGATAGTAGTAGTAGCAATAGTTGGCGAGACGACCACGACGCTACGATGCAGATCATGGTGTCAAGCCGGTGACGATGGAGATCATGAAGATGCTTTGGAGATGGAGATCAAAAGCACAAGATGATGATGGCCATATCATGTCACATATTATGATTCCATGTGATTTTTATCTTATTTTTCTTCTTATTTTGCTTAGTACGGCGGTAGCATTATAAGATGATCCCTTACTAATTTTCAAGGTACAAGTGTTCTCCCTAAGTATGTGATACGTCTCCAACATATCTATAATTTTTTATTGTTCCATGCTATTATATTATCCTTCTAGGATGTTTTATGGGCTTTTATATACACTTTTATATGATTTATGGGACTAACCTATTAACCCAGAGCCTAGTGCTAGTTTCTGTTTTTCTCCTGTTTTAGGGTTTCGCAGAAAAGGAATATCAAACGGAGCCCAGGTGATTTTTGGACCAGAAGAAGCCCACGGAGTACCGGAGGGAGACGAGAAGACCCACGGGCTGCCCACGAGGGTGGGGGGGGGGGGGCGCCCCCTACTAGGCGTGCCCCCTGCCTCGTGGATAGCCCGTAGACCCCCTTTGCTTGGCCCCAACTCCAACACCTCCTATATATACTGAAACCTCCAGAAAGTAACCTAGATCGGGAGTTCCGCTGCCGAAAGCCTCTATTGCCACCGAAAACTAATCTAGACCCCGTTCCGGCACCCTGCCGGAGGGGGAATCCCTCTCCGGTGGCCATCTTCATCATCCCGGTGCTCTCCATGACGAGGAGGGAGTAGTCCACCCTCGGGGCTGAGGGTATGTACCAATAGCTATGTGTTTGATCTCTCTCTCTCTCTCTCTCTCTCTCGTGTTCTTGAGATGGCACGATCTTGATGTATCGCGAGCTTTGCTATTATAGTTGGATCTTATGATGCTTCTCTCCTACTACTCTCTTGTAATGGATTGAGTTTTCCCTTTGAAGTTATCTTATCGGATTGAGTCTTTAAGGATTTGAGAACACTTGATGTATGTATTGCGTGGGATACCCGTGGTGACAATGGGGTATTCTTTCGATTCACTTGATATATGTGTTGGTGATCAACTTGCGGATTCCGTGACCTTGGGAATCTATGCATAGGGGTTGGCACATGTTTTCGTCTTGACTTCCGGTAGAAACTTTGGGGCACTATTTGAAGTTCTATGTGTTGGTTGAATAGATGTTTCTGAGATTGTGTGATGCATATCTTATAATCATAACCATGGATACTTGCGGTGATAATGGAGTATCTAGGTGACATTAGGGTTTTGGTTGATTTGTGTCTTAAGGTGTTATTCTAGTACGCACTCTATGATAGATCGAACGGAAAGAATAGCTTTGTGTTATTTTACTACGGACTGTTGAATAGATTGATCAGAAAGAATAACTTTGAGGTGGTTTCGTACCCTACCATAATCTCTTCGTTTGTTCTTCGCTATTAGTGACTTTGTAGTAACTCTTTGTTGCATGTTGAGGGATAGTTATATGATCCAGTTATGTTATTATTGTTGAGAGAACTTTCACTAGTGAAAGTATGAACCCTAGGCCTTGTCTCCTATCATTGCAACACCGTTTATGCTCACTTTTACCTTTAGTTACCTTGCTGTTTTTATATTTTCAGATTACAAAAACCTATATCTACCATCCATATTGCACTTGTATCACTATCTCTTCGCCGAACTGGTGCACCTATACAATTTACCATTGTATTGGGTATGTTGGGGACACAAGAGACTCTTTGTTATTTGGTTGCAGGGTTCCTTGAGAGAGACCATCTTCATCCTACGCCTCCCCGGATTGATAAACCTTAGGTCATCCACTTGAGGGAAATTTGCTACTGTCCTACAAACCTCTGCACTTGGAGGCCCTACAACGTCTACAAGAAGAAGGTTGTGTAGTAGACATCAAGCTCTTTTCTGGCGCCATTGCCGAGGAGGTGAGTGCTTGAAGGTATATCTTTAGATCTTGCAATCAAATCTTTTAGTTTCTTGTTTTATCACTAGTTTCGTTTGTAAAAGAAAACTACAAAAAATGGAATTAAGGTTGCCTCATATGCTTCATCTTTTTAATATCTTTCGTGAAAATGATGGGAAGGAAAATTGTTCTCAAGTACTAGAAGAAGAATTACATAGAATGCTTGGCATAAAATATGTTCATAATGAGCATGATTGCAATGTTGTTCGTGTGAATCCTTTGAATATCCATGATGCTAATGATATGCAAAGCCACAAGCTTGGGGAAGCTATGTTTGATGAAGATGATATTTTTAGTCCCCCAAGTTTTGATGAAAAAATTTATTATGATGAAAGCATGCCTCCTAATGAAAGTGGATTTGGAGAGGTCATGACTTTATTTAGTGATGAATCCACTATTTCGGAAGAGGTTCCAATTGATTATGAGAACAAAGTTGCTATCTATGATGATTATTGTGATGACTTGTATGCTATTAAGAATAATGATAACCATGAAACTGGTCATCATGATTTTAGTTTTCAATTGTATTATGCTTCACATGATAGTTATTTTGTTGAGTTTGCTCCCACTACCATTCTGAATGAGAAGAATTTTGCTTATGTGGAGAGTAATAAAATTTATATGCTTGGGGATCATGAAAAGAATGCTTTATGTGATGGTTATATTGTTGAATTCATTCATGATTCTACTGAAAATTATTATGAGAGAGGATCATATGCTTCTACATATTGCAATAATATCAAGTTTCCTCTCTATGTGCTTAAAGTTTTGAAGCTATGCTTGTTTTGCTTTCCTATGCTAGTTGATTATTGTTCCCATAAGTTGTTTTCTCACAAAATCCCTATGCATAGGAAGTGGGTTAGACCTAAATGTGCTAGTTATATTCTTCATGATGCTCTCTTTATGTTTCAATTATTATCTTTTATATGAGCATCATTGAAATCATCATGCCTAGCAAGGGGCGTTAAACGATAGCGCTTGTTGGGAGGAAACCCTACTTTATTTTATTTTCTTTGCTTTTGCTTATGTTTAGGAATAAATATTGCATCTAGCTTCTGCTTAGATGTGGTTTTGTGTTTTTTAGTGTTTGTTCCAAGTAGAACCTTTGGGAAGACTTGTGTGAAGTTTATATGATCTTGCTATGAAAAACAGAATCGTTAGCGCTCACTAGAATAGTCACCAGATTTTACTAGGGTGTGCTATTTAGTTGATTCTTTTTGAAGATGATTAATAGACAAATTTCCTCACATTTACCAATTTATTACAATTTTTTTGGAGTTATAGAAGTATCCGAAAGTTACAGATTACTACAGGCTGTTCTGTTTTTGACAGATTCTGTTTTTCGTGTGTTGTTTGCTTATTTAGATGAATCTATGAGTAGTATTGGAGGATATGAATCATAGAGAAGTTGGAATACAGTAGGTTTAACACCAATATAAACAAAGAATGAGCTCATTACAGTACCTTTGAGTGGTGGTTTGTTTTCTTATACTAACGGAGCTCACGAGATTTTTGTCTAAGTTTTGTGTTGTGAAGTTTTCAAGTTTTGAGTATTGCTTTGATGGACTATGGAACAAAGAGCAGCAAGAGCATAAGCTTGGGGATGCCCAAGGCACCCCAAGGTAAAATTCAAGTACAACCAAAAGCCTAAGCTTGGGGATGCCCCGGGAAGGCATCCCCTCTTTCGTCTTCATCCATCGGTAACTATAATCGGGACTATATTTTTATTCACCACATGATATGTGTTTTGCTTGGAGGGTCAATTTGTTTTATTTTGTTTTGCTTGCTGCTTGAATAATATCCCAAGATATGAAATTCTGAAATGTTAGAGAGTCTTCACATAGTTACATAATTATTCAACTACTCATTGATCTTCACTTATATCTTTTGGAGTAGTTTGTTGGTTGCTCTAGTGCTTCACTTATATCTTTTAGAGCACGATGGTGATTTTATTTTGAAGAAATTGTTGATCTCCCATGCTTCACTTATATCCTTTTGAGAGTCTATTAGAACAACATGGTAATGTGCTTTGGCTATTAAACCAACATTCACATGATAGGCATCCAAGATGAATGTAGTAAAAACTTTCATACTAAGTGCATTGAATATGATGAGAAGTTGGATGCTTGACAATTGTTTTGAGATATGAGGATAGTGATATTAGAGTCATGCTAGTGGAGTTATTATGAAATTGAGAAATACTTGTGTTACAGTTTGTGATTCCCGTAGCATGCACGCATGGTGAACCGCTGTGTGACAAAGTTAGAGCATGAGGTATTTGTAGAGTGTCATCCTTTGTGTGGAGGTCGGGGGCGCGCGATGGTTAACTCCTAACAACCTCCCCCATAGGAGCATGCGTTGATTGCTTTGTTTTGATGACTCGTACATTTTTGCAATAAGTATATGAGTTCTTTATAACTAATGTTGAGTCCATGGATTATACGCACTCTCACCCTTCCACCATTGCTAGACTCTCTTGTACCGCGCAACTTTCGCCGGTACCATACACCCACCATATACCTTCCTCAAAATAGCCTGATACGTCTCCAACGTATCTATAATTTTTGATTGTTCCATGCTATTATTTATGATGCTTTGGATGTTTAATGCGCTTTGTTATACACTTTTATATTATTTTTGGGACTAACCTATTAACCCAAAGGCCCAGTCCAGATTGCTATTTTTTTTGCCTATTACAGGGTTTTACAGAAAAGGAATATCAAACAGTGTCCAAACAAAATAAAACTTCGGGAGATATATTTTTGAAGCAAAATACGCACGGGAGGCTTGAGAACCACATAATAGGGCACACGTGGCGTCCACGAGAGTGGGGAACGCGCCCCCCTATAGGGCGCGCCCCCTGCCTCGTGGGCCCCACGTTTTGCCCCCGGTGCCCTCCTTCCTCCTATATATACCTACGTACCCCGAAACCATCAGAAAAATAGAGAAAACCCTAGTTCCACCGCTGCAACCTTCTGTTCCCGTGAGATCCCATCTTGGGGCCTGTTCCGTAGCTCCGCCGGAGGGGGGATCTACCACGGAGTGCTTCTACATCATTATCATCGCCTCACCATGAGTTATGAGTAATTTACAACACAGCTTCGGGTCCATAGCTAGTATCTAGATGGCTTCTTCTCTCTCTTTGGATCTCAATACCAAGTTCTCCTCGGTCTTAGAGAAGATCTATTCGATGTAATCTCTTTTTGCGGTGTGTTTGTCGAGATCCGATGAATTGTGGGTTTATGATCAAGATTATCTATGAGAACTATCTGGTTCTTTTCTGAACTCTTTATGTATGATTATAATATCCTTGCAAGTCTCTTCTAATTATTGGTTTGGTTTGGCCTACTAGATCTATAGTTCTTGCAATGGGAGAAGTTCTTGGCTTTGGATTCGATCTTGTGATGTCCTTTCCAAGTGACAGTAGGGGTAGCAAGGCACGTATTGTATTGTTGCCATCGAGGATAAAAAGATGGCGTTTATATCATGTTATTTGAGTTTATCCCTCTACATCATGTCATCTTGCTTAAGGCGTTACTCTGTTCTTATGAACTTAATACTCTAGATGCATGCTGGATAGCGGTCAATGTGTGGAGTAATAGTAGTAGATGCAGAATCGTTTCGGTCTACTTGTCTTGGACATGATGCCTATATATAATGATCATGCCTAGATAATCTCATAAGTATTCGCTTTTCTATCAATTGCTCGACAATAATTTGTTTACCCGCCGTAAAATACCGCTATCATGAGAGAAGCCACTAGAGAAACCTATGCCCCCCGGGTCTATTCTCAACATATCAATCTACAATCACTTTACTTTTCCGCTTTTACTTTCTGTTCTTATATCCAAAAATACCAAAAATATCAAACTATCCTATCTATCAGATCTCACTTTCGTAAGTGACCGTAAAGGGATTGACAACCCCTTATCGCGTTGGCTGCCAAGTTCTTATTTGTTTGTGCAGGTGCGAGGGACTCGCGCGTGGTCTCCTACTGGATTGATACCTTGGTTCTCAGAAACTGAGGGAAATACTTATGCCACTGTGCTGCATCACCCTTTCCTCTTCGAGGGAATACTACACAAGCTCGAGAAGTAGCAAGAAGAATTTCTGGCGCCGTTGCCGGAGAGGCTTACGCAAAAGTCATATACCAAGTACCTATCACAAACCCTTATCCTTCGCATTACATTTATTTGCCTCTCATTTTCCTCTCCCCCACTTCACCCTTGCCGTTTTATTTGCCCTTCTTTTGCCGTGTGTTTATCGTTCGCTTGCCCTCATGTCTGAGATGGAGGAAGATTTTATCGAGAAGGGTAGTAATGTTGAGGGCAACGTCTATGTTAACCCCCCGGATGAAACTACCACTTTACATATTAAGAAATTCCGGGTTGGTAGTGGTAAAATCATTGGAAAAGGAGTTCTTCAAGACTTCTTTACTTGTGCCGGTGCCTTGCCCACTATGGGTGGATATATTCTTCACAGAACTACTAGCCTTGCGGATGCTATATCTATGCTTGTAGTTGAAATTGAAAGGCAATTTATCCATATGCATCCCTGTATTCAGAGAATCATTCTGGAGTTTTCCAATATTGAGCATCCTTCTATTAAGCGTGCAACTACTATCTTTTTGGCTCATGAATTTAGATTTATCATGGAAGAGGCCAAAGAAATCTTTGCTCATTACGGGGTAGATGCTGGTCGACCTCCCATAGAGGCTATCTTATTTAATCAAGAATACATAATGCGATTGGGATCTCCTGATCATGTTGCTTTTAATGAAAACCTTAGAAAAAAGGTTTCTACCAATGTCTTGGTTGATAGAATTTCTGAGTTGAATGACGATTTTGCTATTCAAAACAATGGGTTGGGCTTCTCCCTTGAGCGAAGGCTCATGACCTTCTGCCAAAAGAATGCCTATAATGATGAATTGGTTGTACACTATAAAGGGCCAAAGGAGGAACCTATACCTCCTGAGCTTGATATGGGGGACTTTTGTCCCATTAAATTTAGCCCTTTTGATTACTTTTGCTTGCCACAGAGAAAATTTGCTGCTGAACGTAGGGAATATGAGATGAGTTTTCGCGATATATCGTATCATTATGGCATTCCCTAGATGTATCCATGTATCGTGCCTAAAGAGGGGCGTAAAACGATAGCGCTTGCTGGGAGGCAACCCAATTTTGTTTTATTTTTGCTTATGTTTAGGAATAAATATTGCATCTAGCATCTGTTTAGATGTGGTTTTGTGTTTTAATTAGTGTTTGTGCCAAGTAGAACCTTTGGGAAGACTTGTGTGAAGTTTATATGGTCTTGTTGTGAAAAACAGAATCGTTAGCGCTCGCTAGAATGGTCACCAGATTTTGCTGGAGTGCGCTATTTAGTTGATTCTTTTTGCAGATGATTAATAGACAAATTCCCCACGTTTACCAATTTATTTCAATATTTTTGGAGTTACAGAAGTATGCGAAAGTTACATATTACTACAAACTGTTCAGTTTTTGACAGATTCTATTTTCCGTGTGTTGTTTGCTTATTTTGATGAATCTATGAGTAGTATTGGGGAGTATGAATCATAGAGAAGTTGGAATACAGTAGGTTTAAAACCAATATAAACAAAGAATGAGTTCATAACAGTACCTTTGAGTAGTGGTTTGTTTTCTTATACTAACAGAGCTGACAAGTTTTTTGTCTAAGTTTTGTGTTGGGAAATTTTCAAGTTTTGTGTATTGCTTTGATGGACTATGGAACAAAGAGTGGCAAGAGCCTAAGCTTGGGGATGCCCAAGGCACCCCAAGATAAAATTCAAGGACAACCAAAAGCCTAAGCTTGGGGATGCCCCGGGAAGGCATCCCCTCTTTCGTCTTCATCTATCGCTAACTAAACTCGGAGCTATATTTTTATTCACCACATGATATGTATTTTACTTGGAGCGTCATGGATCATTTGAGTCTTTGCTTGTTAGTTTGCCACAATTATCCTTGCTGGACACACCTTTTTGAGAGACATAAATATGGACTAGGAATTGTTAGAACACTCTATGTGCTTCACTTATATCTTCTGAGTTGAGTAGTTTTTGCTCTATTGCTTCACTTATATCTTTTAGAGCACGGTGGTAATTATATTTTGTAGAAATTGTTAATCTCTCATGCTTCACTTATATCCTTTTGAGAGTCTATTAGAACAGCATGGTAATGTGCTTTGGCTATAAAACTGGCCTTCACATGATAGGCATCCAAAATCAATGCTGTAAAATCTTTCATACTAAGTGCATTGAATATGAAGAGAAGTTGGATGCTTGATAATTGTTTTGAGATATGAGGATAGTGATATTATTGTCATGCTAGTGAAGTTATTATGAAATTGATAAACACTTGTGTTAAGGTTAGTGATTCCCGTAGCATGCACGTATGGTGAACCGCTATGTGACGAAGTTAGAGCATGAGGTATTTGTAGAGTGTCATCCTTTGTGTGGAGGTCGGGGCGCGCGATGGTTAACTCCTACGAATCTCCCCCTAGGAGCATGCGTTGATTGCTTTGTTTTGATGACTAGTAAATTTTTGCAATAAGTATATGAGTTCTTATGACTAATGTTGAGTCCATGGATTATACGCACTCTCACCCTTCCACCATTGCTAGCCTCTCACATACCGTGCAACTTTCGCCGGTACCATACACCCACTATATATCCTTCCTCAAAACAGCCACCATATATCTTCCTCAAAAGAGCCACCATATCTACCTATCATGGCATTTTCATAGCCGTTCCGAGATATATTGCCATGCAACGTTCCACCCTTCCGTTCATATGACACGCTTCATATCGTCATATTGCCATGCATGATCATGTAGTTGACATCGTATTTGTGGCAAAGCCACCATGCATAATTTTTCATACATGTCACTCTTGATTCATTGCACATCCCGGTACACTGCCGGAGGCATTCATATAGAGTCATACTTTGTTCTAGTATCGAGTTATAATATCGAGTTGTAAATCAATATAAGTGTGATGATCATCATTATTAGAGCATTGTCCCATGTGAAGAAAGGCCGAACAAAAGAAAAGGCCCCTCCAAAAAAAAAGAGAAAAGAAAAAAGGGACAATTGGTACTATCTTTTTCCACACTTGTGCTTCAAAGTAGCAGCATGTTCTTCATGATAGAGAGTCTCATGTTTAGTCACTTTCATATAACTAGTGGGGATTTTTATTATAGAACTTGGCTTGTATATTCCAACGATGGGCTTCTTCAAATGCCCTACGTCTTCATGAGCAAGCAAGTTGGATGCACACCCACATAGTTTCTTTTGTTGAGCTTTCATACATATTTAGCTCTAGTGCATCCGTTGCATGGCAATCCCTACTCACTCACATTGATATCTATTGATGGGCATCTCCATAGCCCGTCAATACGCCTAGTTGATGTGAGACTATCTCCCTCCTTTTTGTCTTCTCCGCAACCACCATTCTATTCCATATAGTGCTATGTCCATGGCTCACGCTCATGTATTGCATGAAAGTTGAAAGGTTTGAAAGAATAGAGTATGAAAACAAGTGCTTGGCTGTAACAGGGGTTGTGTAGGATATGGATATTTTGTGTGATGAAGAGGGAGCATAGCCAGGCTATATGATTTTGTAGGGATAACTTTCTTTAGCCATAGTATTTTGAGAAGACATGATTGCTTTGTTAGTATGCTTGAAGTATTATTATTTCTTATGTCAATATAGACTTTTGTCTTGAATCTTTCAAATCTGAACATTCATGCCACAATTAAGAGAATTGCATTGAAAACTATGTTGGTTAGCATTCCACATCAACAATTCTGTTTTTATCATTTACCTACTCGAGGACGAGCAGGAATTAAGCTTGGGGATGCTTGATACGTCTCCAACGTATCTATAATTTTTTATTGTTCCGTGCTATTATTTATGATGTTTTGGATGTTTAATGGGCTTTGTTATACACTTTTATATTATTTTTGGGACTAACCTATTAACCCAAAGGCCCAGTCCAGATTGTTGTTTTTTTTGCCTATTTCAGGGTTTTACAGAAAAGGAATATCAAACGGAGTCCAAACAGAATGAAACTTCGGGAGAGATATTTTTGGAGCAAAATACGCACGGGAGACTTGAGAACCATGGAGTAGGGCACACGTGGCGTCCACGAGGGTGGGGGCGCCCCCTCTAGAGCGCGGCCCCCTGCCACGTGGGCCCCACGTTTGGCCCCCGGTGCCCTCCTTCCTCCTATATATACCTACGTACCCCGAAACCATCAGAAAAACAGAGAAAACCCTAGTTCCACCGCCGCAACCTTCTGTTCCCGTGAGGTCCCATCTTGGGGCCTATTCTGGAGCTCCGCCGGAGGGGGGATCTACCACGGAGTGCTTCTACATCATCATCATCGCCTCACCATGAGTTGTGAGTAGTTTACCACAGACCTTCGGGTCCATAGCTAGTATCTAGATGGCTTATTCTCTCTCTTTGGATCTCAATACCAAGTTCTCCTCGGTCTTCGAGGAGATCTATTCGATGTAATCTCTTTTTGCGGTGTGTTTGTCGAGATCCGATGAATTGTGGGTTTATGATCAAGATTATCTATGAGAAATATCTGGTTCTTTTCTGAACTCTTTATGTATGATTATAATATCCTTGCAAGTCTCTTCGAATTATTGGTTTGGTTTGTCCTACTAGATCTATAGTTCTTGCAATGGGAGAAGTGCTTGGCTTTGGGTTCAATCTTGCGGTGTCCTTTCCCAGTGACAGTAGGTGCAGCAAGGCACGTATTGTATTGTTGCCATCGAGGATAAAAAGATGGGGTTTATATCATGTTATTTGAGTTTATCCCTCTACATCATGTCATCTTGCTTAAGGCGTTACTCTGTTCTTATGAACTTAATACTCTAGATGCATGCTGGATTGCGGTCGATGTGTGGAGTAATAGTAGTAGATGCAGAATCATTTCGGTCTACTTGTCTCGGACGTGATGCCTATATATAATGATCATGCCTAGATAGTCTCATAAGTATTCGCTTTTCTATCAATTGCTCGACAATAATTTGTTTACCCGCCGTAAAATACCGCTAGCATGGGAGAAGCCACTAGAGAAACCTATGGCCCCCGGGTCTATTCTCAACATATCAATCTACAATCTACTTTACTTATCCTCTTTTACTTTTTGTTCTTATATCCAAAAATACCAACAATATCAAACTATCCTATCTATCAAATCTCACTTTCGTAAGTGATCATAAAGGGATTGACAACCCCTTATCGCGTTGGCTGCGAAGTTCTTATTTGTTTGTGCAGGTGCGAGGGACACGCGCGTGGTCTCTGCTACTTCTCGAGCTTGCGTAGTATTCCCTCGAAGAGGAAAGGGAGATGCAGCACTGTAGCGTAAGTATTTCCCTCAGTTTTTGAGAACCAAGGTATCAATCCAGTAGGAGACCATGCGTGAGTCCCTCGCACCTGCACAAACAAATAAGAACTTCCCAACCAACGCGATAAGGGGTTGTCAATCCCTTTACGGTCACTTACGAAAGTGAGATCTGATAGAGATGATAGTTTATATTTTTGGTATTTTTGTTTATAAGAACAGAAAATAAAAGCGATAAAAGTAAAGTAGATGTAGATTTATATGTTTAGAATAGACCCGGGGGCACAGTGTTCTCTAGTGGCTTCTCTCATGATAGCGATATTCTACGACGGGTAAACAAATTACTGTCGAGCAATTGATAGAAAAGAGAATAATTATGAGACTATCTAGGTATGATCATTGTATATAGGCATCACGTCCGAGACAAGTAGATCGAAACGATTCTGCATCTACTACTATTAAACCACACATCGACCGCTATCCAGCATGCATCTAGTGTATTGAGTTCATAAGAACAGAGTCACGCCTTAACCAAGATGACATGATGTAGAGGGATACACTCAAGCAATATGATATAAACCCCATCTTTTTATCCTCGATGGCAACAATACAATACGTGCCTTGCTGCCCCTACTGCCTCTGGGAAAGGACACCGCAAGATTGAACCCAAAGCCAAGCACTTCTCCCATTTCAAGAACTATAGATCTAGTAGGCCAAAGCAAACCAATAATTCGAAGAGACTTGCAAGGATATTATGAGCACACATAAATAGTTCAGAGAAGAACCAAATATTTCTCATAGATAATCTTGATCATAAACTCACAATTCATCTGATCTCGACAAACACACCGCAAAAAGAGATTACATCGAATAGATCTCCTCGAAGACCGAGGAGAACTTTGTATTGAGATCCAGAGAGAGAGAAGAAGCCATCTAGATACTAGCTATGGACCCGAAGGTCTGTGGTAAACTACTCACAACTCATGGTGAGGGCGATGATGATGATGATGAAGAACTCCGTGATGGATCCTCCTCCGGTGGAGCTCCGGAACAGGCTCCAAGATGGGATCTCACGGGAACAGAAGGTTACGACGGTGGAATTAGGGTTTTCTCTCTGTTGCTGATGGTTTCAGGGTACATAGACTTATATAGGAGGAAGGAGGACACCGGAGGAGTCACGGGGGCCCCACGAGGCAGGGGCGCGCCCTGGGAAGGGGGGCGTGCCCCCCACCCTCGTGGGCCCGTCGTGGCTCTTCTAACGTGGTTCTCTAGTTCTCCGTGCGTGATTTTCTCCAAAAATATCTCTTGCGAAGGTTTCCTTCCGTTTGGACTCCGTTTGATATTCTCTTTTTGCAAAACCCTGAAACAGGCAAAAAACAGCAATCTAGACTAGGCCTTTGGGTTAGTAGGTTAGTCCCAAAAATGATATAAAAGTGTAAGATAAAGCCCATTAAACATCCAAGACTTCATAAATAATAGAATGGAACAATAAAAAATTGGAGATACGTTGGAGACGTATCAAGCATCCCCAAGCTTAATTCCTGCTCGTCCTCGAGTAGGTAAATGATAAAGAAAGAATTTTTGATGTGGAATGCTAACCACCATAGTTTCTCAATGTAATTCTCTTAATTGTGGCATGAATGTTTAGATCTGAAAGATTCAAGATAAAATTCTATATTGACATAAGAAATAACAATACTTCAAGCATACTAAAAAAGCAATCATGTCTTCGCAAAATACTATGGCTAAACAAAGTTATCCCTACAAAATCATATAGTCTAGCTATGCTCCCTCTTCATCACACAAAATATTCATATCATGCACAACCCCTGTTTCAGCCAAGCACTTGTTTTCATACTGTATTCTTTCAAAACTTTCAACTTTCACGCAATACATGAGCGTTGATGGGCCTCGAACCCCTCGTTGGTTACCCCAAGTGGAAGGTGTAAGATGCAGTATTGTAGAAGTGTTTTCCCTTAGCAAAGATGCCAAGGATCGAATCCCCAGAGACTCGTAGGTTCAACAAGTAGGTGTCAACTGCTACGGCGCCAGATTAGTAGCAATCAACGTGGACCTGCACACAGATACAAATAACTTTGCTCCCAACGAGTACAGAGAGGTTGTCAATCCCTCCGGCCTTGTAGTTCACAAAGGATTAAAAGCAATGATAGTAGTGATAGATAATGTTTTGCAATAATAAATAATAACGGAAAGTAAATAGTGGATGTGATCAATGATGGTAATATGGACCGGAGTCTCATGATGTTCACTAGTGATGTCTCTCTCCCAAAAGACGATAAAATAGCTATGTGAGGTAAACAAATTACAGCTGGGCAATTGACAGGACCACGAACGCAAACCAATGCTGACTACATTGCAAGAAAGGTTGAGGTTCAAAGCTTGGGCGGTACGCCAAAGTAAGTAGACCGAAATCCATCAATATCTACTACTAATCATCCACCTTGAGATATCTATCCAGAACATCTCGCTGGTATTAAGTTGCAAGTCCCACCCATAGTGTAAACTCAATGCAACAGACAACTGCATTAAAAGAACTTTGCGTAAAGTAAACAATCCTTGCACCCGCGGGCACAAGCACCGTTGTTTTCCCCCTTGTGGCAATAGCACATCCCCTAGACTCATGTTTCTGTCACTCAAGCTAGTCATCGAGGGGCATGAACCCACAATCAAGCATAACGTTCCCTCTTGGAGTCACTACCTATTACTTGGCCAAAGCAATAAATAACAACGGAGAACATGCAAGAATTACTTATGAACAAAAATATAAAAGAGGTAGATCAAATATATTACTCAAGATCAATCTGAACATAATCTCATAATCCATCGGATCCCAGCAAACTCAACATAGCAATAGCATAAGGATTACATAGGTGCCTCGATCATGTAGGGCAGCTCACGAGGACTAATTAGTGAAGCACAAGAACGGGAGGAGAACATCACATAGCTACTAGTCATGGACTCATGGTCCAAGGGAGACTACTCACGAGTCATCCGGGAGGCGTCCATGGTGGTGGAGAAGCTCCCGGTGGTGATCCTCCCCTCCGGCAGGGTGCTGGGAAGAGTTCTCCTGGTGCTCCCGATCTTGGAAGCGGCGGCGGCGGCGGAACAGAGATGGGATCGCGAAAAGAGTTCCTGTTCTGAGGGTTTCGGAGGACCCTTTAAATATATGCCAAAGGAGGGCATCGGGGGAGCTTCGGGGGGCCCAGGCGCCCCCCCGGCGCGGCCAAGGGGGGGGGGGGGCGCCGCCAGGGCGCCTGGAGCCCTGGTGGCCCCCCCAGGCCGCCCTTCGGACGCAGGGTTGTTTCAGGAACGCTGATTTTTTATATAATTTTTCTGGATTTTTTTGGGCAGTTCTCGAAACGTGAAAACCTGAAATACAAAAACAGACGAAAACAGAAACTGGCACTAGGGTGCACTGGATTAGTAAGTTAGTCCAAATATGATCAAAAGTGTATGGAAGTGTATGAATATCATAGCAATATCACCCAAAAGTGGCATGGAGCAAGCAGAAATTATAGATACGTTTTGGACGTATCAACATCCCCAAGCTTAATTCCTGCTCGTCCTCGAGTAGGTAAATGATAACAAGAATAATTTCTGTGGTGACATGCTATTAACCATATATGACTTTTTCATAGTCATATGACAAAAGCTTACTGAGACAATGATTCTATAGTAATTAAGTTTCCTCATGAGAAAATCATAAATGACTGAAAGTTTTACAACATGAAACTGAAACATCAAATAGATTTGCAATGAACATGATGTGCAAATATGATAAAGTGATATCTAGCTTGCCCCCTTTAGTGATGCAAAACATAAATGCAAGGGCACCTTCAAGGTTTAAGTGATGACTAGATACAATCATTTCAAAATGAACAATATCACAATCATGCAAAAGACATGGCTACTTTGGGACAATGCACATTACACTCAGAATGACAATCATGCTCTCAGTAGTTGGTGCTTGAAGTGCTAGAGCTTTTTATTTTGAAAACATAAAAGCAATTTTGTCAACGGTAGTAGTACTTCATATGTGTCATGTATAAGACATCCTATAAGTTGCAAGCCTCATGCATCGAATACTAATAGTGCTCGCACCTTGTCCTATTTAGCTCGGATTTCCATGGGTTATCATTGCATTGCATATGTTTCAACCAAGTGTCACAAAGGGGTACCTCTATGCCACCTGTACAAAGGTCCAAGGAGATAAATCGCATTTGATTTCTCGTTTTTGACAGATCTCAACTTGAGGACATCCATACCGGGACAACATAGAAAATAGATGATGGACTCCTCTTCAATGCATAAGCATATTCTCATAAGAGATTGAGGACTAAGGTCCAAGCTAAAACTTCCACCATGATACATGGCTTTGGTTGGCGGCCCAATGTTCTTCTCTAACAATATGCATAGTATTTCAACCCACGGTAAATCACCCTTACTTCAGACAAGACGAACATGCATAGCAACTCACATGATATTCAACAAGAGTGTGACAGTTGATGGCGTCCCCAGAAACATGGTTACCGCTCAGCAAGCAACTCATAAGAAATAAGATACATAGGCAACATATTCTTTACCACCATATATCTTCCTCAAAACAGCCACCATATCTACCTATGATGGCATTTTCATAGCCGTTCCGAGATATATTGCCATGCAACGTTCCACCGTTCCGTTCATATGACACGCTTCATATTGTCATATTGCCATGCATGATCATGTAGTTGACATCGTATTTGTGGCAAAGCCACCATGCATAATTTTTCATACATGTCACTCTTGATTCATTGCACATCCCGGTACACCGCCGGAGGCATTCATATAGAGTCATACTTTGTTCTAGTATCGAGTTATAATATCGAGTTGTAAATCAATATAAGTGTGATGATCATCATTATTAGAGCATTGTCCCATGTGAGGAAAGGCCGAACAAAAGAAAAGGCCCCTCAAAAAAAAAGAGAAAAGAAAAAAGGGACAATTGGTACTATCTTTTTCCACACTTGTGATTCAAAGTAGCAGCATGTTCTTCATGATAGAGAGTCTCATGTTTAGTCACTTTCATATAACTAGTGGGGATTTTCATTATAGAACTTGGCTTGTATATTCCAACGACGGGCTTCTTCAAATGCCCTACGTCTTCATGAGCAAGCAAGTTGGATGCACACCCACATAGTTTCTTTTGTTGAGCTTTCATACATATTTAGCTCTAGTGCATCCGTTGCATGGCAATCCCTACTCACTCACATTGATATCTATTGATGGGCATCTCCATAGCCCGTCAATACGCCTAGTCGATGTGAGACTTTCTCCCTCCTTTTTGTCTTCTCCGCAACCACCATTCTATTCCATATAGTGCTATGTCCATGGCTCACGCTCATGTATTGCATGAAAGTTGAAAGGTTTGAAAGAATAGAGTATGAAAACAAGTGCTTGGCTGTAACAGGGGTTATGCAGGATATGGATATTTTGTGTGATGAAGAGGGAGCATAGCCAGGCTATATGATTTTGTAGGGATAACTTTCTTTAGCCATAGTATTTTGAGAAGACATGATTGCTTTGTTAGTATGCTTGAAGTATTATTATTTCTTATGTCAATATAGACTTTTGTCTTGAATCTTTCAAATCTGAACATTCATGCCACAATTAAGAGAATTGCATTGAAAACTATGTTGGTTAGCATTCCGCATCAACAATTCTATTTTTATCATTTACCTACTCGAGGACGAGCAGGAATTAAGCTTGGGGATGCTTGATACGTCTCCAATGTATCTATAATTTTTTATTGTTCCGTGCTATTATTTATGATGTTTTGGATGTTTAATGGGCTTTGTTATACACTTTTATATTATTTTTGGGACTAACCTATTAACCCAAAGGCCCAGTCCAGATTGTTGTTTTTTTGCCTATTTCAGGGTTTTACAGAAAAGGAATATCAAACGGAGTCCAAACAGAATGAAACTTTGGGAGAGATATTTTTGGAGCAAAATATGCACGGGAGACTTGAGAACCATGGAGTAGGGCACACGTGGCGTCCACGAGGGTGGGGGCGCCCCCTCTAGAGCGCGGCCCCCTGCCACGTGGGCCCCACGTTTGGCCCCCGGTGCCCTCCTTCCTCCTATATATACCTACGTACCCCGAAACCATCAGAAAAACAGAGAAAACCCTAGTTCCACCGCCGCAACCTTCTGTTCCCGTGAGGTCCCATCTTGGGGCCTATTCCGGAGCTCCGCCAGAGGGGGGATCTACCACGGAGTGCTTCTACATCATCATCATCGCCTCACCATGAGTTGTGAGTAGTTTACCACAGACCTTCGGGTCCATAGCTAGTATCTAGATGGCTTATTCTCTCTCTTTGGATCTCAATACCAAGTTCTCCTCGGTCTTCGAGGAGATCTATTCGATGTAATCTCTTTTTGCGGTGTGTTTGTCGAGATCCGATGAATTGTGGGTTTATGATCAAGATTATCTATGAGAAATATCTGGTTCTTTTCTGAACTCTTTATGTATGATTATAATATCCTTGCAAGTCTCTTCGAATTATTGGTTTGGTTTGGCCTACTAGATCTATAGTTCTTGCAATGGGAGAAGTGCTTGGCTTTGGGTTCAATCTTGCGGTGTCCTTTCCCAGTGACAGTAGGGGCAGCAAGGCACGTATTGTATTGTTGCCATCGAGGATAAAAAGATGGGGTTTATATCATGTTATTTGAGTTTATCCCTCTACATCATGTCATCTTGCTTAAGGCGTTACTCTGTTCTTATGAACTTAATACTCTAGATGCATGCTGGATAGCGGTCGATGTGTGGAGTAATAGTAGTAGATGCAGAATCATTTCGGTCTACTTGTCTCGGACGTGATGCCTATATATAATGATCATGCCTAGATAGTCTCATAAGTATTCGCTTTTCTATCAATTGCTCGACAGTATTTTGTTTACCCGACGTAAAATACCGCTAGAATGGGAGCCACTAGAGAAACCTATGGCCCCCGGGTCTATTCTCAACATATCAATCTACAATCTACTTTACTTTTCCGCTTTTACTTTTTGTTCTTATATCCAAAAATACCAAAAATATCAAACTATCCTATCTATCAAATCTCACTTTCGTAAGTGATCGTAAAGGGATTGACAACCCCTTATCGCGTTGGCTACGAAGTTCTTATTTGTTTGTGCAGGTGTGAGGGACACGCGCATGGTCTTTGCTACTTCTCGAGCTTGCGTAGTATTCCCTCGAAGAGGAAAGGGAGATGCAGCACAGTAGCGTAAGTATTTCCCTCAGTTTTTGAGAACCAAGGTATCAATCCAGTAGGAGACCACGCGTGAGTCCCTCGCACCTGCACAAACAAATAAGAACTTCCCAACCAACGCGATAAGGGGTTGTCAATCCCTTTACGGTCACTTACGAAAGTGATATCTGATAGAGATGATAGTTTATATTTTTGGTATTTTTGTTTATAAGAACAGAAAATAAAAGCGATAAAAGTAAAGTAGATGTAGATTGATATGTTTAGAATAGACCCGGGGGCCACAGTGTTCTCTAGTGGCTTCTCTCATGATAGCGATATTCTACGACGGGTAAACAAATTACTGTCGAGCAATTGATAGAAAAGAGAATAATTATGAGACTATCTAGGCATGATCATTGTATATAGGCATCACGTCCGAGAAAAGTAGATCGAAACGATTCTGCATCTACTACTATTAAACCACACATCGACCGCTATCCAGCATGCATCTAGTGTATTGAGTTCATAAGAACAGAGTAACGCCTTAAGCAAGATGACATGATGTAGAGGGATACACTCAAGCAATATGATATAAACCCCATCTTTTTAACCTCGATGGCAACAATACAATACGTGCCTTGCTGCCCCTACTGTCTCTAGGAAAGGACACCGCAAGATTGAACCCAAAGCCAAGCAATTCTCCCATTTCAAGAACTATAGATCTAGTAGGCCAAAGCAAACCAATAATTCGAAGAGACTTGCAAGGATATTATGAGCACACATAAATAGTTCAGAGAAGAACCAAATATTTCTCATAGATAATCTTGATCATAAACTCACAATTCATCGGATCTCGACAAACACACCGCAAAAAGAGATTACATCGAATAGATCTCCTCGAAGACCGAGGAGAACTTTGTATTGAGATCCAGAGAGAGAGAAGAAGCCATCTAGATACTAGCTATGGACCCGAAGTTTTGTGGTAAACTACTCACAACTCATGGTGAGGGCGATGATGATGATGATGAAGAACTCCGTGATGGATCCTCCTCCGGTGGAGCTCCGGAACAGGCTCCAAGATGGGATCTCACGGGAACAGAAGGTTACGACGGTGGAATTAGGGTTTTCTCTCTGTTGCTGATGGTTTCGGGGTACATAGACTTATATAGGAGGAAGGAGGACACCGGGGGAGTCACGGGGGCCCCACGAGGCAGGAGCGCGCCCTGGGAAGGGGGGCGTGCCCCCACCCTCGTGGGCCCGTCGTGGCTCTTCTAACGTGGTTCTCTAGTTCTCCGTGCGTGATTTTCTCCAAAAATATCTCTTGCGAAGGTTTCCTTCCGTTTGGACTCCGTTTGATATTCTTTTTCTGCAAAACCCTGAAGCAGGCAAAAAACAGCAATCTGGACTAGGCCTTTGGGTTAGTAGGTTAGTCCCAAAAATGATATAAAAGTGTAAGATAAAGCCCATTAAACATCCAAGACTTCATAAATAATAGAATGGAACAATAAAAAATTATAGATACGTTGGAGACGTATCAAGCATCCCCAAGCTTAATTCTTGCTCGTCCTCGAGTAGGTAAATGATAAAGAAAGAATTTTTGATGTTGAATGCTAACCACCATAGTTTCTTAATGTAATTCTCTTAATTGTGGCATGAATGTTCAGATCCTAAAGATTCAAGATAAAATTCTATATTGACATAAGAAATAACAATACTTCAAGCATACTAAAAAAGGAATCATGTCTCCGCAAAATACTATGGCTAAACAAAGTTATCCCTACAAAATCATATAGTCTAGCTATGCTCCCTCTTCATCACACAAAATATTCATATCATGCACAACCCCTGTTTCAGCCAAGCACTTGTTTTCATACTGTATTCTTTCAAAACTTTCAACTTTCACGCAATACATGAGCGTTGATGGGCCTCGAACCCCTCGTTGGTTACCCCAAGTGGAAGGTGTAAGATGCAGTATTGTAGAAGTGTTTTCCCTTAGCAAAGATGCCAAGGATCGAATCCCCAGAGACTCGTAGGTTCAACAAGTAGGTGTCAACTGCTACGGCGCCAGATTAGTAGCAATCAACGTGAACCTGCACACAGATACAAATAACTTTGCTCCCAACGAGTACAGAGAGGTTGTCAATCCCTCCGGCCTTGTAGTTCACAAAGGATTAAAAGCAATGATAGTAGTGATAGATAATGTTTTGCAATAATAAATAATAACGGAAAGTAAATAGTGGATGTGATCAATGATGGTAATATGGACCGGAGTCTCATGATGTTCACTACTGATGTCTCTCTCCCAAAAGACGATAAAATAGCTATGTGAGGTAAACAAATTAGAGCTGGGCAATTGACAGGACCACGAACGCAAACCAATGCTGACTACATTGCAAGAAAGGTTGAGGTTCAAAGCATGGGCGGTACGCCAAAGTAAGTAGACCGAAATCCATCAATATCTACTACTAATCATCCACCTTGTGATATCTATCCAGAACATCTCGCTGGTATTAAGTTGCGAGTCCCACCCATAGTGTAAACTCAATGCAACAGACAACTGCATTAAAAGAACTTTGCGTAAAGTAAACAATCCTTGCACCCGCGGGCACAAGCACCGTTGTTTTCCCCCTTGTGGCAACATCACATCCCCTAGACTCATGTTTCTGTCACTCAAGCTAGTCATCGAGGGGCATGAACCCACAATCGAGCATAACGTTCCCTCTTGGAGTCACTACCTATTACTTGGCCAAAGCAATAAATAACAACGGAGAACATGCAAGAATTACTTATGAACAAAAATATAAAAGGGGTAGATCAAATATATTACTCAAGATCAATCTGAACATAATCTCATAATCCATCGGATCCCAGCAAACTCAACATAGCAATAGCATAAGGATTACATAGGTACCTCGATCATGTAGGGCAGCTCACGAGGACTAATTAGTGAAGCACAAGAATGGGAGGAGAACATCACAGAGCTACTGGTCATGGACTCATGGTCCAAGGGAGACTACTCACGAGTCATCCGGGAGGCGTCCATGGTGGTGGAGAAGCTCCGGTGGTGATCCTCCCCTGCGGCAGGGTGCCGGGAAGAGTTCTCCTGGTGCTCCCGATCTTGGAAGCGGCGGCGGCGGCGGAACAGAGATGGGATCGCGAAAAGAGTTCCTGTTCTGAGGGTTTCGGAGGGCCCTTTAAATATATGCCAAAGGAGGGCATCGGGGGAGCTTCGGGGGGCCCAGGCGCCCCCCCCCGGCGCGGCCCAGGGGGGGCGCCGCCAGGGCGCATGGAGCCCTGGTGGCCCCCCCAGGCTGCCCTTCGGACGCAGGGTTGTTTCCGGAACGCTGATTTTTTATATAATTTTTCTGGATTTTTCTGGGCAGTTCTCGAAACGTGAAAACCTGAAATACAAAAACAGCCGAAAACAGAAACTGGCACTGGGGTGCACTGGATTAGTAAGTTAGTCCAAATATGATCAAAAGTGTATGGAAGTGTATGAATATCATAGCAATATCACCCAAAAGTGGCATGGAGCAAGCAGAAATTATAGATACGTTTTGGACGTATCAAGCGTGAGCCATGGACATAGCACTATGGGTGGAATAGAGGTGGTTGTGGAGAAGACAAAAAGGAGGGAGATAGTCTCACGTCAACTAGGCGTATCAATGTGAGTGAGTAGGGGTTGCCTTGCAACGGATGCACTAGAGCTAAAAATGTATGAAAGCTCAACAAAAGAAACTAGTGGGTGTGCATCCAACTTGCTTGCTCACGAAGACCTAGGGCATTTGAGAAAGCCCATCATTGGAATATACAAGCCAAGTTCTATAACGAAAATTCCCACTAGTATAAGAAAGTGACTAAACATGAGACTGTCTACAATGAAGAACATGGTGCTACTTTGAAGCACGTGTGGAAAAAAAGATAGTAGCAATTGTGTAATGCCCAGTATGAGATTATACCTCCTACGTGTCGAGGCACGACATAAAGGTATAAGCTCATACTAGAATGATCTCATGTATGGTATCTTTGCACGACTCATGTAAAATAGGGATGAAATTGCAAAAGAGTAGTTGGCTTACACTCGCCACGTCACACAATTCATTACATAAGCAATCATCATCTAAATAACATCACAGTCCGACTACGGACGAAGATCCAAATGAAAGATACCAAATAAATAAAGCCACAAGGTCCGAATCGCCCCTAGTAGAAGCCACTACTGATCATCGGGATAGTGCATGTAGTATCGCCCACGTTCTTCATCGAACTCCCAGTACAACTCTGTGCCGTCACCTGTGTAGTTCACCATAGTGCCTGCATCTGGTGTTGTGTAGAAACTGTGAGCCACGGAGGACTCAGCAATCCCGTTCCCGGGTAGAAATACTATCTAAGCCTTGGGTGTGGAACAAGGCTGAAGAAATAAAGGTTGCAACTGCACTAGCACTAGCTTACGTGTTTAGAGCGAGAAGAGAAGTGCCACGAGCGTCAAAGTGATCACGAAGTGATCCTATCTAAACACGTCAAAGATAACCCCACCATGTTCACTTCCCGAAACCCTTCCGGAAAAAGACCGTCACGTTTACTCACGATGGTAGTGTGTTCTGAACATGGTGTCAAGTTTTCTACAACCGGATATTAACAAATTCCCATCTGCCACATAACCGCGAGCACGGCTTTCGAAAGATCAAACCCTGCAGGGGTGTCCCAACTTAGCCCATCACAAGCTCACGATCTGCGGAGTCCCAACTCCAAGGTGGGAGGACCCGAGTATTCTCCGAATCCAGTGCTCAAGATACTCCGACTAAGGTAAAACTAATCCAGCAAGACCTCCCGGCGTGCCGACACCCTGACAATAGTCGCGCGTATCTAGTCTCAGGCCACGACCGGATGGGCGATCCTACAGGTAAAACCAATCCTCGAGTTTCCTCGTGGTGGCCGCGCATAACCCCCAGTTTGGACCGACACTAAAGAGGAGCACTGGCCCGGGTCGTTGATTAAGAACTCGGGTTTGCAACGCCCTATGCAAGTTTTAGTTATTAGGCAAATGTAAAACCAATGTCGGGCCTTGCTGGAAAAGCTTTAGCGCTAAGCGGGTTATCGAGGGGGGCCCATAAACCCCAACCGTGTTAGGGACACAATATCAAGGAACATAACACCGGTTTATACGGTTCCTAGGGCGGCATGAGTGGAACAAAACACCAAGCAAGAGGCTTATCCTGCCACCCATTACCAATATATAGATGATTTGGTTTAACAGACTATATAGTGTGATATCGCAACAATAACTTCAACATGAAGCAAGAATCTTCAAATCTTCTCCTGCAACTAGCAATGCTATAAGAGGGGCTGAGCGAAGCTTACGTAGCCAAACAAAGGTTTGCTAGGTTGGGTGGTTAGACAGATTCATGGTTACAATAGGAGGCTGACAAACAAACATGGGCATCGAGGCAATGAGCTAAAGAGCGAGACATCTAGCAATAGGCAAAGATAGTAATGATATCTGGGTCAGGACATCTTTCCTGTCGAGTCGTCGATGGGATCGTAAGACGGCTCCTCGTACTCAACCTCGGTAGGACCCTCGTACTCGGTCTCGGCTTCCGACTCTACTCAACACAAGAACACAACATGGCACGATATCAAACAAGGTGCAATGCACAATCAACATGATGCAAGTATGATGCATTTCATGGCAAGGGAGGAAGCACACAAGAACAACACAAAACAACAAGTTTAAAAGAGGCCAGCATTCAACATATAGCAAATCCGGTAAGTCCTCATATGCATATATTGAAATTGGTCCAGATCTGAACAAACCTCAAGTTAAAGTTGTTAAACAGCAAGTTAACATGCACCAAGATGATCTACATGAAATTCTAGTCAGGTTTCATATAAAGTTTGTTTAATTCGGAGCTACGGTCTAGAATATATGAGCAAAACAAGACAAGCATGGCAACGGTGCAAGATGCACCCAAACATCAAGAAAACACACTCCAAACATGTAATCAACATGATATTATGATTCTACATGCAAAAACACACAAGTTTCATATAGGGCACGCTCAAAACGGAGCAACGGTTCAACACATACACACGAAACAAGATACAATGCAAAGCTGAAATTAACAGCCACATAGCAACTTTGGAGTAAGAAATATATACTCTACAGCACCCAAACATGATGACAATAAGCATGGACATTAAGTAGACATATCCTACAGCAAACAACTCCATTGGAGCAACTCCAAAGGAGGCATGGATCAATAGCAACAAGCTACACCAAATTGATCATGATGATAAAAACTCGACAGTTATAATTTATAGCAACTTGAGAGAAAGAAATAAATAAGCTACAACAAGACATATGTGCAAGTGAGGGCATGTATGGATAGACAAAAACATGGACAACAAGGAACGATCATTGGCCACCCCAAAACAAGCATGGATTTGACTAGGGCATCAAGCAAACATAGCAACAAAATAATAAGTAGCAGTCTTGTCACGAAGATTAGGACATCTAGATGATCTCAAACAAGCATACCACAATGGAACAAAATGTAGAGCACATCACCACGATCATTTTGATATATCACACGCCCAATACGGATCTACGAGCACGAAGTTACAGCATGCAAAGATGCAACAAAAATAACAGATATCAGGGACTTGGTGAAAAAGTCACCTCCGCGAAAAGTCAACGCGGGACGGGACGGAGGGATCCGGGCTGCGGACGGGGCGTTTGCTTCGTCGAATGGGCGGATCTGATCCACCCGATCAGACCTGGGACGGCGGCGGCTCTGGCGGCCGGAGAAGGCTACCGCGGCGGCGGGGGTTCCGGCCGGCGACGATGGCGGCGGGGCCAGCCAAGGACGGTGGCGGAGGCGGCTGGGGAGGCGCCGGCGGAGGGCGGCCGGGGCGGCGGCTCCTTAGGGCGGCGGCGGTGAGGCGCGCAGCCGGCCACGGGGAATCGCGGCAGCGGCGGCGACCGGCGTCGGGTGGTTGCGGTGGAGCGGCGGCCTTCGCGGCGACTGGCGGTGCGGGGCCGGCGGCGAGCTGGCCGGCGCGGGAGGCGGAGAAGGCGTGGGGGCGCGGAGGCGCACGGGCCTCGGGGGCCGGCGCCGGGCCTGGCGGGCCCAAGGCGGCGCGGCTGGAAGGCGGACGGCAGTGCCCACATGGCGGGTCCGGATTCGTCCGGGCCGGCGGACGGACGTGTCCGACGCGGTCCGGAAGTGTCCGGCAGCGAGGGAGGAGTCTGTTTAGGGTTTCCGCGTGTGAATCTCGGGGTTGGGGGCTAATTTATAGATTCTGGGAGCTAGGAAGGTCCAAATGGGGTGCGGTTTTCGGCCACGCGATCACGATTCGACGACCGAGATGATGGGAAGGGTTGTGCTGGGTTTGTGGGCTGTTGTGGAGGGGGTCTTGGGCCTTAAAGAAGAGGTTCTTTTAGCCCACTAGGTTAACCGTTGGAGTATCAAACGAACTCCAAACGCGACGAAACTTGACAGGCGGCCTACACGTATCAAAACAACAACACACGACAAGTCTCACGTCATTCCAGACACGTTACACGGACACACACGAAAGAAGGACTCGGGGTGCCGCGGGCACGTGCGTGAGCGTCGGAACTCAAAACGGACAACGAGAAGAGACGAGTGGGACCGGGTGCAAGTGACAACACGAATGCAATGCAATGCACATGACAACATGACATGGATGAAATGCACACACGCACACGACAAAACGAAGAAACCCGAAATGAAAGAAGAGCCCAGAATGGAATTGATGAAGTCAAAGTTTCATATATGCCAATATTGGAAAGTGTTACATCTGGGGCATTACAAACTCTCCTCTACTACGAAAAGATCTTGTCCCGAGATCTAGGACTGGAAGAAGGAAGGGTACTCGGAACGAAGGTGATCTTCTCATTCCCACATAGCTTCTCGGTCGGTATGGTGTGACCACTTAACTTTCAAGAACTTGATTGACTTGTTGTGGGTCTTGCGCTCGGTTTCTTCAAGAATAGCAACAGGGTGCTCACGGTAAGACAAGTCTTGTTGAAGATCTTGCGGAGTTGAGACACGTGAAACACATCATGAACCTTTGCAAAGTTGGATGGAAGCTCAAGTTGATAGGCTAGATCGCCTCTTTTGCCAAGGATCTTGAAAGGGCCCACGTATCTAGGAGCAAGCTTTCCTTTGATACCGAATCTTTGGGTTCCTTTCTTAGGAGAAACACGGAGATAGACTTGGTCCCCAATGTCGAAAGCCAAATCACGATGCTTGCCGTCATAGTAGCTCTTTTGACACGACTGAGCGGCCTTGAGATTCTCACGTATGACTTTGCACATTTCTTCGGCTTCTGAGATCAAGTCATTGCCAAGAAGTTGACGTTCACCAGTATCGGACCAGTTGAGAGGAGTACGATACTTTCTGCCATAGAGGATTTCAAAAGGAGCTTTGCCGACACTTGCTTGGAAACTATTATTGTAAGAGAACTCGGCAAACGGGAGACAATCTTCCCACTTCATGCCAAAAGAGATGACACAAGCTCTGAGCATGTCTTCGAGGATCTGGTTCACTCTTTCGACTTGACCACTAGTCTGAGGGTGAAACACAGTGCTGAAACGGATCTTAGTGCCCATGGCTGACTGGAAGGAATCCCAGAACTTAGATGTGAACAAACTTCCATGGTCTGAGGAGATAACTTGAGGAATGCCATGTAACAACACAATTCTGGAAGTGTACAACTCTGCCAGCTGAGCTGCATTGATGGATTCTTTGACTAGAAGGAAGTGAGCTACTTTGGTTAGCTTGTCAATCACAACAAAGATAGCATCATTCCCCTTCTTGGACTTAGGAAACCCACTGATGAAATCCATTTCAATGTGTGGGGTAGTTATTCTCATTTGGCTTCAATTGACGAGAAGTGTATGCCACAATTTTCTTGTCCTGCATTAGCACACCACCAAGTCCTTGAAGAGAAGCATCACAGAATACTTTGTAGGGCTTGGACTCATCCGGAGGAGTAAGAACCGGAGCAGAGATGAGCTTTTCTTTGAGTGTTTTGAATGCCACATCACAATCCGGAGACCAGTTGTACTTGACATTTTTCTGCAGCAAGTTGGAAAGAGGCTTGGCAATCTTGGAGAAGTTCTCAACGAACCTTCTGCAATAGCTAGCGAGACCAAGGAAGCTTCGGAGTTGCTTGACGTTCTGCGGGGGTTCCCAGTTGACAATCGCTTCAACTTTCTCGGGGTTGACAGAAATACCCTCAGCAGAGATGATATGGCCAAGATATAAGACCTTATCCAGCCAGAATTCGCATTTAGAGAACTTCGCATAGAACTTGTGTTCACAGAGTCTGTCCAGAACCAAACGGAGGTGCTTGGCATGGTCTTCTTCATTCTTGGAGAATACCAAGATGTCATCCAGATAGACGAGAACAAATTCATTGGTGTAGGGGTTGAATATGTAGTGCATCATTCTCGAGAAGGTGGGTGGAGCATTTGGGAGGCCAAAAGACATGACCGTGTATTCATAGGAGCTGTAGCTTGTTCTGAATGCGGTCTTGTGAATATCTTCTTCATGGATACGGATCTGGTGATAACCCATCCAGAGATCGAGCTTTGAAAACACCTTTGCTCCTTTGAGCTGCTCGAACAATTCGTTGATGTTGGGGAGCGGATACTTGTTCTTTATTGTCTTCTTGTTCAATGGCCGGTAATCAACGCAAAGGCGCTCCGTGCCATCATTCTTCTTGACAAATAAAACACCACAACCCCAAGGAGAAGTGCTAGGCCTGATTAGACCCATACGCTCTTGCTCATCGAGTTGTCTCTTCAGCTCCTTCAACTCTTTACGGGAAAGCTTGTATGGACGCCGACATGCTGTCTCGGTACCGGGCTCGAGTTCAATAACGAATTCAACTTGACGATGCGGAGGCATGCCTGGAAGCTCTTCAGGGAAAACATCTTCATATTCATTGATCACCAGAATTTGAGAAATGGCATTAATCTCGCCCTTGTCATTGAGAGAGAATAACCTGACTGTGTTATCTCAAGAGGCGAAGATAATCACATCTTCGTCAGGATGAGTAATCTTGACTTCCTTATTTGCACAATCAATGTTTGCATCATGCTTGGAGAGCCAATCCATCCCAAGAATAAGATCAATGTCAGAATTGTCGAGAATAACCGGAGAAACCAGAAAGCGGTAATCACCCATGTAAATAGATATATCCGGAGCATACACACTAGAATGCATCAGTTTTCCCAGAGAAACAATTGATAACTCCCTTCGCAAATTTTTGGTGACCACATTGTGCTTTGATGCAAATGGATATGACATGAAGGAACATGATTCACCCGAATCAAACAAAACTTTAGCAGGTTTAAGGTTGACTGGAAGGTTACCAAGTATCACATCTGAAGAATTCTCTGCTTGAGCTGCATTCATCAGATTCACTCTTGCTTGCTTTGGATTGTGCTTGACAATAGCAGTGCTGACAGGTGGAGGAGGCGGAAGGCGCCTCTGGTTGGTGCACTTGTTGGAATAATGACCCTTCAGACCACATTTGTAGCAAGTGACCTCAGAAAGTGGACGAGGAGGAGGAACACTTGGTCTTGGAGCTTGGTACTCCGACTTGGACTAATTGCCTTGGTTGTGTGGGTGGGAGAAACCACGACCACCAGAGTGCTTGTTGTTGTTGGAAGGTCGGATCACTGGAGGAGGTGGAAGCCAAAACTTCTGCTGCTTTGCAACCACTTGGGAAGAAGAGGAGGAGTGAACAACATCTCTGATTCTCTTTTTGGAAGCTTCCATCTTGAGTTGGGCTGCCTCTTGCTTAAGTGCCATGTTATAGAATTGATCAAATTCATCCGGCTCAAACATGGTGAGAGCTAGTTGGAGTTCATCCTTCAGACCACCACAGAACTGTTAACTCTTGCTCTTGGCATATGAGATGTCCTGCTTGGCATAGCGGGCAAGGTTCTGGAACTTGACATTGTATTGATAAATAGACATGGTGCCTTGCTTCAGGTTGCGGAATTGCTCACGCATACCTTCGATGACACTAGTTAGAATGTGGTGGGAGCGGAAATCCTTGCAGAAGTCAGTCCACGAGATTTCACGTCCTTCTCTGGAATGTTTGTACTGCTGCCACCAATCAGCGGCTTGGTCCTTGAGTTGGAAGGCGGCAAACTTCACATAGTCCTCAGGTCTCACGTTACTGCATTCAAAGTGCTTCTTGATGTCTGTTATCCAGTCTTCAGCATCTAGCGGGTCCACACAGTAACTAAATGCCTTTGGTTGGTTTGCTAGGAACTGGTTGAGTGTAGCAAAGTGAGGTTGGTTGAACAAATTGCCTTCGCCTTGGTTCCCATGACCACCTTGATTTGCTTGAAAGTTCTGCATCATTTTCATAAGCATCTGGGTGTTCTGGTTCGTCGCTTGCATAATTGCTCTCCAGGCCTTAGACGGAGGAGGAGGGGAAGGAGGACGATCAGGAACTTCTTCACCCTCTGGGTTAGCGTTGGGAACCCTTTTAGGAGCCATCCTGAATGAGATGACAATTATTAGCCATTGATTGAGAGAATATATAAGCTGAGTCAACATCTAGAAATCGCAACATAAGTCTTCACAAGAACATTCGAACAAAATGAATGAAGGTAATCCACAGTTTAATGATACAACAATCTTCACGAGAAGCCACTTGGGAGAACAAAAGGTAAATAAACAACAAGGAGCAGATAGAACAAATACAAGATAGAAGTTTCGTTCGACATGTTCGTGCTAAAAGCTTATGGAACGTGTTACAAAAGGGTTTTGCAATCCCCGGATCAGCATAGCCAAGGACCCTTTAAGATGCAACTCCCGATCGGAACAACTCCCATAAAACTACTTCACTCAATGTAGAACCCCGAACTTCATATCATGCATTCGTTGGAAGAATGCCTACGAGCTACTAGATAAACCCACCTATTAATTTTCGAAAGTTTCCAGTTATGAAATCAGGTGTTGGGGATACAGGGGAAGCATCGCGCACTCAACTCTAATCCTACATCCAACTGTATCCATCCTTCAACACATAACCAGTTATTTCCGGAAACCGTTTACCTCGGACCTTCGAAACGCATCTGCTATACAAGCTATGGCAATACTCCCGAACTACCTCCCCAGTATTGGGTTATGTCGGAGTTATCTTGCCACTAACCGCATAGGAGAGTTTTCGATGTCGGCCGTCTTAAGTATTCCAGAACTGCTGTGATATATTTGTGATGACAACACCTCGGAGCTCAACTCCCCGGGACACTACCACAACCCCTAAATGACAGGAGGCATCGATAACAATGTTTTTGTCACCAAGACATCGGAACAATCCATACAATACTCGCGTGATCCTAAAAATTTTTAGTGGATTTTTTAGAGTAGAAGAGATAAGCAATCGTCAGGAGTCCTCACCAGAGTGAAAAGAGATGAGGAGCAAAAGAAATCCTACTCTCCGATATATATGACTCAAAACATTTTCAAGTGTGTGCCTAGACTCAACCGACAATGATTCGATCAATCAGTGGGGCCTTCTAGGTCGGAGAAGGCTCTGAATACCAACTTGTAATGCCCAGTATGAGATTATACGTCCTACGTGTCGAGGCATGACTTAAAGGTATAAGCTCATACTAGAATGATCTCAAGTATGGTATCTTTGCACAACTCATGTAAAATAGGGATGAAATTGCAAAAGAGTAGTTGGCTTACACTCGCCACGTCACACAATTCATTACATAAGCAATCATCATCCAAATAACATCACAGTCCGACTACAGACGAAGATCCAAATGAAAGATACCAAATAAATAAAGCCACAAGGTCCGAATCTCCCCTAGTAGAAGCCACTACTGATCATCAGGATAGTGCACGTCGTATCGCCCACGTTCTTCATCGAACTCCCAGTACAGCTCTGTGCCGTCACCTGTGTAGTTCACCATAGTACCTGCATCTGGTGTTGTGTAGAAACTATGAGCCACGGAGGACTCAGCAATCCCGTTCCCGGGAAGCAAAACTATCTAAGCCTTGGGTGTGGAACAAGGCTGAAGAAATAAAGGTTGCAGTTGCACTAGCCCTAGCTTATGTGTTTAGGGCGAGAAGAGAAGTGCCACGAGCGTCAAAGTGATCACGAAGTGATCCTATCTAAACACGTCAAACATAACCCCACCGTGTTCACTTCCCGAACCCCTTTCGGAAAACGACCGTCACGGTTACTCACGCTGGTAGTGTGTTCTAAACATGGTGTCAAGTTTTCTACAACCAGATATTAACAAAGTACCATCTGCCACATAACCGCGGGCACGGCTTTCGAAAGATCAAACCCTGCAGGGTGTCCCAACTTAACCCATCACAAGCTCATGATCTACGGAGTCGCAACTCCAAGGTGGGAAGACCCGAGTATTCTCTGAATCCCATGCTCATGATATTCCGACTAAGGTAAAACTAATCCAGCAAGACCTCCCGACGTGCCGACACCATGACAATAGCCGCGCGTATCTAGTCTCAGGCCACGACCAGATGGGCGATCCTATAGGTAAAACCAATCCTCGAGTTTCCTCGTGGTGGCCCCGCATAACCCCCAGTTTGGACCAACACTCAAGAAGAGCACTGGCCCGGGTTGTTGACTAAGAACTCGGGTTTGCAACGCCCTATGCAAGTTTTAGTTATTAGGCAAATGTAAAACCAATGTCGGGCCTTGCTGGAAAAGCTTTAGCGCTAAGCGGGTTATCGAGGGGGGCCCATAAACCCCAACAGTGTTAGGGACACAATATCAAGGAACATAACACCGGTTTATACGGTTCCTAGGGTGGCATGAGTGGAACAAAAGACCAAGCAAGAGGCTTAGCCTTCCACCCATTACCAATACATAGATGATTTTGTTTAACAGACTATATAGTGTGATATCCCAACAATAACTTCAACATGAAGCAAGAATCTTCAAATCTTCTCCTGCAACTAGCAATGCTATAAGAGGGGCTGAGCGAAGCTTACGTAGCCAAACAAAGGTTTGCTAGGTTGGGTGGTTAGACAGATTCATGGTTACAATAGGAGGCTGACAAACAAACATGGGCATCGAGGCAATGAACTAAAGAGCGAGACATCTAGCAATAGGCAAAGATAGTAATGATATCTGGGTCAGGTCATCTTGCCTGTCGAGTCATCGATGGGATCGTAAGACGGCTCCTCGTACTCAACCTCGGTAGGACCCTCGTACTCGGTCTCGGCTTCCGGCTCTACTCAACACAAGAACACAACATGACACGATATCGAACAAGATGCAATGCACAATCAACATAATGCAAGTATGATGCATTTCATGGCAAGGGTGGAAGCACACAAGAACAACACAAAACAACAAGTTTAAAAGAGGCCGGAATTCAACATATAGCAAATCTGGTAAGTCCTCATATGCATATATTGAAATTGGTCCAGATCTGAACAAACCTCAAGTTAAAGTTGTTAAACATCAAGTTAACATGCACCAAGATGATCTACACGAAATTATAGTCAAGTTTCATAAATTTTTTGTTCAATTCGGAGCTACGGTCTAGAAGATATGAGCAAAACAAGACAAGCATGGCAACGGTGCAAGATGCACCCAAACATCAAGCAAACACACTCCAAACATGTAGTCAACATGATATTATGATTCTACATGCAAAAACACACAAGTTTCATATAGGGCACGCTCAAAACGGAGCAACGGTTCAACACATACACACGAAACAAGATACAATGCAAAGATGAAATTAACAGCCACATAGCAAATTTGGAGCAAGAAATATATACTCTAGAGCACCCAAACATGATGACAATAAGCATGGACATGAAGTAGACATATCCTAAAGCAAACAAATCCATTGGAGGAACTCCAAAGGAGGCATGGATCAATAGCAACAAGCTACACCAAATTGATCATGATGATAAAAACCTGACAGTTATAATTTATAGCAACTTGAGAGCAAGAAATAAATAAGCTACAGCAAGCCATATGTGCAAGTGAGGGCATGTATGGATAGACAAAAACATGGAAAACAAGGAATAATCATTGTCCACCCCAAAACTTGCATGGATTTGACTAGGGCATCAAGCAAACATAGCAACAAAATAATAAGTAGCAGCAGTTTATAACAAGTAGCACTCTTGTCATGAAGATTAGGACATGTAGATGATCTCAAACAAGCATGCCATAATGGAACAAAATGTATAGCACATCACCATGATCATTTTGATATATCACACGCCCAAAACGGATCTACGAGCACGAAGTTACAGCCATGCAAAGATGCAACAAAAATAACAGATCTCAGGGACTTAGTGAAAAAATCACCTCCGCGAAAAGTCAACGCGGGAAGGGACGGAGGGATCCCGGCTGCGGACGGGGCGTTTGCTTCATCGAACGGGTGGATCTGATCCACCCGATCAAATCTGGGACGGCGGCGGCTCCAGCGGCCGGAGAAGGCTACCGCGGCGGCGGTGGTGCCGGCCGGCGACGACGGCAGCGGGGCCTGCCGAGGACGGTGGCGGAGGCGGCCGGGGAGGCGCCGACGAAGGGCGGCCGGGGCGGCGGCTCCTTAGGGCGGCGGCGGCGACCGGCATCGGGCGGTTGCGGTGGAGCGGCGGCGCGGGGCCGGCGGCGAGCTGGCCTGCGCGGGAGGCGGAGAAGGCGTGGGGGCGCGGAGGCGCGCGGGCCTCGGGGGCTGGCGCCGGGCCTGGCGGGCCCACGGCAGCGCGGCTGGAAGGTGGACGGCGGTGCCCATGTGGCGGGTCCGGATTCGTCCGGGCCGGCGGACGAACGTGTCCGACGCGGTCCGAACGTGTTCGGCGGCGAGGGAAGAGTCTTTTTAGGGTTGCTGCTCGTGAATCTCGGGGTTGGGGGCTAATTTATAGATTCTGGGAGCTAGGAAAGTCCAAATGGGGTGCGGTTTTCGGCCACGCGATCACGATTCGACGACCGAGATGATGGGAAGGGTTTTGCTGGGTTTGTGGGCTGTTGTGGAGGGGGTCTTGGGCCTTAAAGAAGAGGTTCTTTTAGCCCACTAGGTTAACCGTTGGAGTATCAAACAAACTCCAAACGCGACGAAACTTGACAGGCGGCCTACACGTACCAAAACAACAACGCACGACAAGTCTCACGTCATTCAGACACGTAACACGGACACACACGAAAGAAGGACTCGGGGTGCCGCGGGCACGTGCGTGAGCGTCGGAACTCAAAACGGACAACGAGAAGAGACGAGTGGGACCGGGTGCAAGTGACAACACGAATGCAATGCAATGCACATGACAACATGACATGGATGAAATGCACACACGTACACGACAAAACGAAGAAACCCGAAATGAAAGAAGAGCCCAGAATGGAATTGATGAAGTCAAAGTTTCATATATGCAATTATTGGAAAGTGTAACATCTGGGGCATTACAAACTGTCCCTTTTTTATTTGTTTGGGCCTTTCTTTTTTTCCTTGGCCTTTTTTTTTCTTTTTTTTGCGGAGGGGCTTTATAGATTTAGCCTTTCCTCCCATGGGACAATGCTCTAATAATGATGATCATCACACTTTCATTACAACTCAATATTACAACTCGATACTACAACAAAGTATGACTCTATATGAATGCCTCCAGCGGTGTACCGGTATGTGCAATGAAACAAGAGTGACATGTATGAAAAGTTATGCATGGTGGCTTTGCCACAAATACGATGTCAACTACATGATCATGCATGGCAATATGACAATATGAAGCATGTCATATGAATGGAACGGTGGAAAGTTGCATGGCAATATATCTCAGAATGGCTATGGAAATGCCATGATAGGTAGGTATGGTGGCTGTTTTGAGGAATAATATGGTGACTGTTTTGAGGAAGGATATAGGTGGTTTTATGGTACCGGCGAAAGTTGCGCGGTACAAGAGAGGCTAGCAATGGTGGAAGGGTGAGAGTGCGTATATTCCATGGACTCAACATTAGTCATAAGAACTCATATACTTATTGCAAAAATCTACGAGTCATCAAAACAAAGCAATCAACACATGCTCCTAGGGGGGAGGTTGGTAGGAGTTAACCATCACGCGCCCCTAACCTCCACACAAAGGTTGGTACTTTACAAATACCTCATGCTCTAACTTCGTCACATAGCGGTTCACCATACGTGCATGCTACGGGAATCACTAACCTTAACGCAAGTATTTCTCAATTTCATAATAACTCCACTAGCATGACTCTAATATCACTATCCTCATATCTCAAAACAATTATCAAGCATCCAACATCTCATTCTATTCAATGCACTTAGTGTGATTTTTTTACTACATTAACATTGGATGTTTATCATGTGGAGACTAGTTTTTTAGCCTAAACACATTACCATGCTGTTTTAATAGAATCTCAAATAGATATAAGTGAAGCATGAGAGTGTAATGCCCAGGATGGGACTATATCTCCTACGTGTCGAGGCACTACTTAGAGACATAACCCCATGCTGGAATGATCGCAAGTTTGGTACCTTTGCACAACTCATGTAAAAGATGGGGATGGAAAACATAAAAATAGTTGGCTTACACTCGCCACGTCACACAAATGCAATACATGTCTCAATCATCATTCAATAAAACATCACTGCCCTCTAAGGGTAAAATCCAAATGACAAGATACCAAACATAATTTAAATCCACAGGTCGGATCGAATCCTAGTAGAAGTCTCCACTATTGATCATCAGGATAACGAACATAGTATCGACTACGCTCCTCGTCGTACTCCCAGTCTAGCTCGGTGCCATCACCTGGATAGCTCACCACTGGACCTGCATCTGGTGTGGTGAAGTAACTGTGAGCCACAGAGGACTCAGCAATCCCGTTCCCGGGTAACAAGACTATTTAAGCCTTGGGAGAGGATAAGGCTGAAGAAAAGAATAAGTGTCTGCAGCAGCAACTAGCACTAGCTTACGAGAAAGAGTGCGAGAAGAGAAGTGCCTCGGTCGAGAGATGATCACGAAGTGATCCTAGCTAAAGCTCAACAATCATAACCCCACCGTGTTCAACTCCAGAATCCCTATTCGGAAATTGATAGTCACGGTACACACGCTGGTAGTGTATTGGAACATTGTGTCAAGTTATCTACAACCGGATATTAACAAGCTCCCATCTGCCACATAACCGCGGGCACGGCTTTCGAAATTTCATAACCCTACAGGGGTGTTCCAACTTGGCCCATTACAAGCCCACGATCCGCGGAGTCGCAACTCCAAAGTGGGAAGACCCGAGTATTCTCGGAATCCCGTACTCAAGATACTCCGAACTAAGGTAAGGCTAATCCAGCAAATCCTCCCGACGTGTCGACACCCTGATAGTAGCCGTGCGTATCTAGTCTCAGGACACGTCCGGATGGGCGATGCTACAGGTGTATGCCAGATACCTCGGGTTGCCCCAAGGCGGCCCTGCAGGACCCCCAGTTCGGACCAACACTCATGTGGAGCACTGGCCCGGGGTTGTTGATTAAGAAAGAGGGTTAATTACTCCCTATGCAAGTTATTTAGTTATTAGGCAAATAGTACCAATGTTGGGACTTGCTGGAAAAGACTTAGCACTTAGCGGTTTATCGAGGGGGTCCCATACACCCCAACCGTGTAAGGAACACATAATCAAGGAACATAACACCGGTTTAAACGGTTCCTAACGGCATGAGTGTAACAAATCACCAAGCAAAAGGCTTAGCCTTCCACCCATGCCAATATATAGATGATTTCATTTTTAGCATTTATATAGTGTGATATAACCCAACAAACTTCAACATGAAGCAAGCATCTTCGATCTTCACCTGCAACTAGCAATGCTATAAGAATGGGCTGAGCGAAGCGTACTTAGCCAAGCAACGGTTTGCATAGGTAGGGTGGTTAGACATGGACATTGTTACAAGTAGGAGGATGACATGAAGAACATGGGCATCAAGGCAAAACTATAGAGCGGAACTACTAGCAATAGGCAAAGATAGTAATGTTATCGGGGTTCGGTCATCTTGCCTGAAGAGTAGTCGTTCGGATCGTAAGAAGGGTCCTTGTGCTCAACCTCGTTGGTAACCTCATTCTCGTACTCGTACTCGGTCTCAGCTTCTGGCTCTAAACAATACAATCACACAAGGCACGAATCAACAAGATGCAATGCGCACACAAAAATGATGGATGCATGACGGATGCACTAAGAGAGCACACGGAGCACGGAAAATAGCACTCAAGCAAATCACCTCAAAACATGATAACAATATGATATTATGAATCTACACAGAAAATCAATCAAGTATCATATAAGACTCGCTGAAATCGGAGCTACGGGCTAAAAGTTATGCCCGAAACAAGAAACGATCGAAAGCTGAAAATTACAGCAACATATCAACTTCGGAGCACTAGAAAAATAAGCTACAGCACTCAAACATCATGGCAAAGAGCATTAACATAAACTAGACATATCCTACAGCAAATAAGTCCAAAGGTGCACCCCCAAAGGAGCCACGGATCAATAGCAACAAGCTTGGACATATTGAACTTGACAATAAAATTCTGACAGCAGAATTTTATTGAAACTTTGGAGCAAAAGTTAAACATGCTACAGCCACTTAAATAAGCATGTGAGAACATGAATGTAAATCCAACAATATCTACTACAAGGAACCATCAAGAGACACTCCAAAACTATCATGGTTTGTCCTAGAACAGCACGCAAACATGGCATCGGAACATTACAGATTTCAGACTTAGTGAAAATCCACTAAGTGTTAAACAGCAGTTTCATCATGGCATCTAAAAGAGCACGTTTAAGTCAGCTCGAAACTAAACATGGCAAGTGGTAAGCACCACATCAAAGTACACATGATGGTGATTCCGAAACATACAAGCATGCATCATGGAGATAAACACAACGATAGCAATGAGCTCAACAAGATGGCATTTCATAACAAGTTAAACAACATCACAGCCACATGGCACTTTGCAACGAAGATATAAATGGCAAGAATAAATCTATCATGCAACCTAACACAAGCAACATGTAGAGCATGGCAAGACGAACACGTGGACATGTCATTTGCATCATTCGGACAAACGAGCTAAAAGATATCACTATGCAAAGATGGCATAAAACAACACATTGCAGCAGTTTATATCGGGATGCACTCTTGTAACAGAAAAACAAGCATCTAGATGACCTCTAACATGCATGGCACAAAGGAAAGAATCGTAGTGCTAATCACCACGAACGTCTGGACACCTCATTTGCGCGAAACGGAGCAACACACAAGAAGTTATTGCAGTTTGAAATTTGCATCAGAGAACAAAAGATCACAAAGACTTATAGATTTTTGAATCAACCTTCTCAGATCTGGATCTGGAAGAAGTCAACGGGCTCGTGCCCGCGGCGGATCTGGCGCCGCCCGCGGGGCTGGAGGTGGCCCGGTGAAGGAGATCGGGCCCGGGGCGGCGCCTGGATGGCCTCGGCCCGCGGCGGGAGCTGGCTACCGCGGGGCGGCTCGGCTGGGCCCAGCGGCGGCCCGCTGGCGTTGAAGTGGCGGCTGGCTGGGAACGCGGCTGGCGATCGCGCCAGATCTGGGCCGCGCGGGGCTGCGAGGCCGGTCTGGAGCGGAGGAAGGGAATCGGCCTAGCTGGCGGAGCGGGGCGGCTTGCGCTGGCGAAGGGAGGTGCCGGCCCAGCTGCGGGCGTGGAGGAGCGGGAACGGGCCGGCTCGGCCTCGGCCTGGAAGGAATCGCGGCGGCTTCGACTGAGGCGCGCGCTGGATCAAAGTGGCGACAGCCCAAGCGATCGAGCGGAGGAAGCTGGCGCGCGGGAGGAGGGGCGCCCAGCGCGAGGCGTTGACCGCTTCGGATCTGGATCGATCCAGGGGCTCGGGCGCCTCGAGCTTCCAGCGGCGGCGGCTGTGATGGAGATCTGGCGGCGGGGAACCGGATGGAGAAGGTGGTCCCATCCGGCCTGGCCGGACCGGCGACGGGGAAACGGGCTGGAGGCGCGCCGGTGAGGTGGAGGACGCCGGTGGAGGAGAGGATGAGGTGGAGGAGGTGTTTTCCGGCGAGGTGGTGGTATTCTGGCGAACTCCGGTGAGATTCCGGCGGAACTCCGGCGAGGTGGCTGGTGGCTGGAGGTGGAAGAAGGAGAGGTCTAGGGTTTCCTTGTTTTGGGGCACAAATTTGGGGGAGTGGACAAATATATAGGCACAAGTAGCTAGGGTTGTCCAAAAGGAGTGCGGTTTTCGGCCACAGGATCAGATTTGGATGGCCTAGATGATAGAAGTGGTTAGGAGTGGTTTGTGGGCTGTTGGAGGGGGTGTCTTGGGCCACAAAGTGGAGGCACTTTGAGCCCACGAGAATAACTGTTGGGGTAGCAAACGGACTCGAAACGCGACGAGATTTGACAGGCGGGTTACACAAACCAAAACAACAACACACGACAAGTATCGCGCCAAACTGGTAACGTTACCCGACCAAACACCAAAGTAGGCCTACGGGACGCCACGGACACGTGAGGGAGCTCCGGAACGCGAGATGGACAACGGGAAGGAACGCGTGGAACCGGATGCAACCGACAACACAAATGCAATGCGATGCACATGACTACATGATATGAATGAATGCCACACACACACACAACAAAACGACGAAAACCCGAAAGACAAAGGACCCGAAATGGAATAGATGAAGCCGGAGATATATTATATGCCCAAAAGGGGAAAGTATTACATCCGGGGCATTACAAACTCTCCTCTACTACAAAAAGATCTCGTCCCGAGATCTAGGACTGGAAAAAGGAAGGGTACTCGGAACGAAGATGATCTTCTCGTTCCCACGTAGCTTCTCGTTCGGTGTGATGTGACCACTTCACTTTCAAGAATTTGATGGACTTGTTGCGGGTCTTGCGCTCGGTTTCTTCGAGAATAGCAACGGGATGCTCTCGGTAGGACAAGTCTTGTTGAAGATCAATCTCCTCAAACGGAATCATGCGCTCACGTGCCTTAAAGCATTTGCGGAGTTGAGACACATGGAACACATCATGAACATTGGTGAAGTTGGGAGGGAGCTCAAGTTGATAGGCTAGATCGCCTTTTTTGCCAAGAATCTTGAAAGGCCCGACGTATCTAGGAGCAAGCTTTCCTTTGATACCGAATCTTTGGGTGCCTTTCATCGGAGAAACACGGAGATAGACATGATCACCAATGTTGAAGGCCAAATCACGATGCTTGCCGTCATAGTAGCTCTTCTGACGCGACTGAGCGGCCTTGAGATTCTCACGTATGACTTTGCACATCTCTTCGGCTTCTGAGATCAAGTCATTGCCAAGAAGTTGACATTCACCAGTTTGAGACCAGTTGAGAGGGGTACGGCACTTTCTGCCATAGAGGATTTCAAACGGAGCTTTGCCTGCACTTTCTTGAAAGCTGTTGTTGTAAGAGAACTCGGCAAATGGAAGGCAGTCTTCCCATTTCATGCCAACGGATATGACACAGGCTCTGAGCATGTGTTCTAGAATCTGATTCACTCGCTCGACTTGACCACTAGTCTGTGGGTGAAAAGCAGTGCTGAACCTGATCTTAGTGCCCATGGCGGACTGAAAGGAGTCCCAGAACTTGGATGTGAACAAACTTCCACGGTCTGAGGAGATAACTTGAGGAATGCCATGTAAAGACACAATTCTGGAAGTGTACAACTCTGCCAATTGAGCTGCATTGATAGATTCTTTGACTGGAAGGAAGTGAGCGACTTTGGTAAGCTTGTCAATCACCACGAAGATAGAATCATTCCCTCGCTTGTATTTAGGAAATCCGGTGACGAAGTCCATTTCAATGTGGTCGAACTTCCACTCGGGAATAGGAAGAGGTTGCAGAAGACCGGCTGGACGTTGATGTTCTGCTTTCACTCTTCTGCAAACATCACATTCATTCACGAATTGGGCAATCTCCCTTTTCATGCGTGTCCACCAGTACGACTGCTTGAGGTCTTGGTACATCTTGGAACTGCCAGGATGAATGGAAAGGAGAGAATCATGTGCTTCTACCATTATGAGCTTCCTGAGATCACCTTTTGGAACAACGAGTCTGTCCTCGAAGAACAAGGTATCTCTATCATCAACACGAAAGCACTTGTATTTTGGAGTGCCCTTTGCAATACCATGTTTCACCTTCTGCACCATGGCATCACTGAGTTGGGCCTCACGGACCTGATCTTCCAAGGTAGGAGCAATTTGAAGATTTGCAAGAAAACCCTGCGGAACAACTTGGAGGTTGAGTTTCCTGAAAGCTTCACAAAGCTCAGGCTGGAACGGCTTGATAAGAAGGCTGTTGCAATATGCCTTTCTGCTCAAAGCATTTGCACATTCGCCTTGCCGGGAGTGTATTCGATGCTGGGATCATACTCTTGGATCATTTCAACCCAACGAGTCTGGCGGAGGTTCAGATTCGGCTGTGTGAATATGTACTTCAAGCTCTTGTGATGAGTGAAGATGTCGACTTTTCTGCCCAACAACAGATGTCTCCACGTAATCAAAGCATGTACCACAGCTGCTAGCTCGAGATCATGTGTGGGATAGTCCTTCTCACTTGGCTTGAGATGACGAGAAGTGTATGCCACAATTCTCTTATCTTGCATAAGCACACCACCAAGTCCTTGAAGAGAAGCATCACAGAATACTTCATAGGGCTTGGACTCATCTGGAGGAGTAAGAACTGGAGCAGAGACGAGCTTTTCTTTGAGAGTTTTGAATGCCACTTCACACTCTGGAGACCAAAAGTATTTGACATTGTTCTGAAGCAAGTTGGAAAGAGGCTTGGCAATCTTGGAGAAGTTCTCAACGAACCTTCTGCAATAGCTGGCAAGACCCAGAAAACTTCGGAGTTGCTTGACGTTCTGAGGAGCTTCCCAGTTGACAATTGCTTCAACTTTCTTGGGATTAACCGCAATACCGTCAGCTGAGATGATATGGCCCAGGTACAAAACCTTATCGAGCCAAAATTCGCACTTGGAGAACTTGGCATAGAACTTATGCTCTCGGAGTCGATCAAGAACCAGACGTAAGTGCTTTTCGTGATCTTTTTCATTCTTGGAAAACACCAGAATATCATCCAGATACACAAGCACAAACTCGCCAGTATAGGGGTTGAAGATGTAGTGCATCATCCTCGAAAAGGTAGGAGGAGCATTGGCGAGACCAAAGGACATGACTGTATACTCATATGAACCGGAGCTCGTTCTGAAGGCAGTCTTGGGAATGTCTTTCTCGCGAATGCGAATTTGGTGATAGCCCATTCGGAGGTCGAGCTTAGAGAACACTTTAGCTCCTTTGAGCTGCTCCAAGAGTTCGTTGATGTTGGGGAGCGGATACTTGTTCTTTATCGTCTTCTTGTTCAATGGCCGGTAATCAACACAGAGACGCTCCATGCCATCTTTCTTCTTGACAAATAAGACACCACAGCCCCAAGGTGACGTACTAGGCCTGATGAGACCCATACGCTCCTGTTCATCAAGCTGCTTCTTCAATTCCTTCAATTCTTTAGGAGCGAGCTTGTACAGACGCCGGCATGCTGTCTCAGTACCCGGCTCGAGTTCAATAACGAATTCCACCTGACGGTGTGGAGGCATGCCTGGAAGTTCTTCAGGAAAGACGTCTTGGTATTTGTTCACCACCGGAATTTGAGATATGGCATTAATTTCACCCTTATCATTGAGAGAGAAGAGCCTGATAGTGTTATCCCTGGAGGCGAAGATAATCACATCTTCATCAGGACGAGTCATCTTGACTTCCTTCTGTGCACAATCAATGTGAGCATCATGCTGAGAAAGCCAATCCATTTCGAGGATGAGGTCAATGTCGGAATTACCAAGAACCACCGGATTAGCCAGAAATCGATAATCACCCATGCGAATAGAAACATTCGGAGCATATACACTGGAGTGCATTCGTCTCCCCAGAGAAATAACTGTTAACTCCCTTGGCAGATTTTTGGTGACAATATCGTGCTTGGATGCAAATGGATATGACATGAAAGAGCATGAAGCACCCGAATCAAATAACACTTTAGCAGGAGAAGAGTTAATTGGAAGGTTACCCAAAATGACATCAGAAGAATTCTCCGCTTGCGCTGCACTCATCAGATTGACCCTTGCTGCCTTTGGATCATGCCTGACAATAGCTGAACTCACAGGTGGAGGAGGTGGAAGACGCTTCGGGTTGGGGCACTTGTTGGCATAGTGACCCTTCTTGCCACACTTGTTGCACACCACTTCTGAGAGAGGACGGAAATGATAACCACTTGACTTGGAGCCTTGAGACTGAAACTGATTCCTCGACTGGTTGCTCGGGTTGGGTGGGTGGGAGAAACCACGTCCACTAGAGTTCTTGTTGCTGTTGGAGTTGTTGGAGTTGTTGAAAGGAGCTCGAATCACTGGAGGAGGAGGAAGCCAAAATTTCTGTTGCTTCGAGACCATCTGAGACGATGAGGAAGAGTGAACGGCATCTCGAATCCTCTTCTTAGAAGCCTCCATCTTAAGCTGAGCTGCCTCTTGTTTCAAAGCCATATTATAGAATTTGTCGAATTCATCGGGCTCGAACAAGGTGAGAGCAAGTTGAAGTTCATCTTTCAGACCACCACGAAACTGGTAGATTTTGCTCTTAGCATCAGGAATGTCTTGCTTAGCATAGCGGGCGAGGTTTTGGAACTTGACATTATACTGATAGACTATCATAGAGCCCTGCTTCAGGTTGCGGAATTTCTCACGCATACCCTTGATGACACTTGTAGGAATGTGGTGAGAGCGAAAATCCTTGCAGAAATCCTCCCAAGAGATAACACGACCTGGCCTGGAGTCTTTGTACTGCTGCCACCAGTCAGCTGCTTGGTCTTTGAGTTGGAAGGCTGCAAACTTCACATAATCCTCTTCCTTCACGTTACTGCAATCAAAATGCTTCTTTATGTCGGTTAACCAATCTTCAGCATCAAGAGGGTCGACACAGTAACTGAAAGCTTTTGGATTATTGGCCTAGAACTGGTTGAGGGTAGCATGGTGCTGCTGGTTGAAGAAGTTGACTTGATTCCCTGGAACACCCTGATTAGCTTGATTAGCTTGCATCTGCTGCATCATCTGCATCAACATCTGGGTGTTCTGAGCTGTAGTCTGCATAATCGCTCTCCAAGCTTCAGACGGAGGAGGAGGGGAAGGAGGACGATCTGGGACCTCTTCACCCTCTGGGTTAGCGTTGGGAACCCTTTTCGGAGCCATCCTGAAAGAGATGACCATGAATCAGCAATTGATTGACAGAAGGTATAAGCTGAATCAATGGAATGAATTGCAACAAGTCTTCACAATAATCATTCGAACAATAGGAACGAATGAAATCATTCGAACAAGAGGAACGAATGAAATTCTCAGTTAAATGATAACATCAATCTTCACGAGAAGCCACATAGGGGACAAAAGGTAAAATAAGAAAAACAACAAGGTACAGACGGGAACAAACACAAGATAGGAGCTTCGTTCTAACATCTTTGTGCTGAAAGTATATGAACGCGTTACGAAAGGGTTTTGCAATCCCCGGATCAGCATAGCCAAGGACCCTTTAAGATGCAACTCCCGATCGGAACATCGGTCATAATACCACTTCACTCAATGTAGAACCCCGAACTCGCTAACCTGCATTCGTTGGAAGAATGCCTACTATCTACTGGATAAACCCACCTATTAATTTCCGAAAGATTCCAGTTATACAATCAGGTGTTGGGGATACAGGGGAAGCACCGCGCAATCAAATCTAAACCTACATCCAGCTGTATCCATCCTTCAACACATAACCAGTCTTTCTCGGAAACTGTTTACCTCGGACCTTCGAAAAGCATCCACTATAACAAGCTATGGCAATACTCCCGAACTACCTCCCCAGTACTGGGTGATGTCGGGGTTATCTTGCCACTAACCGTATAGGAGAGATTTTCGATGTAGGCCGTCTTAAGTATTTAGTACTGCCGCGATATGCTTGTGACGACAATACCCAGAAGCTCAACTCCCCGGGACACTGCCACAACCCCTAATGCCAGGAGGCATCGAGAACAATATTCTCGTCACAAGAACATCGAAACAATCCCAGAATACTCGCGAGATTCCTAAAAAAATTGGTGCAATTTTGAAAGTAGAAGAGGCAAGAGTAGACGTCAGGAGTCCTCACCAGAGAGAAAGGGGATGAGAAGCAAAGAAATCCTACTCTCCGATATAATTATAGGACTCAAAGTGTTTTCAGTGTGTGCCTAGACTCGACCGTCAACGATTCGATCAATCAGTGGGGGCTCCTAGGTCGGAGAAGGCTCTGATACCAACTTGTAATGCCCAGGATGGGACTATATCTCCTACGTGTCAAGGCACGACTTAGAGACATAACCCCATGCTGGAATGATCGCAAGTTTGGTACCTTTGCACAACTCATGTAAAAGATGGGGATGGAAAACATAAAAATAGTTGGCTTACACTCGCCACGTCACACAAATACAATACATGTCTCAATCATCATTCAATAAAACATCACTGCCCTCTAAGGGTAAAATCCAAATGACAAGATACCAAACATAATTTAAATCCACAGGTCGGATCGAATCGTAGTAGAAGTCTCCACTACTGATCATCAGGATAACGAACATAGTATCTGAAGGAAATATGCCCTAGAGGCAATAATAAAGTTATTATTTATTTCCTTATATCATGATAAATGTTTATTATTCATGCTAGAATTGTATTAACCGGAAACTTAGTACATGTGTGAATACATAGACAAAACAGTATGTCCCTAGTATGCCTCTACTAGACTAGCTCATTGATCAAAGATGGTTATGTTTCCTAGCCATAGACATGAGTTGTCATTTGATCAACGGGATCACATCATTAGGAGAATGATGTGATGGACAGGACCCATCCGTTAGCATAGCACTATGATCGTTTAGTTTAACTGCTATTGCTTTCTTCATGACTTATACATGTTCCTATGACTATGAGATTATGCAACTGCCGAATACCGTAGGAACACCTTGTGTGCTATCAAACGTCACAACGTAACTGGGTGATCATAAAGATGCTCTACAGGTGTCTCCGAAAGTATTCGTGGTGTTGGCATGGATCAAGATTAGGATTTGTCACTCCGAGTGTCGGAGAGGTATCTCTGGGCCCTCTCGGTAACACACATCACAATAAGCCTTGCAAGCAAAAGACTAATGAGTTAGTCATGAGATGATGTGTTACGGAACGAGTAAAGAGACTTGCCGGTAACGAGATTGAACTAGGTATAGAGATACCGACGATCGAATCTCGGGCAAGTAACATACCGTTTAACAAGAGGAACAACGTATGTTGTTATGCGGTTCTGACCGATAAAAGATCTTCGTAGAATATGTAGGAGCCAATATGAACATCCAGGTTCCGCTATTGGTTATTGAACGGAGATGAGTCTCGGTCATGTCTACATAGTTCTCGAACCCGTAGGGTCCGCACGCTTAACATTTGATGACGATCGGTATTATGAGTTTATGAGTTTTGATGTACCGAAGGTAGTTCGGAGTCCTGGATGAGATCACGGACATGACGAGGAGTCTCGGAATGTCCGAGACGTAAAGATTGATATATTGGATGGCTATATTCGGACACCGGAAGTATACCGGAAAAGTTTCGGATTTATCGGGATTGCCGGAGGGGGTTACCGGAACCTCCTACGAAGGGGGATGGTCCATAGTGGGCCTTGTGGAAAGGAGAGAGGCAGCCCATAGGGCTGGCCGGCGCCCCACCTAGTTCCTAGTTGGACTAGGATTGGTGGGAGGCGCCACCTCTTCCTTTTCCTACTCCATCTCTTCCTTCTTTGGTGATTCCTACTAGGAATAGGATTGCAATCCTATTCCTAGTAGGATTCCTTCCCTAGCCGCACCATAGGAGGTTGGCCGGCCCTCCTCCCTTGCTCCTTTATATACGGGGGCAGGGGGGCACCCAAAGACACACAAGTTGAATTGTTTTAGCCGTGTGCGGTGCCCACCTCCACAGAATCACACCTCGGTCATACCGTCGCGGAGCTTAGGCGAAGCCCTGCGCCGGTGAACACATCATATCCGTCACCATGCCGTCGTGCTGACGAAACTCTCCCGTGAAGCTCAACTGGATCAAGAGCTCGTGGGACGTCATCAAGCTGAACGTGTGCTGAACGCGGAGGTGACGTACGTTCGGTGCTTGATCGGTTGGATCGTGAAGAAGTTCGACAACATCAACCGCGTCACTTGACGCTTCCGCTCCCGGTCTACGAGGGTACGTAGACACACTCTTCCCTCTCGTTGCTATGCATCTGGTAGATAGATCTTGCGTGATCGTAGGAAAATTTTAAAATACTACGTTCCCCAACAGTGGCATCAGAGCCAGGTCTATGCGTGGATGATATGCACGAGTATAACACAATGAGTTGTGGGAGATACTAGTCATACTGCTTACCAGCATGTCATACTTTGCTTCGGCGGTATTGTGAGATGAAGCGGCCCGGACCGACATTACGCGTACGCTTACGCGAGACTGGTTTCACCGTTACGAGCACTCGTTGCTTAAAGGTGACTGGCGGGTGTCTGTCTCTCTCACTTTAGCTGAATCAAGTGTGGCTACGCCCGGTCCTTGTGAAGGTTAAAACAGCACATACTTGACGAAACATCGTTGTGGTTTTGTATGCGTAGGCAAGAACGGTTCTTGCTAAAGCCCGTAGCAGCCACGTAAAACTTGCAACAACAAAGTGGAGGACGTCTAACTTGTTTTTGCAGGGCATGTTGTGATGTGATATGGTCAAGACATGATGAGTTATACATTTTTTATATGAGATGATCATGTTTTGTAAAGTTATCGGCAACTGGCAGGAGCCATATGGTTGTCGCTTTATTGTATGAAATGCAATCACCATGTAATTGCTTTACTTTATCACTAAACGGTAGCGATAGTTGAGGAAGCAATAGTTGGCGAGACGACAACGATGCTACGATGGAGATCAAGGTGTCGCGCCGGTGACGAAGGTGATCATGACGGTGCTTTGGAGATGGAGATCAAAAGCACAAGATGATGATGGCCATATCATGTCACATATTTTGATTGCATGTGATGTTTATCTTATTATGCTTCTTATTTTGCTTAGAACGACGGTAGCATTATAAGATGATCCCTTACTAAATTTCAAGGTATAAGTGTTCTCCCTGAGTATGCACCGTTGCGAAAGTTCGTCGTGCCGAGACACCACGTGATGATCGGGTGTGATAAGCTCTACGTTCAAATACAACGGGTGTAAGCCAGTTTTGCACACGCAGAATACTCGGGTTAAACTTGACGAGCCTAGCATATGCAGATATGGCCTCGAAACACTGGAGACCGAAAGGTCGAGCGTGAATCATATAGTAGATATGATCAACATAAGATGTTCACCATTGAAACTACTCCATCTCATGTGATGATCGGACATGGTTTAGTTGATTTGGATCACGTGATCATTTAGATGACCAGAGGGATGTCTATCTAAGTGGGAGTTCTTAAGTAATATGATTAATTGAACTTTAATTTATCATGAACTTAGTCCTGGTAGTATTAGCATATCTATGTTGTAGATCAATAGCTCGCGATGTTCCTCCCCGTTTATTTTTCATATGTTCCTAGAGAAAACCATGTTGAAAGATGTTAGTAGCAATGATGCGGAATTGTTCCGTGATCTGAGGATTATCCTCATTGCTGCATAGAGGATTATGTCCTTGATGCACCACTAGGTGACAGACCTATTGCAGGAGCAGATGTATACGTTATGAACGTTTTGACAAAAGCTCGATATGATGACTACTTGATAGTTTAAGTGCACCATGCTTTACGGCTTATAACCAGGACTTCAAAAACGTTTTGAAACGCCACAGAGCATATGAGATGTTCCAAGAGTTGAAATTAGTATTTCATACTCATGCCCGTGTCGAGAGGTATAAGACCTCTGACAGTACTTTGCCTACAAGATGGAGGAGAATAGCTCAACCAGTGAGCATGTGCTCAGATTGTCTGGGTACTACAATTACCTTAATCAAATGGAAGTTAATCTTCCAGATAAGATAGTAATTGACAAAGTTCTCTAGTCACTATCACCAAGTTAGTAGAACTTCGTGATGAACTATGCTATGCAAGGGATGACGAAAGGAATTCCCAGCTCTTCACGATACTGAAGTAGGCGAAGGTAGAAATCATGAAAAAAGCATCAAAGTGTTGATGGTTAACAAGACCACTTGTTTCAAGTAAAGGGCAAAGGGATAGAAGGGGAACTTCAAGAAGAATGACAAGCAAGTTGTCACTCCCGTGAAGAAACCCAAAGCTAAACTCAAGCCTGAAACAAGTGCTTATACTGCAAAGGAAATGGTCACTAGAAGTGGAACTGCCCTAGATACTTGGCGGATAAGAAGGATGGCAAAGTGAACAAAGGTATATTTGATATACAGATTATTGATGTGTATTTTACTAGTGTTCATAGCAACCCCTCGGTATTTGATATTGGTTCAGTTGCTAAAGAGTAGTAACTCGAAATGGGAGTTTCATAATGAACAGAAACTAGTTAAAGGATGAAGTGACGATGTGTATTGGAAATAGTTCCAAGATTAATATGATCATCATCGCACACTCCCTATACTTTCGGGATTAGTGTTGAACCTAAATAAGTGTTATTTGGTGTTTGTGTTGAGCATGAATATGATTTGATCACGTTTATTGCAATACGGTTATTCATGTAAGTTAGAGAATAATTGTTGTTCTGTTTACATGAATAAAACCTTCTATGGTCATACACCCAATGAAAATGGTTTGTTGGATCTCGATCGTGTGATACACATATTCATAATATTGAAGCCAAAAGATACAAGGTTAATAATGATAGTGCAACTTATTTGTGGCACTGCCGTTTAGGTCATATTGGTGTAAAACGAATGAAGAAACTCCATAATGATGGACTTTTGGAATCACTTGATTATGAATCACTTGGTACTTGCGAACCATGCCTCATGGGCAAGATGACTAAAACTCCGTTCTCCGGAACCGTGGAGCGAGCAACAGAGTTGTTGGAAATCATACATACTGATGTATGCAGACCAATGAGTGTTGAAGCTCGCGGCAGGTATCGTTATTTTCTGACCTTCACTGATGATTTGAGCAGATATAGGTATATCTACTTAATGAAGCACAAGTCTGAAACATTTGAAAAGTTCAAAGAATTTCAGAGTGAAGTAGAGAATCATCGTAACAAGAAAATAAAGTTTCTACGATCTGATCGTGGAGGTGAATATTTGAGTTACGAGTTTGGTCTTCGTTTGAAACAAGGTGGAATAGTTTCACAACTCACGCCACCTGGAACACCACAGCGTAATGGTGTGTTCGAACGTCATAACCGTACTTTATCAGATATGGTGCGATCGATGATGTCTCTTACCGATCTACCACTATCGCTTTTGGGGTTATGCATTAGAGACAGCTACATTCACGTTAAATAGGGCACCATCTAAATCCGTGGAGATGACACCGTATGAACTGTGGTTTGACGAGAAACCTAAGCTGTCATTTCTTTAAGTTTGGGACTGCGATGCTTATGTAAAAAAGTTTCAACCTGATAAGCTCGAACCCAAGTCGGAAAAATGTGTCTTCATAGGATACCCAAAAAGAAACTGTTGGGTACACCTTCTATCACAGATCCAAAGGCAAAATATTCGTTGCTAAGAACGGATCCTTTCTAGAAAAAGAGTTTCTCTCGAAAGAAGTGAGTGGGAGGAAAGTAGAACTTGATGAGGTAATTGTACCTTCTCCCGGATTGGAAAGTAGTACATCACAGGAAATTGTTCCAGTGATTCCTACACCAATTAGTGAGGAAGTTAATGATAATGATCATGAAACTTCGGATCAAGTTTCTACTGAACGTCGTAGATCAACCAGAGTACGTTCCGCACCAGAGTGGTACGGCAACCCAGTTCTGGAAATCATGTTACTAGACCATGATGAACCTACGAACTATGAGGAAGCGATGATGAGCCCAGATTCCGCAAAATGGCTTGAAGCCATGAAATCTGAGATGGGATCCATGTATGAGAACAAAGTGTGGACTTTGGTTGACTTGCCCGATGATCGGCAAGCCATCGAAAATAAATGGATCTTCAAGAGGAAGACCGACGCAGACGGTAATATTACTGTTTACAAAGCTCGACTTGTTGCGAAAGGTTTTCGACAAGTTCAAGGTGTTGACTACGATGAGATTTTCTCACCCATAGCGATGCTTAAAAGTCTGTCCGAATCATGTTAGCAATTGCCACATTTTATGAAATCTGGCAAATGGATAACGAAACTGCGTTCTTTAATGAATTTATTAAAGAAGAATTGTATATGATGCAACCAGAAGGTTTTGTCAATCCTAAAGGTGCTAACAAAATGTGCAAGCTCCAGCGATCCTTCTATGGACTGGTGCAAGCATCTCGGAGTTGGAATATACGCTTTGATAAATTGATCAAAGCATATAGATTTATACAGACTTGTGGAGAAGCCTGTATTTACAAGAAAGTGAGTGGGAGCACTACAACATTTCTGATAAGTATATGTGAATGACATATTGTCGATCGGAAAAGATGTAGAATTTTCTGGAAAGCATAAAGGAGTGTTTGAAAGGAGTTTTTTCAAAGAAAGACCTTGGTGAAGCTGCTTACATATTGGGCATCAAGATCTATAGAGATAGATCAAGACGCTTGATAAGACTTTCGATGAAGTACATACCTTGATAAGATTTTGAAGTAATTCAAAATGGATCAGTCAAAGAAAGGGTTCTTGCCTGTTTTACAAGGTATGAATTTGAGTAAGACACAAAGCCAGACCACGGCAGAAAAATATAGAGAGAATGAAAGTCATTCCCTATGCATCAGCCATAGGTTCTATAAAGTATGCCATGCTGTGTACAAAACACGTTGTGTACCTTGCCAAGAGTTTGACAGGGAGGTACAATAGTGATCCAGGAGTAGATCACTGTACAGCGGTCAAAATTATCCTTAGTAATTGGATGACTAAGGAAATATTTCTCGATTATGGAGGTGATAAAGAGTACGTCGTAAAGGGTTACGCCGATGCAAGCTTTGACACTAAATCCAGATGACTCTAAGTATCAATCTGGATGCGTATTGAAAGTGGGAGCAATTAGCTAGAGTAGCTCCATGCAGAGCATTGTAGACATATAAATTTGCGAAATACATAGGGATCTGAATGTGACAGACCCGTTGACTAAAACTTCTCTCACAAGCAAAACATGATCACACCTTATTACTCTTGGGTATTAATCACATAGCAATGTGAACTAGATTATTGACTCTAGTAAATCCTTTGGGTGTTGGTCACATGGTGATGTGAACTATGGGTGTTAATCACATAACGATGTGAACTATCGGTATTAAATCACATGGCGATGTGAGCTAGATTATTGACTCTAGTGCAAGTGGGAGACTGAAGGAAATATGCCCTAGAGGCAATAATAAAGTTATTATTTATTTCCTTATATCATGATAAATGTTTATTATTCATGCTAGCATTGTATTAACCGAAAACTTAGTACATGTGTGAATACATAGACAAAACAGTATGTCCCTAGTATGCCTCTACTAGACTAGCTCATTGATCAAAGATGGTTATGTTTCCTAGCCATAGACATGAGTTGTCATTTGATCAACGGGATCACATCATTAGGAGAATGATGTGATGGACAGGACCCATCCGTTAGCATAGCACTATGATCGTTTAGTTTAACTGCTATTGCTTTCTTCATGACTTATACATGTTCCTATGACTATGAGATTATGCAACTGCCGAATACCGTAGGAACACCTTGTGTGCTATCAAACGTCACAACGTAACTGGGTGATCATAAAGATGCTCTACAGGTGTCTCCGAAAGTATTCGTGGTGTTGGCATGGATCAAGATTAGGATTTGTCACTCCGAGTGTCGGAGAGGTATCTCTGGGCCCTCTCGGTAACACACATCACAATAAGCCTTGCAAGCAAAAGACTAATGAGTTAGTCATGAGATGATGTGTTACGGAACGAGTAAAGAGACTTGCCGGTAACGAGATTGAACTAGGTATAGAGATACCGACGATCGAATCTCGGGCAAGTAACATACCGTTTGACAAAAGGAACAACGTATGTTGTTATGCGGTTCTGACCGATAAAAGATCTTCGTAGAATATGTAGGAGCCAATATGAACATCCAGGTTCCGCTATTGGTTATTGATCGGAGATGAGTCTCGGTCATGTCTACATAGTTCTCGAACCCGTAGGGTCCGCACGCTTAACGTTTGATGACGATCGGTATTATGAGTTTATGAGTTTTGATGTACCGAAGGTAGTTCGGAGTCCCGAATGAGATCACGGACATGACGAGGAGTCTCGGAATGTCCGAGACGTAAAGATTGATATATTGGACGGCTATATTCGGACACCGGAAGTATACTGGAAAAGTTTCGGATTTATCGGGATTGCCGGAGGGGGTTACCGGAACCTCCTACGAAGGGGGATGGTCCATATTGGGCCTTGTGGAAAGGAGAGAGGCAGCCCATAGGGCTGGCCGGCGCCCCACCTAGTTCCTAGTTGGACTAGGATTGGTGGGAGGCGCCACCTCTTCCTTTTCCTACTCCATCTCTTCCTTCTTTGGTGATTCCTACTAGGAATAGGATTGCAATCCTATTCCTAGTAGGATTCCTTCCCTAGCCGCACCATAGGAGGTTGGCCGGCCCTCCTCCCTTGCTCCTTTATATACGGGGGCAGGGGGGCACCCAAAGACACACAAGTTGAATTGTTTTAGCCGTGTGCGGTGCCCCCCTCCACAGAATCACACCTCGGTCATACCGTCGCGGAGCTTAGGCGAAGCCCTGCGCCGGTGAACACATCATATCCGTCACCACACCGTCGTGCTGACGAAACTCTCCCGTGAAGATCAACTGGATCAAGAGCTCGTGGGACGTCATCAAGCTGAACGTGTGCTGAACGCGGAGGTGACGTACGTTCGGTGCTTGATCGGTTGGATCGTGAAGAAGTTCGACAACATCAACCGCGTCACTTGACGCTTCCGCTCCCGGTCTACGAGGGTACGTAGACACACTCTTCCCTCTCGTTGCTATGCATCTGGTAGATAGATCTTGCGTGATCGTAGGAAAATTTTAAAATACTACGTTCCCCAACAGTATCGACTACGCTCCTCGTCGTACTCCCAGTCTAGCTCGGTGCCATCACCTGGATAGCTCACCACTGGACCTGCATCTGGTGTGGTGAAGTAACTGTGAGCCACAGAGGACTCAGCAATCCCGTTCCTGAGTAACAAGACTATTTAAGCCTTGGGAGAGGATAAGGCTGAAGAAAAGAATAAGTGTCTGCAGCAGCAACTAACACTAGCTTACGAGAAAGAGTGCGAGAAGAGAAGTGCCTCGGTCGAGAGATGATCACGGAGTGATCCTAGCTAAAGCTCAACAATCATAACCCCACCGTGTTCAACTCCAGAATCCCTATTCGGAAATTGAGAGTCACGGTACACACGCTGGTAGTGTATTGGAACATTGTGTCAAGTTATCTACAAACGGATATTAACAAGCTCCCATCTGCCACATAACCGCGGGCACGGCTTTCGAAAGTTCATAACCCTGCAGGGGTGTTACAACTTGGCCCATTACAAGCCCACGATCCGCGGAGTCGCAACTCCAAAGTGGGAAGACCCGAGTATTCTCGGAATCCCGTGCTCAAGATACTCCGAACTAAGGTAAGGCTAATCCAGCAAATCCTCCCGGCGTGTCGACACCCTGATAGTAGCCGCGCGTATCTAGTCTCAGGACACGTCCGGATGGGCAATGCTATAGGTGTATGCCAGATACCTCGGGTTGCCCCAAGGCGGTCCTGCAGGACCCCCAGTTCGGACCAACACTCATGTGGAGCACTGGCCTGGGGTTGTTGATTAAGAAAGAGGGTTAATTACTCCCTATGCAAGTTATTTAGTTATTAGGCAAATAGTACCAATGTTGGGACTTGCTGGAAAAGACTTAGCACTTAGAGTTTATCGAGGGGGTCCCATACACCCCAACCGTGTAAGGAACGCATAATCAAGGAACATAACACCGGTTTAAATGGTTCCTAACGGCATGAGTGGAACAAATCACCAAGCAAAAGGCTTAGCCTTCCACCCTTGCCAATATATAGATGATTTCATTTCAAGCATTTCTATAGTGTGATATAACCCAACAAACTTCAACATGAAGCAAGCATCTTCGATCTTCACCTGCAACTAGCAATGCTATAAGAATGGGCTGAGCGATGCGTACTTAGCCAAGCAACTGTTTGCATAGGTAGGGTGGTTAGACATGGACATGGTTACAAGTAGGAGGCTGACATGAAGAACATGGGCATCGAGGCAAAACTATAGAGCGGAACTACTAGCAATAGGCAAAGATAGTAATGTTATCGGGGTTCGGTCATCTTGCCTGAAGAGTAGTCGTTCAGATCATAAGAAGGGTCCTCGTGCTCAACCTCATTGGTAACCTCGTGCTCGTACTCGTACTCGGTCTCAGCTTCCGGCTCTAAACAATACAATCACACAAGGCACGAATCAACAAGATGCAATGCGCACACAAAAATGATGGATGCATGACGGATGCACTAAGAGAGCACACGGAGCACGTAAAATAGCACTCAAGCAAATCACCTCAAAACATGATAACAATATGATATTATGAATCTACACAGAAAATCAATCAAGTTTCATATAAGACTCGTTGAAATCGGAGCTACGGGTTAAAAGTTATGCCCGAAACAAGAAACGAGCGAAAGCTGAAAATTACAGCAACATAGCAACTTCGGAGCACTAGAAAAATAAGCTACAGCACTCAAACATCATGGCAAAGAGCATTAACATAAACTAGACATATCCTAAAGCAAATAAGTCCAAAGGTGCACCCCCAAAGGAGCCACGGATCAATAGCAACAAGCTTGGACATATTGAACTTGACAATAAAATTCTGACAGCAGAATTTTATTGAAACTTTGGAGCAAAAGTTAAACATGCTACAGCCACTTAAATAAGCATGTGAGAACATGAATGGAAAGCCAACAATATCTTCTACAAGGAACCATCAAGAGACACTCCAAAACTATCATGGTTTGTCCTAGAACAGCACACAAACATGGCATCGGAACATTACAGATTTCAGACTTGGTGAAAATCCACTAAGTGTTAAACATCAGTTTCATCATAGCATCTAAAAGAGCAAGTTTAAGTCACCTCGAAACTAAACATGGCAAGTGGTAAGCACCACATCAAAGTACACATGATGGTGATTCCGAAACATACAAGCATGCATCATGGAGATAAACACAACGATAGCAATGAGCTCAACAAGATGGCATTTCATAACAAGTTAAACAACATCACAGCTACATGGCACTTTGCAACGAAGATATACATGGCAAGAATAAATCTATCATGCAACCTAACACAAGCAACATGTAGAGCATGGCAAGACAAACACGTGGACATGTCATTTGCATCATTCGGACAAACGAGCTAAAAGATATCACTATGCAAAGATGGCATAAAACAACACATAGCAGCAGTTTATATCGGAATGCACTTTTGCAACAGAAAAACAAGCATCTAGATGACCTCTAACATGCATGGCACAAAGGAAAGAATCGTAGTGCTAATCACCACGAACGTCTGGACACCTCATTTGCGCGAAACGGAGCAACACACAAGAAGTTATTGCAGTTTGAATTTTGCATCAGAGAACAAAAGATCACAAAGACTTAGAGATTTTTGAATCAACCTTCTCAGATCTGGATCTGGAAGAAGTCAACGGGCTCGGGCCCGCGGCGGATCTGGCGCGGCCCGCGGGGCTGGAGGTGGCCCGGCGAAGGAGATCGGGCCCGGGGCGGCGCCTGGATGGCCTCGGCCCGCGGCGGGAGCTGGCTACCGTGGGGTGGCTCGGCTGGGCCCGGCGGCGGCCCGCTGGCGTTGAAGTGGCGGCTGGCTGGGAACGCGGCTGGCGACCGCGCCGGATCTGGGCCGCGCGGGGCTGCGAGGCCGGTCTAGAGCAGAGGAAGGGAATCGGCCCAGCTGGCGGAGCGGGGCGGCTTGCGCTGGCGAAGGGAGGGGCCGGCCCAGCTGCGGGCGCGGAGGAGCAGGAACGGGCCGGCTCGGCCTCGGCCTGGAAGGAATCGCGGCGGCTTCGGCTGAGGCGCGCGCTGGATCGAAGTGGCGACGGCCCAAGCGAGCGAGCGGAGGAAGCTGGCGCGCGGGAGGAGGGGCGCCCAGCGCGAGGCGTTGACCGCTTCGGATCTGGATCGATCCAGGGGCTCGGGCACCTCGAGCTTCCAGCGGCGGCGGCTGCGATGGAGATCTGGCGGCGGGGAACCGGATGGAGAAGGTGGTCCCGTCTGGCCTGGCCGGACCAGCGACGGGGAAACGGGCCGGAGGCGCGCCGGTAAGGTGGAGGACGCCGGTGGAGGAGAAGATGAGGTGGAGGAGGTGTTTTTCGGCGAGGTGGTGGTATTCCGGCGAACTCCGGCGAGATTCCGGCGGAACTCCGGCGAGGTGGCTAGTGGCTGGAGGTGGAAGAAGGAGAGGTCTAGGGTTTCCTTGTTTTGGGGCACAAATTTGGGGGAGTGGACAAATATATAGGCACAAGTAGCTAGGGTTGTCCAAAAGGAGTGTGGTTTTCGGCCACACGATCAGATTTGGATGGCCTAGGTGATAGAAGTGGTTAGGAGTGGTTTGTGGGCTGTTGGAGGGGGTGTCTTGGGCCACAAAGTGGAGGCACTTTGAGCCCATGAGAATAACTGTTGGGGTAGCAAACGGACTCGAAACGCGACGAGATTTGACAGGCGGGTTACACAAACCAAAACAACAACACACGACAAGTCCCGCGCCAAACCGGTAACGTTACCCGACCAAACACCAAAGTAGGCCTACGGGACGCCACGGACACGTGAGGGAGCTCCGAAACGCGAAACGGACAACGGGAAGGAACGCGTGGAACCGGATACAACCGACAACACAAATGCAATGCGATGCACATGACTACATGATATGAATGAATGCCACACACGCACACAACAAAACGACGAAAACCCGAAAGACAAAGGACCCGAAATGGAATAGACGAAGCCGGAGATATATTATATGCCCAAAAGGGGAAAGTATTACATCCGGGGCATTACTGAGAGTTCATCAATTTCTACAAAATATAACCACCACCGTGCTCTAAAAGATATAAGTGAAGCACTAGAGCAAAAACTATTCAACTCAAAAGATATAAGTGAAGCACATAGAGTGCTCTAACAATTTCTAGGATATATTTAACTCTCTCAAATAGGTGTGTCCAGCAAGGATGATTGTGACAAACTAACAAGCAAAGACTCAAGTTATACAAGACGCTCCAAGCAAAACACATATCATGTGGTGAATAAAAATATAGCTCCAAGTATCGTTACCGATGGATGAAGACGAAAGAGGGGATGCCTTCCCAGGGCATCCCCAAGCTTAGGCTTTTGATTATCCTTGAATTTTACTTGGGGTGCCATGGGCATGCCCAATGTTAGGCCTTTGCTACTCTTTGTTCCATAGTCCATCAAAGCAATACCCAAAACTTGAAAACTTCACAACACAAAACCTACACAAAAATTATCGTGAGCTCCGTTAGTATAAGAAAGCAAACCACGACTCAAAGGTACTGCAATGACTTCATTCTTCGTTTATATAGGTGTTAAACCTACTGTATTTCAACTTCTCTATGGTTCATACCTCCAAATATTACTCATAGATGCATTGAAATAAGCAAACAACACATGAAAAACAGAATCTGTCAAAAACAGAACAGTCTGTAGTAATCTGCAGGTTTCGGATACTTCTGTAACTCCAAAAAATTCAAACTAAATTGGTAAATGTGAGGAATTTGTCTATTAATCATCTGCAAAAAGAATCAACTAAATAGCACGCTCTAGCAAAATCTGACGGCCATTCTAGTGAGCACTAACGATTCTGTTTTTCACAGCAAGATCACATAAACTTCACACACATCTTCCCAAATGTTCTACTTGGCACAAACACTAAACAAAACATGAAACCACATCTAAAAGAGGCTAGATGCAATATTTATTCCCTAACAGCAGCAAAAAAAATTGGGTTGCCTCCCAGCAAGTGCTATCGTTTTACGCCCCTAGCTAGGCACGATAATTCAATGATGCTCACAGAGGACAAGGATTGAAGCACAAGGAGAGCATCATAAGACATGTGACAAACACATCTAAGTCTAACATACTTCCTATGCATAGGCATCTTATAGGAAAACAAATTACCAAGACAAGCAAGATCTAGCATATGCAAGGAAGGAGAAAGAAACAATAGCAATCTCAACATAACGAGAGGTAATTTAGTAACATGAAAATTTCTACAACCATATTTCCCTCTCTCATAATAATTGCATGTAGGATCATGATCAAATTCAACAAAATAGCTATCACATAACATATTCTCAACACGATCCACATGCATGCAAAGTTGACACTCTTCCAAAATAGTGGGATTAACATTAACTAAAGTCCTGACCTCTCCAAACCCAATTTTATCAAAAGTTTCATAAGATTGAACATTCTCCAAGTATGTGGGATCTAAAGTTGACACTCTTCCAAACCCACTTTAAATAGTAATGCAAACATTATATCAATCTTATAATCATCATGGGGATTAAATATATTTTCAAGATCATAAGAAGAATCACCCCAATCATGATCATTGTAACAAGTAGTAGACATAGCAAAACTAGCATCCCCAAGCTTAGAGTTTTGCATATTATTAGCACAATTGACATCAATAGAATTTATAGTAACATAATTCCAATCATGCTTTATATTTAAGGAGCTAACATGAATCACTTTTTCTTTTAACAATTCCTCACAATTTCACATTCATAAATTTCAAGCAAAACCCCATAAAGATAATCTAGTGAACGCAGCTCACTAGCAATAGGTTCAACATAATAGGATCTCTTAAAGAGATTAGCAAGTGGATGAGGATTCATATTTTAGAAAGTGAAGATGCAAGCTAAATGAGGGCACATAGCAACACAAGCAAACAAGAGGCACGCGAACGGTAAACACACGACAGAAGAAGGGCGAATAAAACGGCAAGGGTGAAGTGGGGGAGAGGAAAACGAGAGGCAAAAAATGTAATGCGAAGGATAAGGGTTTGTGATAGGTACTTGGTATGTGACTTTTGCGTAAGCCTTTCTGGCAACGGCGCCAGAAATTTTTCTTGCTACTTCTCGAGCTTCCGTTGTATTCCCTCGAAGAGGAAAGGGATATGCAGCACAGTAGCGTAAGTATTTCCCTCAGTTTTTGAGAACCATGGTATCAATCCAGTAGGAGATCACGCGCGAGTCCCTCGCACCTGCACAAACAAATAAGAACTTCGCAGCCGACGTGATAAGGGGTTGTCAATCCCTTTACGGTTAGTTATGAAAGTGAGATCTGATAGAGATGATAGTTTATATTTTTGGTGTTTTTGTTTATAAGAACAGAAAATAAAAGCGATAAAAGTAAAGTAGATGTAGATTGATATGTTGGGAATAGACACAGGGGCCATAGTGTTCTCTCGTGGCTCCTCTCATGATAGCGATATTCTACGGCAGGTAAACAAATTACTGTCGAGCAATTGATGGAAAAGCGAATAATTATGAGACTATCTAGGCATGATCATTGTATATAGGCATCACGTCCGAGACAAGTAGACCAAAATGATTCTCCATCTACTACTATTACTCCACACATCGACTGCTATCCAGCATGCATCTAGTGTATTGAGTTCATAAGAACAGAGTAACGCCTTAAGCAAGATGACATGATGTAGAGGGATAAACTCAAGCAATATGATATAAACCCCATATTTTTATCCTCGATGGCAACAATACAATACGTGCCTTGCTGCCCCTACTGTCACTAGGAAGGACACCGCAAGATTGAACCCAAAGCCAAGCACTTCTCCCATTGCAAGAACTATAGATCTAGTAGGCCAAACCAAACCAATAATTCGAAGGGACTTGCAAGGATATTATGAGCAAACATAAAAAGTTCGGAAAAGAACCAAATATTTCTCATAGATAATCTTGATCATAAACTCACAATTTCATCGGATCTCGACAAACACACCGCAAAAAGAGATTACATCGAATAGATCTCCTCGAAGACCGAGGAGAACTTTGTATTGAGATCAAGAGAGAGAAAAGAAGACATCTAGATACTAGCTATGGACCCGAAGGTCTATGGTAAACTACTCACAACTGATGGTGAGGGCGATGATGATGATGATGAAGAACTCCGTGATGGATCCCCCTCTGGTGGAGCTCCGGAACAGGCTCCAAGATGAGACCTCACGGGAACAGAAGGTTAAAGCGGTGGAATTAGGGTTTTCTCTCTGTTGCAGATGGTTTCGGGGTACGTAGACTTATATAGGAGGAAGTAGGACACCGGGGGAGTCACGGGGGCCCCACGAGGCAAGGGGCGCGCCCTGGGAAGGGGGGCGCGCCCCCACCCTCGTGGGCCCCTCGTGGCTCTTCTGACGTGGTTCTCAAGTTCTCCGTGCGTGATTTTCTCTAAAAATATCTCTTGCGAAGGTTTCATTCCGTTTGGACTCCGTTTGATATTCTTCTTCTGCAAAACCCTGAAACAGGCAAAAACAGCAATCTGGACTGGGCCTTTGGGTTAGTAGGTTAGTCCCAAAAATGATATAAAAGTGTAAGATAAAGCCCATTAAACATCCAAGACTTCATAAATAATAGCATGGAACAATAAAAAATTATCGATACATTGGAGACGTATCAGTCTCCTACTGGATTGATACCTTGGTTCTCAAAAACTGAGGGAAATACTTACACTAATGTGCTGCATCACCCTTTTCTCTTCGAGGGAATACAACACAAGCTCGAGAAGTAGCATAGCCACCATATACCTTCCTCAAAAAAGCCACCATACATACCTATCATGGCATTTCCATAGCCATTCCGAGATATATTTCCATGCAACCTTCCACCGTTCCGTTCATATGGCACACTTCATATTGTCATATTGCCATGCATGATCATGTAGTTGACATCGTATTTGTAGCAAGGCCACCATTCACAATTCATTCATACATGTCACTCTTGATTCATTGCACATCCCGGTACACCGCCGGAGGCATTCACATAGAGTCATATTTGTTCTAGATTCGAGTTGTAATCTTTGAGTTGTAAGTAAATAAAAGTGTGATGATCTTCATTATTAGAGCATTGTCCCGTGTGAGGAAACCAAAAAAAAGGGAGATGGCCCAAAAAAATAGAGAGGGGCTAAAAAAACAAAAAACATGAGAAGCCCCTCCAAAAAAAGAGTGAAAAGAGAGAAGGGACAATGCTACTATCCTTTTCCACACTTGTGCTTCAAAGTAGCACCATAATCTTCATGATAGAGAGTCTCTCGTTTTGTCACTTTGATATACTAGTGGGAATTTTCATAATAGAACTTGGCTTGTATATTCCAACGATGGGCTTCCTCAAATGCCCTAGGTCTTCGTGAGCAAGCAAGTTGGATGCACACACACTTAGTTTCTTTTGTTCAGCTTTCATACATATTTAGCTCTAGTGCATCCGTTGCAAGGCAATCCCTACTCACTCACATTGATATCTATTGATGGGCATCTCCATAACCCGTTGATACGCCTAGTCGATGTGAGACTATCTCCCTCCTTTTTGTCTTCTCCACAACCACGATTCTATTCCACTTAGTGCTATATCCATGGCTCATGCTCATGTATTGCGTAAAAGTTGAAAGGTTTGAAAGAATAGAGTTTGAAAATAAGTGCTTGGCTGAAACCGGGGTTGTGCATCATATGAATATTTTGTGTGATGAAGAGGGAGCATAGCCAGACTATATGATTTTGTAGGGATAAATTTCTTTAGCCATAGTATTTTGAGAAGACATGATTGCTTTGTTAGTATGCTTGAAGTATTATTATTTCTTATGTCAATATAGACTTTTGTCTTGAATCTTTCAGATATGAACATTCATGCCACAATAAAGAAAATTATATTGAAAATTCTGTTGGTTAGCATTCCACATCAAAAATTCTGTTTTTATCATTTACCTACTCGAGGACGAGCATGAATTAAGCTTGGGGATGCTGATACGTCTCCAACATATCTATAATTTTTGATTGTTCCATGCTATTATATTATCCTTCTAGGATGTTTTATGGGATTTTATATACACTTTTATATGATTTATGGGACTAACCTATTAACCCAGAGCCCAATGCCAGTTTATGTTTTTCTCCTGTTTTAGGGTTTCGCAGAAAAGGAATATCAAACGGAGCCTAGTTGACCTGAAATTCAACGGAGGTGATTTTTGGACCAGAAGAAGCCCACAGAGTACCGGAGGGAGACGAGAAGACCCACGAGTTTCCCACGAGGGTGGGGGGCGCGCCCCCCTACTGGGTGATACGTCTCCAACGTATCTACTTTTCCAAACACTTTTACCCTTGTTTTGGACTCTAACTTGCATGATTTGAATGGAACTAACCCGGACTGACGCTGTTTTCAGCAGAACAACCATGGTGTTGTTTTTGTGCGGAAATAAAAAGTTCTTGGAATGACCTGAAAATCCACGGAGAATTATTTTGGAAAATATAAAAAATACCTGCAAGAAGAACCAGACCAAGGGGCCCACACCCTGTCCACGCCCCCTGCCTCATGGGCCCCCTGGTGCTCCACTGACGTATCCCTAGATCCTATATATTCACTTTCGGGGAGAAAAAAATCAAAGAGGAAGAATTATCACGTTTGACGATACGAAGCCGCCGCCAAGCCCTAATCTCTCTCGGGAGGGCTGGTCTGGAGTCCGTTCGGGGCTCCGGAGAGTGGAGATCATCAACCTTCCTCCATCACCAATTCCATGATGCTCAATGTCGTGCGTGAGTAATTCCATCGTAGGCTTGCTAGACGGTGATGGGTTGGATGGGATCTATCATGTAATCGAGTTAGTTTTGTTAGGGTTTGATCCCTAGTATCCACTATGTTCTGAGATTGATGTTGCTATGACTTTGCTATGCTAAAATGCTTGTCACCAGGGCCTGAGTGTCATGATTTTAGATCAGAGCCTATTATGTTTTCATGAATATATGTGTGTTCTAGATCCTATCTTGCAAGTCTATAGTCACCTACTATGTGTTATGATCCGGCAACCCCGAAGTGACAATAATTTGGACCACTCCCAGTGATGACCTTAGTTTGAGGAGTTCATGTATTCACTATGTGTTAATGATTTGGTCCGGTACTCTATTAAAAGGAGGCCTTAATATCCCTTAGTTTCCAATAGGACCCCGCTGCCACGGGAGGGTAGGACAAAAGATGTCATGCAAGTTCTTTTCCATAAGCACGTATGACTATATTCGGAATACATGCCTACATTGCATTGATGAACTGGAGCTAGTTCCATGTCACCCTAGGTTATAAATTTTACATGATGAATTGCATCCCACATAATTTCCCATCACCGATCCAATGCTTACGAGCTTTTCACATATTGCTTGTTGCTTGTTTTATTTTCCGCTGCTACTATCACAAAAACTACAAAAACACTACCGTTACTTTTATTGCTGCTACCGTCACTATCATATTACTTTGCTACTAAACTATCTAGCTGCAAATACTAAGATTCTAGGTGTGGTTGAATTGACAACTCAGTTGCTAATACTTAAGAGTATTCTTTGACTCCCCTTGTGTCGAATCAATAAATTTGGGTTGAATACTTTGCCCTCGAAAACTGTTGTGATCCCCTACACTTGTGGGTTATGAAGACTATTTTCTAGCGCCGTTGCCGGGGAGCATATATCTATTCTTTAAGTCACTTGGGATTTATATCTGTTGATCACTATGAATAACTTGAAGGACTCAAAAACCAAGGTCTTACCCTCAACTACGAGGGGAGGTAAGGAACTGCCATCTAGCTCTACACTTGATTCTCCTTCTGTTATGGGTAAATTTGCGACACCTACTCATGCTATTAAATCTGATATGTCGTATGTTCTTGATGATGCCACTTCTGCTATGTATGATGAAACTACTTCTATGTTTGATAATACTATGCCACTAGGTGAATTTCTAGATAAACAAATTGCTAAGGTTAGGGAGAATGCAAATATTGAAACCGATGATATTTATGAAAGTGATGATGAAGCTTCTCCCAATAGATATGAATTGCCTGTTGTTCCTGAGGGTTGTGTTATGGATGAAGAAACTGCTAGAGACTTTCTTGCTTGCAACGATAGATATGATCTTAAGAAATTATTAGCTAAGCTAAAAGAAAAGTCCTTGAATGCTAGAATGATACATGACCCCGCTTTCGCTACTTCACCTATCTGTGTTACTGATAAGGATTATGAATTCTCTGTTGATCCTGAGTTAATTACTTTGGTTGAATCTCATTCTTTCCATGGCTATGAATCTGAAACTGTTGTGGCACATCTTACCAAGTTGAATAATATAGCCACCCTGTTTACCAACGATGAAAAGATTCGTTACTACTATATCCTTAAGTTATTTCCTTTCTCGTTGAAGGGTGATGCTAAGACTTGGTTTAATTCTCTTGATCCTGGTTGTGTGTGTAGTCCCCAGGATATGATGTATTACTTCTATGCTAAATATTTTCCCGCTCATAAGAAACAAGCTGCCTTACGGGAAATATATAACTTTGTGCAAATTGAAGAAGAGAGTCTCCCACAAGCTTGGGGGAGGCTTCTCCAATTACTTAATGCTTTGCCTGATCATCCTCTTGAGATGAATGATATACTTGATGTCTTTTATAATGGACTAAGCGATGCTTCCAGAGACCACCTGGATAGTTGTGCTGGTTGTGTTTTCAGGGAAAGAACAGTTGATCAAGCTAAATTACTATTGAATAATATGCTGGCCAATGAAAATAATTGGACACTTCCTGAACCAGCCCCTAAGCCAACTCCGAAGAAAAGATGTGTTCTATTTCTCAGTCCTAAAGATATGCAAGAGGCAAAGAAATCTATGAAAGAAAAAGGTATTAAAGCTGAAGATGTTAAGAATTTACCACCTATTGAAGAAATACATGGTCTTGATAACCTGACACAGGTAGTAAAGGTAAATTCTCTTTATAGATTTGATGAAGGTGATATTCCTCGTTATAAGTCGGCTAGCCAATGCTTAGATGAGTTTGACAATTTCATTCTGAAACAAGAAAACTTCAATGCTTATGTTGGTAGACAATTGCAACATAGTGCTTATATGATTGAACGCTTGAGTGATTATCTATCTAGAGTTAAAGGTGAACTATAACTCATTAGTATACATGCTTCTATGGTTACCACTCAAGTAGAACAAGTACATAAGGCTCAGAATGATTTGCTCAATGAATTAAATAGTAAGAATAATGATAATGCCATTAGAGTTGTGACTAGAGGTGGCAGAATGACTCAGGAACCTTTGTATCCTAAAGGCCACCCAAAGAGAATTGAGCAAGATTCTCAGAGAGCTAATTTAGATGCACCTAGTTCTTCTAAGAAGAAGAAGAAGAAAAATGATAGGACTTTGCATGCTTCTAGTGAACCTGTAGCTGAGACACATGATAATCCCAATGATATATCTGTTTCTGATGCTGAGACACAATCTAGTAATGAACATGAACCTAGTAATAATGTTAATGATGATGCTCAACCTAGCAATGATAATGATGTAGAGATTGAACCAGCAGTTGATCTTGATAACCCACAATTAAAGAATCAACGTTATGATAAGAGAGACTTTGTTGCTAGGAAGCACGGTAAGGGAAGAGAACCATTGGTTCAGAAACCCATGCCTTTTCCTACGAAACCATACAAGAAAAACGATGATGAGGATTTTGAGCGCTTTCCTGAAATGATTAGGCCTATCTTTTTGCGTATGTGTTTGACTGATGTGCTTAAAACAAATCCTTATGCTAAATATATGAAGGATATTATTACCAATAAAAGAAAGATACCTGAAGTAGAAATTTCCACCATGCTTGCCAATTACACTTTTAAAGGTGGAATACCTAAGAAACTAGGAGATCCCGAAGTACCTACTATACCATGCTCCATTAAAGGAAATTATGTTAAAACTGCTTTATGTGATCTTGGAGCCGGTGTTAGTGTTATGCCTCTCTCTTTATATCGTAGACTTGACTTGAGTAAGTTGACACCTACTCAAGTGCAAATGGCTGATAAATCAACTGCTATACCTGTCGGTATTTGTGAGGATGTGCCTGTTGTGGTTGCAAATGTTACTATTCTAACGGACTTTGTTATCCTTGATATTCCCGAGGACGATAGTATGTCTATTATCCTTGGTAGACCATTTTTGAACACTACAGGGGCTGTTATTGATTGCAACAAAGGCAATGTCACTTTTCATGTCAATGGTAATGAGCATATGGTACACTTTCCGAGGAAACAACCTCAGGCCCACAGTATCAATTATATTGGAAAAATTTCAACTATTACTATTGGAGGCAATGTCACTTTTTTTTTATTGCACGGATAAGTCTGGAAACAGACAGAAAATACTATTTTTGTTTTATTTATCCGAATTAACAGAAAGTAAAAGGGGGGTATAGAAGGTGGTGCTATCTAGATTCACATATCCCATGCTCATCGAAAGGAATCCATTAGCAAGGTTGATCAGGTCTTGTTAATAAACTCTTTCCGAATAACATGAAACCGGAGAATTTTCGAATAACACTAGCTTACCTCAATGGGGATATGTATGTCCCCAACAATAAGAATGTCATATGTCATCTTGGTAGTAGGAAGAGGAAATTCAAAGCCTCCAATAGTAATACAACAACAACAACAACAACAACAACAAAGCCTTTAGTCCCAAACAAGTTGGGGTAAGCTAGAGGTGAAACCCATAAGATCTCGTGACCAACTCACGGCTCTGGCACATGGATAGCAAGCTTCCACGCACCCCTGTCCATAGCTAGTTCTCTGGTGATACTCCAATCCTTCAGGTCTCTCTTAACGGACTCCTCCCATGTCAAATTCGGTCTACCCCGAAAATAAAAGTTCTCCAAATGTCCTGAAAATGAAATAGGATTTTTTCTAGAATATTTGAGAAAATATGGCACAGAACACACAACGAGGGGAGCGAGCACCTGGCCTCGAGGGTCCAGGGCGCGCCCCCCTGCTAGGGCGCGCCCCCTGCCTCGTGGGCCCCACGTGGCCCCCCTCCACTTATTCCTGCACCCACACTCTTCTTCTTCCTCCCAAAAAAAATCACCAACCAGCTCAAACCCGAGTTCTAGCTCATGTTGCTGCCATTTTCGGTCTCCTTGCTCAAAGCACCATTCACCAAACTGTTTGGGGAGATTGTCCCTTGGTATGTGACTCCTCCATTGGTCCAATTAGTTTTTGTTCTAGTGCTTTATTTATTGCAAATTTTTGCTACTGTGGTGACCTTGTTCTTGAGCTTGCATGTCAAATTTTCTTGGTCCCAAGTAGTTCTAATGCCTGATATAGTATCTAGGCACTAGTAGGAGTTGTTGCTATCAATCTTGTTGAGTTTCGTTAACTTTTATTTTGAGTTACTAAGAAGTTCAAAAAATTTCAGAGAAGGAAAATGATAAAGAGATTGTTGAGAGACTCCTCCAGTAAGAGCTTAGAGGAGAAGAAGAAAGAAGAAAATAAGAAGCCCAAATATAATATTCCTCGCATGGCAGAAGTTCTACCATGTGAATGACCTTGTAATGATTTCATGGTGTCCGCTGGGATTTACGAAGACTTTTATTGTTTCACAAATAATGCAGGCCTCACCGACTTCCTCCACGACCAGCGTGAACAGTATCTCTTACTTACTAATATTTTCACGCAAAGTTTTCATTTGCATGCTAAGAAAACACCACCTACAGTGGAGTTTCATTTATATGATGAGATCATGGAGATATCACTCTTAGAATTTTGTGAAGTATGAAAGATACCCGTTGGAGGTAGACTTGATGAACCACGTCATGAAGACGTTGAAGGGTTTATTGACATGATAGCTGTAGGGGAAACTAGACAAGTCTCAGGGGCAAGAATCACCAGTATACACTTCCCTGTTCTGCGCTACTTTGCTTTATTTGCTAGTAGATGTTTAATTGGTCGCAGGAACAGCGGGAACCTTAGTGCCCCTGATATTGTCATTTTAGTCCATGCTTTGTTTCAAGACACAGCTTTTTTCTTGGGCGCCGTCGTTGCTAAATGACTGAGTCTGAACCGCTCAAAGGGGCCCGTCTTTGGAGGCATCTTTGCTTCTCTCCTTGCTGAACATTTTAGAATACCTATTAGGCATCATGAGAAGGAAGAAAAATTGCTTGCCCCTGTTTATCTAGACTACAAGAGCATGGTAGCCCATGATTTTATTGTTAAAGACATGGATAGGTTGCTTAATTATAAATTAAGGTTTGATGAAAAATATTGTGAAATTGTTACCTTGCGTGCACCATCTCTGTTTGATTTGTCTACATGAATATATCTCGTTACATCAGATGCCTTCTACAAGTACCAGGGCCCGGCACAAGCTTCAGAGCCTGAGCCGGAGCCACCACTCGATCCTTACCGTCAGTCTGTTTATGGGTGGGATCTGGATGTGCTTGCCAACCAGTGGCACTGTCGGGGAAACTGATCGCCCACGAACACCTATGGGACCGGAGCCCCTTTTCGGTACGGTAAGGGAGCGAAGGAAGCACAAAGAGCGGATCGAGGTGCACACGCGAGCAGTTTACCCAGGTTCGGGCCGCATGAATGCGTAAAACCCTACTCCTGCCTTAGTTTGTTATTGAGTTCTTGGCTCGGGAGCGAGAAGATCTACAGTACTTGCCGCTTGGAACACCGAGCGTGAGAGTGATCTGGAATCGGAACCTCATCTACGTTGTGCATGGGCCTCCTTTTATAGGTCAAGGGGTCACCGACAGGTGGCAACGTAGGTGAGGGTAAAAACGTAAAAATGGTGGTAGTTGTAACAGTGGATGTACAGTGTTTTGTACCTAACCCTGACGATGGGGGACAAAGGCATTGAATGCCCGTCGCCGTCGCCCCAAATAGTGCAAAAAGCGTCCGTCCGGGCGTCTCCGTTCGCCACGACAGTAGCCTTGTCATCGTGGCTTGCCACCGTGTCCCCCAGGCTGCACAGCCTTCCGCCACGTGCCCCAGGAAGGGCCCTAGGGCGACGCGTGGCTGGATGAGCTGGAGCGCGAGCACACAGTGGAAGCTTGCCGCGGCAAGCGCCTTGCCGCGGTCGCTACCTTGCCGCGCCCGGAAGCTTGTCGCTCTCCGAGCCTTAACGGGGCGCGCGATGCGCCACAGCAAGTCTTCTGTAATGCCATGCTTTGGCCTTCCTGGCAAGCTCCCCTTGCCAGGGTCTTGTGCTAAAGGGGTGGTTATGAGCCTGGAGCGGCCTTCCCGGCAAGCTCCTCTTGCCGGGGTCTTGTTTCTTAACTTGAATACTTTGTTCTTGAATGGTTCCAAAGGAACCAGAGTGGGCCTTGGCGAGCGCGTGGCAAGCCCTGCCACGGGACGCTGCTACTGCCCGTGCACAAGTCGGGATACTAAGCTACCCCTACTTTAGTACACCGACAGGAGCCCCCGGGCCTGGGCCACACACGGTGCCGAGCGCTGTTGGGCCAGGCCCAAAACAGTGCACGGGCACACGCGGCCCATGGCGCGCCGCAGCCCTCTCCGTATCCGCCGCATCCCTCCCTAACGTCACGCGTCGATTGCGGCGTTGTGGGAGAGATCGTGGCCTGTTTCTTTAATGGGAAAATGCGGAACGTCCCCCTCTCCCCCTTAAAAGCAGAGGAAACAGGGGCAGTTTCCCCCATTGCTTCATTGCGTCTTTAACCTCTAGAAACCCCCACCGCTCCCCTCCTCCCCGAAGGTTGAAAGAGAGCAGCGCTCCGTCCTTCTTCCGCCGCCGCCAGCCTCCCCAGCGCCGTCGCCCCCCCTTACCGTCCCCGCCATGGCCCCGAAGGGCGACAAAGCGAAAGCCGCGAAGACCGAACGGGCGGCGAAGCTTGCAGCAATGCGGAAGAGGATGGTGGTCTTCCCGCCGAGGCTCGGCGCGAGGGAGCTGAAGGACAAGTTCTACCTCTTCTGGTCGAGGGAAATGAAAGCTCACCCGCACACCAGGGTTCTCCCCGCCGAAGCCTGCGACATGTTTCCGGGAGGTTATCCTTACTTTGCCCTGTTCTTCCATTGCGGACTCTGCCCTCCACACTCCGAGTTCTTCTGCGACGTTATGAACACGTATGGATTCCACCTTCTGGATTTCACCCCGAACGCAGTCTTAACCATGGCCGTTTTCGCACATCTGTGCGAAAACTTTGTCGGAGTCACCCCCAACGTAGCCCTCTTCCGCCATTTCTTTACGCCTCGGGTAGAGTCTGGATCTCCTTTGTCCGCCGGGATCTCTTGGATCTTTAGGCTTAATAAGAAAGAGGCATACTTGATTGGAGAGCTCCGCGGCAAGTGGGAGGAGTGGAGGGCTGACTGGTGCTGGATCATGGAGGATGGACCCCAGCAGTTTACTTCCCCGCGCCGAGCTGCAATAGTGCGCGGCAAGGATTGGAGTGATCTGGCCCCGGAGGACGAGAAGCTAAAGATGGCTCTCACTAGGATTCTTCGCCTCCGGCAAGCCAATCTTACTGTAGGTGAGGCCGGGGCAGATTTCCTTCGCCGCCACATCGCCCCCTTGCAGGAGAGGAAGAGGGCTGCTTGGGATTTCGGCAAGGCGGCAGACTGTATGAGGCTGCGCCCCGGCCTCAACTATAACTTCACTGTCCTGGAGCTCAAGGGGATGCTCCGGGAGATATTCAAGCATGACCCCAAACACCCGGAGTGGTTTGCCGCGCCGCGGGGGGTAGTTCCACTATGTAACAATTCGTCACTTAGTGCTATCCGCGCGGCGATGACGTTGTGCGACTCCCACGGGGTTGACCTTACTTGGCTGGCGCCTTCCGACGAAACCGCACAAACCTTTTTCGACAACTTGATGGAGCTGCCGATCAACCCCGATGAGAAGAAAGGTCTCACCCGCGACACCACCGACTGGGACGTGGCGTATATTGCCAGCAGAATGGAGGAGGCAGCCGCAGCCGAGGCTGCGGGTGAGTTTGGGTACTCCTTGGATGAGGCGGACGCAGCGGACGCGGTGAGTCGGGCCGAGGAGGAAGAGATCCTCAAGCTGATAAAGCCTGCCGGGCAGCCCGCCGAGACGAGCGAGGCTGCCGGGCAAGGCACAGAGTCAAGCGAACCCGCCGAGCAAGGCGCCGAATCGGGCGACTCCCCAGAAGACTCAGGCGGGTCTCTCGGCCTCGACGACTCCTCTTCATCCTCGGGGAGTTCTCCGCCACCACCAAGTCCTCCGCCTGAACCGAAGAAGCGTCTCCGCAAGGCTGCGGACACGGCGAAGCCACCGGCGGGGCAGCAGCCGCAGCGTCGCTCGACGCGCGCCACCACGACGAGCAAGGCCGTCAAGGGGGCGCCTCGCGCCTCCGCAGCGGCTGGGGGAGGATCTTCCCGCACGGGCTCCACCGCTCCTTCTGCCCCTCGGGCCTCGGCGGCGACCGGAGCGGGGTCTTCTCAGACCACGGCTCCAGCGCCCGCCAAGCGCCCGAAGGAGCCTACTCCTCCAGCTCCTCGCACCGGGGCGCGCGAGGCGGACTTCGACTTCTCCGTCCTCAGTTCCGACGAGGAGGAGGAGGAAGAGTAAGTACTTGTTTTCTTCAATTTGTTGTTTTTGTCTTGAATCTCTTTTTTGCTTGATTCTGATCTTGTTTTCCTTCCAGGACCCTGGCCCAGAGGATGGCGAATAGGGCCAAGATCCCGGTGGTCGACCTTGAGGACGAGCCTGTCGCGGCGGCGGGGGATGCGCCAGCGACAAGCTTGCCGGACTAGCCTGCTGCTCCGCAGAGCAGCCCCCAGCGTAAGTCTTCGGTTTACTTCTTCACTTGTCGGGCGCGCATGGGCTTCTTATCCTTGCTAATGTCTTGTTTGTTTGCTGATTTGTGCAGAAGCAGAGCCGCAGCCTCAGGAGCGTCAATAGACTGCTCCCGACGAGCCGCTCGTCTCAGCCTCCCCGCCAAGGAGGAGCTCCCCGGCGAGGGAGAATACCCCGCCAAGGGCGAGTACTCTGCCAAGGGCGAGTACTCCGCCAAGGGCGAGCACCCCGCCACGGGAAGGCGCCAGTGGCCTTCTGCCGGCGGGGGCTACCACCACGCCGCCGAGGGAGGATCCCCCGGCGAGGAACCCCGTCCAAGAAGAGGCTCACGCAGGTAACCCTTGTGCTTTTCTTCTCTTGAATTTTCCTTTTTGGATATTTGCTTGACAATTCTTCTTTCTTTCTTATTCTTTTCTTGTCCTCAGACTCGTCCGCCCCGGAGCCGATGGATACGGAGGCCACCGTCGATGAGACCACCGCGGCCACCGACGCGGCAGCTGAGGAGGGGACCGGCGACCGCACTGACGGCCCTGAGGCCGCAGGAGCGCCGGACGCTGCGCCGGCCGCCGACCCTTCTGCTGCTGCAACCGAGCCGGGCGTCTACCTGGAGGCCGCCAACGGGGTCTTCATCCAACTCCCGTGGGCTTCTACGTCGAGGGCGCCCGCGGAGGGAGAGGTCTTCGATGGGGAAGTCCTGGCCTCCGCCGGGCTGAGGTTTGTCGACACGCCCGGCAGCAGCAGCGAGCCCGAGGAGGAGCAGCTCCTGCGGAAGCTCCTAGCCCTGTACCGCGCCAGGCAGGCCAAGCTGGAGTCCCGAGAGGCTCTGGCCGCCAAGGCAGGCGTCGATCTGGAGAAGCGCGCCGAGGAGCTCCACGCCGCCAACCAAGCAGCTCTCCGGAACTTGGCGGAGGAGCGGGAGGAGCTCGCCGAGGCGCACCCGGCGTTCATCCTCGAAAAAGCCGAAGCAGAGGACCAGCAACGGCTCGCCGCCGAAGACCTGTCTCAGCGGGAAGGTGAGCTGAGGCAGCGGAAGGTCGACCTCGATAGCCATGAGGACGACCTTACCGCGCGTGAGCAGTCTCTTGGCAGGGCTCTGGAGGAAGCGAGGGACGCCGCTGCAGCTGCAGAGACCGCCAAGAGAGACTTGGAGGCGAGGGTGGCAAGGTTGGAGCTCAACTTGAAGACGAGCGAGGAGAAGGTTGCCGCGCTCACACTGGAGAGGCAGAAAGACGCCCACAGCCACACGGAGCTGCAGGTCCGTCTCTCCGACAAGGGCAAGGAGCTCGCCCTCGCCAAGGATTCCATCGCGGTCTTGGAATTGAAGCTGTCCACCCTCACTGAATCACTTGACGGTGCTAGGAACAGGGAGACGAAGCTGAAGGAAGATCTCCGGGCTGAGAGGGCACTGTTGGACAGCGCCGCCCTCACGCAGAACAACTTCAGGCAGACGGTGGAGCAGTGGACCGAGGAGCTCGTCGCCGCCGCCGCTGACATCGACAGGGAGATGGTGGCGCTGGGGACGGAGCACCTCGGGTACTCCCCCGACGCGAACCTCCCGCACAGTGCCAAGCTGAGCTTATTCTTCAGGGGAGTGGCGCCGGCCCTCGAGCAGCTCCGGGAGAGGATCCCCACGCAGCTGGCGAACGAGGCGCGCAGGCTTTGCACGGGAGTTGTGGAGAGAGTGCTGACAAAGATAGTCTACCGCAACCCCGGGATCAACCTTGAGAACGTCCTCCGGACCTTGCCGCCCGACGCCGACCAGGAGGTGCTGAAGGCTCTTGTCGCCCCCATCGTGGCCAAGGTGGGCAAGATCAGGAGAGTTGACGGCGATCGTGTAGACTAGGCTGTTTTCTTTCCGCTCCCCTTGTCGCTGCCAATTAAGTCATGGACAGTAGTTTATTAGAACAGCGACAAGTCATCTTGTAATATAACTTTATTTTGGGTAGTTGATGGAGTGTTATTTCCTTTGTTCGACTCCTTTACTTTGTATGCTTTTACCCTTCGCTTTTAGGGAACTTGCCGGCAAAGGGACCCTTGCCGCGAGCGCTGAATGCGGAACTTCAGCAGCCTGCTGGGAACGCCTCTGCCGGCAAGAAACCTTGCCGTAGCTAGTCACAGCACACTTAGATTGTTGAGCGAACTCGAAAACGAAGTAAGGGCGCGACACTTGTCGCAGCTCACTTAAGCCGTTGAGCATGCTCGAAACAAAGTAAGGGCGCGGCTAGCCACGGGTAGGTTCCTCCGCGCACAGGTTTTCCATACAAAGTGTGGTCGTTCAAGGAAGATAACTTTTAAAATTTAAAAATTTGAATGCTCAAACTTTGGCAACTTAGCTTTTGTGGGTTGTTTGCTTCCCGGCAAGGCTTTCCTTTCTTGAACAACACTTGGCCTATACCACTGTCTCCTCCCCCCGGCAAACTTGTGCGCGAGGGAAACTTCTTCTGCTTGAGAGAAAAGAAAAAGGGAGGAAACACAGATATGGGGCTTTGTGGCTTTCTATTGCTTACCGGGGGTGTGTGCTGCACAAAGTGTCAGATAACACATGCAAGAAAACAAAAAGGCATGAAATGACAAGTCGTGCAAAGCACAAAAGTTTTTACTGATGCACGGGGTCTGCGCCCGGCTTTGTACAAAGGTTTACATGCAACAGCAGCAAGACTTGTACAAAAGGTGGTTGCCGGAATGGATCACGGCAACCGCGCCTTATGGGTGAAACTTGCGAAGATGCTCAATGTTCCAGGAGTTGCTCACCGGTAAGCCCTCTTCGGTCTCAAGGCGGACAGCGCCGGGCCTTGTGACTTGTCTCACCCTATAAGGGCCTTCCCACTTCGATGTCAACTTGTTGGAATTCTTGGTGGACTGAACGCGCCGAAGAACAAGGTCGCCTTCCTCGAGACTTCTGGCTCTAACTTTGCGGCTATGGTAGCGGCGCAAAGCTTGCTGGTATCGAGCAGCTCGTACAGCAGCCTGAAGACGGTTCTCCTCGAGGAGCAGTGCATCATCTTGCCGCAGCTGCTCTTGCTCGAGCTCATCGTAAGCGAGTACTCGAGGAGACCCGTATACGAGTTCCGTGGGGAGAACTGCCTCTGCTCCATAGACAAGAGCAAAGGGTGTCTGTCCGGTGGCTCGATTTGGTGTCGTCCTGATTGACCAAAGAGCCGCCGGCAACTCCTCAATCCAGTTCCTTCCGCATTTGTGCAGCCTGTCGAAAGTTCTTGTCTTGAGTCCGCGCAGCACTTCAGCATTTGCCCTCTCCGCTTGACCATTGCTCCTCGGGTGAGCAACAGAAGCGAAGCAGACCTTGGTGCCAAGGTCTTGGACGTACTGCATGAAGGTGCGACTTGTGAACTGTGTGCCGTTATCGGTGATGATCCTGTTAGGGATTCCGAAACAGCAAACAATCGACCTGAAGAACTTGACTGCTGACTATGCGGTCACCTTTCTCACTGGTTCCACTTCCGGCCACTTTGTGAACTTGTCGATGGCGACGTACAAGTATGCAAAGCCCCCGGGTGCACGGGGAAAGGGGACGAGGATATCGAGCGCCCAGATCGAAAAGGGCCAGGACAAAGGGATCGTCTGGAGAGCTTGAGCTGGCTGATGTATTTGCTTGGCATGGAACTGGCACGCTTCACACTTGGTTACTTGTGCAGTTACGTCTTGGAGGGCTTCTGGCCAAAAGAAACCTTGCCGGAACGCCTTTCCGGCAAGTGCTCTTGCGCCAATATGGTGGCCACATATGCCTCCATGTATCTCTGCCAACAGCTTTTGCCCATCTTCCCGGGGAATGCACTTCAATCTGACACCGTTGAGTCTTCTTCTGTATAGTTCGTTGCCGACGAACTGGTACATACTTGACTGCCTGGTTATTCTCTCTACTTCTTCTGGTTCTTCGGGAAGTTCCCCAGTTTGAAGAAAATGGACAATTTGATGTGCCCAAGATGGAGCTTGAGGCTCAACAACAAGGACTAAAGGCATCAGTGCTGCTGCGGGAACGTCAGCTTCTACGGCGAGAACCTGAGGCTCGGCCGGAGCTGGACGTTCCCCGGCAAGCTTGCCGGGCAAGACTTGTCGGGAACGCCCGCTTCAACTGTACGGACCCTTGGGTCCGCAGGAGCGAACTGTTCCTCAGCAACTCGGTCGTTGATCTTGGGGACCTTGGCGACGACTTCAGGAAGATCCGCCGGCAAGTAGTCACCGGAGACCAACTTTCTCTTCTTGCTTTGCCCAACTGATGGTGTAACGGATGGTTGAGTTAGCTTGAGCACGAAGATCCCTGGTTCCACAGGTAGCTTTAGTGCAGCACACTTTGATAGGCCGTCTGCGACGTTATTTTGAGCTCTGGGAACGTGCTCCATTTGTATGCCTTCAAAGTGCTCTTCAAGCTTTCTCACTTCGTCGACATAAGCTTCCATCAATGGGCTCTGGTAGCTCTTGTTTACTTGTCGGACAACCAACTGCGAATCTCCCCGCACAATCAGCTTCTTGATCCCAAGTTCTGCTGCAATTCTGAGGCCGGCATGCAAACCTTCATACTCTGCAGTATTGTTTGTTGCTTGCTCCTTGGGAAAGTGCATCTGGACCACGTACTTGAGGTGCTCTCCGGTGGGTGCGACAAGCAGCACACCAGCACCGGCGCCTTGCAGCGAGAAGGCTCCATCGAAGTACATTACCCATTCTTTGCTTGCTTCTTTGAAGGGGATGCTTGTTTCTAGAACTTCTTCGTCTGGCGTTGGTGTCCATTCTGCTATGAACTCTGCTAATGCTCTGCTCTGGATAGTTGAAGTACTTTCAAACTTAAGACCAAAGCTTGACAGCTCCAGTGCCCACTCGACAATCCTGCTTGTTGCTTCCGGATTTTGCAATATCCTCTTCAGCGGAAAGCGAGTGACCACTGTTATCTCATGGGCATGGAAGTAGTGGCGCGGCTTTCTGGAGGCCATGAGGAGGCCGAAAAGCAGCTTCTGCACTCCAGAGTATCTTGACCTAGCCCCCTGCAAGAGGGAACTGACAAAATAAACTGGGCGCTGCACCATCTTCTTCCGCACCTCTTCTTGCATCTGCGCAGACTCATCCTTGTCGGGGCCAGAGCTTGTTGGGGAGGCCCCCTGCTTGTCGCTGGATGTGCTTGACGGGGCTGTAGACTCCTCGTCTGCCTCCCTTTCCGCTACCAACGCAGCACTAACCACTTGATTGGTCGCTGCTAAGTAGAGCAGCAACTTCTCTTATGGCCTAGGTGCGACAAGTATCGGAGTGGAGGATAGGTACCCTTTCAAGTCCTGTAGTGGCCTCCGCTTCCGGAGTCCATTTCATTGGACCTGCCTTTTTCAAGATTTTGAAAAACGGCAGGGCGCGTTCTGCAGACTTAGAAATGAACCTGCTGAGGGCAGCCACACAGCCGGCAAGTCTTCGCACATCCTTGACACGCTTTGGGGCTTTGATCTGCTCGATGGCTTTGATCTTGTCGGGGTTGGCTTCAATCCCCCTCTGGGACACAAAGAACCCGAGAAGCTTGCCGGAGGGGACTCCAAACACACACTTCTCGGGGTTAAGCTTGAGTTGTATCTTGCGCAGATTCGCAAAAGTTTCATCCAAGTCTTGGATCAGGGTATCCTTGTCCTTGCTCTTGACCACTATATCATCCATGTAAGCTTCTACATTTCTGTGTATTTGTGGCTCAAAAGCAGTGTGGACCACCCTTGCAAATGTTGAACCCGCATTCTTCAATCCAAAGGGCATGCGTATGAAGCAATAGGTGCCACATGGAGTAATGAATGCGGTCTTCTCTTCATCTTCCTCAGCCATGAATATCTGGTGATATCCGGAGTAGGCATCAAGAAACGAAAGCAACTCACACCCAGCCGTGGAGTCAACGATCTGGTCAATGCGCGGCAAGGGAAATGGATCTTTGGGACAAGCTTTGTTTACATCAGTGAAGTCTATACAAAGTCTCCACTTCCCGTTAGCCTTGCGCACGACAACAAGGTTGGCCAGCCACGTGGGATGAAGTACACCTCTAACAAGGCCTGCTGCTTCCAACTTCTTGATTTCCTCGGCAATAAACTCTTGGCGCTCCACCGCTTGCTTTCTGACCTTCTGCTTGACGGGCCGCGCGTGAGGACAAACGGAAAGCTTGTGCTCAATTACTTTCCTGGGAACACCGGGGATGTCAGACGGTTGCCATGCAAACACGTCAACATTCGCCCGCAGGAAAGCAACGAGCGCGCTTTCCTATTTAGGATCGAGCGTAGCACTGATGGTGAAAGTACCACCAATGCCGTCCTCCTTGGCGGACACCTTCTTGGTTGCAGGTGGAGCTGCCATTCCCTTCTTGGACTTGCCGATGGAGCTCGATGGTGCGTCCTCGATGGCAGCGCAGCACTCCGAAGAGGTGCGTTTGCCGGAGTGGGCCCCAGAGCTCTTGCCGGACTTGGTCTTGTTCTTCCCCCCGGGAGCTTCAGCGGCAAGTGTCTTGCTATCTGCTGCGGCTGCTGCGTCCCGGTAGATCTTGTCGGCGCAGATAAGCGCGTCCTTCTTGTCGCCGGGGACAGAGATGACGCTTATCGGGCCTGGCATCTTGAGCATGTTGTAGGCATAATGAGAGGCTGCCATGAACTTGGCAAGCGCCGGACGGCCAAGTATCCCATTGTATGGCAATGGGATATCGGCAACGTCAAAGGTGATCCTTTCAGTCCTGAAGTTTAGCTCTCCGCCAAAGGTTACTGGCAGTGTGATCTTCCCCTTCGGCTTGCTCCTTCCCGGGTTAATTCCTTGGAAAGTTCCGGTTTCCTTGAGCTCGCTGTCGGGGATCTGCAGCTTCCGGACCACAGCAGAGGAGATCAAGTTTAGGCCGGCCCCGCCGTCAACCAGCATCTTGGTGACCTTGAGGTTGCGGATGATTGGGGAAACCAACATCGGCAAGCACCCGACCGCAGTCGTGCGGTCAGGGTGGTCCTCAATGTCGAAGATGATGGGCGTGCTGGACCACTTCAGGAGTTTGCGTGACTCGACGGGTGGCTCTGCTGCATTAACTTCCCACACCCATTGTTTGAGTTGGCGGTGGGAAGTATGCAGAGAGGCACCTCCATCGACGCACAGAACTTCTGTGGCCTTCTGGAACTCCTGCTCGCTGTTGTCTCCGTCGTCCATGTCCTCGTCGTCGTCTTCGTCTTCGTCCTTGTCGCGGCCGCGGGGAGGCCTATCTCCTTGCCGCTGCTTGGCCTTGCCGCGGCGTCCTCCCCGGCCATTGAAGGGCTGCTTCTTGCCGGACTCTCCTCCGCCTCCCTGGGCCTTATCTTTGTCGCGTCGCTCATACTCAGCCTTCTGCTGATCGACGAGGTACTCGACCCTTTTGCAGTTCTGGAGATCGTGGCCCTTGGTGCGGTGGATCTTGCAGTACTGCTTGTCGGAGCCGTCCTGCTTGTCGGCGGCGGCTACAGTGGCGGCTTCCTTGCCGGAGCCACCAGCCTGAGCTTTCTTGGCGCCAGCTTCCTTGCCGGACTGCTCGACAGCCAATACTTCCTTGTTCTTCTTCTTCTTATTGTTCCGCCGCCGGTTTTTCCTTGCCGGGGCGGCATCCTCACTATCCGTTCCTCCTGCTCCAACATCCTCTCCGGGGAGTCTCCTCCCTTCTTCAGCGCGCGCGCACTTGTCGGCCAGGGCATAAAGCTCACTGACGTCTCGTATCTTGCACATCGCCATCTCCTCCCTCATCCTGCGGTTACGCATGTTCTGATGGAACGCGCTAATAACCGGGGCAGGGTGGACGTCCGGGATGTTGTGCTGGACGCGGCTGAATCTCTCGATGTATTTCCGCAGGGACTCTCCTTCCTTCTGGGCAAGTATATGGAGATCACTTTCCTGGCCATGGGGCTTGTGGCCGCCCGTGAAAGCGCCAACAAACTGGTGGCACAGGTCGGCCCAAGAGGAGATGGAGTTTTCCGGCAAGTGCATAAGCCAAGATCTGACGTTTCGCTTAAGCACGAGCGGGAAGTAGTTCGCTAGTATCTTCTCGTCTCGTCCCCCGGCAGCCTGCACCGCAATGGTGTAGATGCTGAGGAACTCTGAGGGATGGGTCTTGCCGTCGTACTTCTCGGGTACGTCGGGCTTGAAGTTCTTCATGCTGGGCCACTGGACTTGCCGCAGCTCACGGGTGAACGCAGGGCAACCTGCCGCGTACGGCAAGTCGCCCGGTTCTCCGGGCGCGCGCATGTCGACAGCGGTCCCAGCGCGCTGGTCGGACTGTCGTCGCGCTTCTCTTCGACGCTCGATGCGAGTTCGAGCATCTTCTTGTCGTCTGTCGTCGAGGACTTGGCATTGATCGCGGCAAGCTCGTGGATCCGACGACGCCGTGGAGTCGTCGTCGATGTTGATCCGGCGAGTCGGCGATTTCGGCCTTCGGGGCGGGGAGTGCACGGTAGTTGCACCCCCGGCGGTCTTGTCTCCATCAGCCCGCGCCTGGCAGACTTGCCGCGGCCGTGACGTCGCCGGCTGCTGCGGCGTGTCGTTGTTGGCGAAGGCGATGAGGCTTTGGATGGTGGCCCTCCAGTCTTCGGCCTTGTCTGCCGCTGGAGGGAAATCGAGGAATAGCTGAGCTCTAGCTAGAGCTTCTGCTGGAGTGGAGGGGAGCGGTGGCGAGCGGTGCGAGGAGCGAGATATGCTCGGACTTCTAACCGCGTTAGAAGGAGCAGGTTCTCGCCCCGGCGACCGCGCCTTGCTCGTGCCAGCGCGTTGGCCTTGAGCGTCCCGCGACCCACCGACTTGTCCTTGGCCCAGCAAGTGGATGGTACCCTGCGTACCACGTCGCTGCCGTTCCGGCACCTCCTGAGAGGGGCGTGGTGCATGCACGGGCGCCGAGGTCTTGGAGTGCGCTCGGTCGTCCGTCTTGTCCTTGGATTTGGCGGCGCCGGGAATTTCCTCGCCGGAGTCCATCCTTCCGCCAGCGTCTCCCCCACCAACTGTTGGCTCTGGTGGTGGTGGGATCGACGCGGACGGGCCTCCTACCTCCGAAGCTTTCTTCTTCGGCGGCATGCTGATGTAGTCGATGAAGTTGACGAAGTTGGTGAAGTTGCTGAAGGTTGCGCCCGCGTGAACGCCGGATCAGGTTCGCACAACCTCGACACACCCCCCTACCTGGCGCGCCAAAGATGTCGGGGAAACTGATCGCCCACGAACACCTATGGGACCGGAGCCCCTTTTCGGTACGGTAAGGGAGCGGAGGAAGCACAAAGAGCGGATCGAGGTGCACACGCGAGCAGTTTACCCAGGTTCGGGCCGCACGAATGCGTAAAACCCTACTCCTGCCTTAGTTTGTTATTGAGTTCTTGGCTCGGGAGCGAGAAGATCTACAGTACTTGCCGCTTGCAACACCGAGCGTGAGAGTGATCTGGAATCGGAACCTCCTCTACGTTGTGCATGGGCCTCCTTTTATAGGTCAAGGGGTCACCGACAGGTGGCAACGTAGGTGAGGGTAAAAACGTAAAAATGGTGGTAGTTGTAACAGTGGATGTACAGTGTTTTATACCTAACCCTGACGGTGGGGGACAAAGGCATTGAATGCCCGTCGCCGTCGCCCCAAATAGTGCAAAAAGCGTCCGTCCGGGCGTCTCCGTTCGCCACGATAGTAGCCTTGTCATCGTGGCTTGCCACCGTGTCCCCCATGCTGCACAGCCTTCCGCCACGTGCCCCAGGAAGGGCCCCAGGGCGACGCGTGGCTGGATGAGCTGGAGCGTGGGCACACAGTGGATGCTTGCCGCGGCAAGCGCCTTGCCGCGGTCGCTACCTTGCCGCGCCCGGAAGCTTGTCGCTCTCCGGGCCTTGCCGGGGCGCGCGATGCGCCACGGCAAGTCTTCTGTAATGCCATGCTTTGGCCTTCCTGGCAAGCTCCCCTTGCCAGGGTCTTGTGCTAAAGGGGTGGTTATGAGCGTGGAGCGGCCTTCCCGGCAAGCTCCTCTTGCCCGGGTCTTGTTTCTTAACTTGAATACTTTGTTCTTGAATGGTTCCAAAGGAACCAAAGTGGGCCTTGGCGAGCGCGTGGCAAGCCCTGCCACGGGACGCTGCTACTGCCCGTGCACAAGTCGGGATACTAAGGTACCCCTACTTTAGTACACCGACAGGCACCCAGAGAACACATCTCAGTACACTGGATGGAGTAGCTTCGATCCGTGGCCATAGACCAACTTAGGCCAAAAGCCTAAGCTTGGGGGAGTACGTGTTTCTCACCGACTTTACATTCATGTTCACACACTTATTCTAGTTGTCGGTGCTCACACTCTTTCATTGTACCATCCATGTTTAGTTTAATTTCTTTTTCTTAGTCTTTTTCTTGTGTGCCAGAAAAAACCTTAAGAAAAACAAAAAATATTAGTTGTAGCTTCTAGCTAGTTTACTTTCCTTGTAGTAGTAATCAAAAGGAAAACCCAAAAAGATTTCTCGTTCTTCCTTTGCTTGTTGGGAGCTTTCCCGTGTAAATAGTTTCTGTTCTTTTCTTTGGGGATCAAGAGTAGAAGACCATGATTCAAATACTTGGTGGCTCTCATATGCTTTATTGTTGATTTAACCTTGAGCCATATTACCTTGTCTTCTCTCTTGTATTAAATCTTGCAGATTCCAGCTTAGTCCAATGCACGTGCACTATTAATATTATCCACACCGTTCGGTCGTGCGAGTGAAAGGCAATAAGGATGATATATGATGAACTAATTGAGATGTGAAAAGCTGGTATGAACTCGACCTCTCTTGTTTTTGTAAATATGATAGTTCATCGTTCCTTATTCAGCTTGTTATGAATGAAACATGCTTGCAATGACAATTAGAGATCATAGCTGCTTACGCCATGCTTAATTAGCTGTGAGTTTATAATGGTCTATCTTGCGTGCCAACATGATATTAAAATGGTTGTGATGTGGTATGATGGGGTGGTATCCTCCTTTGAACGATTTAAGTGATCTGACTTGGCACATGTTCACGCATGTAGTTGAAACAAATCAACATAGCCTCCACGATATTTATGTTCATGGTGATTTATATCCTACTCATGCTTGCATTCATTGTTGATTAATTTTAATGCATGTCCATGATCGTTGTTGCTCTCTAGCTGGTCGCTTCCCAGTCTCTTTCTAGCCTTCACCTGCACTAAGAGGGAATACTTCTTGAGCATCCACTTCCATAAACCCCCAAAGTTATTCCATATGAGTCCACCATACCTTCCCATATGCGGTATTTACCTACTGTTCCAAGTAAATTTGTATGTGCCAAACTCTAAACCTTCAAATGAAATTTTGTTTTGTATGCTCGAACAGCTCATGTATCAACTAGGGCTGTCTATATCTTCCATGCTACGTGGGTTATTCTCATGATGAGTGGACTCCATTCATCATTCATGAGAAAATGGCTGGTAATCGGGATGCCGAGTCCCATGCTCAAAATCATAATAATTAAACAAAACTCCCCCAGGGATGTTGCTGGTTTGGACGGTACCCGTTGTTTAGGGCTAGCCGTGGAGTGTGCTTGTTGGTGGTTGGGAGAGTATAAACTTTACCATTCTGTTTGGGAACCGCCTATAATGTGCGTAGCATGGGAGATATCGAGATTCTTGGTTGATATGTTGACAATGAAAGTATACCGCTCAAAATGTTATTCATCTCTATTTAAAAATTGAGCTCTGGCACCTCTACAATCCCTGCTTTCCTCTGCGAAGGGCCTATCTATTTACTTTTAGGCAGAGTCATCATCCTCTTATAAAAGAGCACTAGTAGGAGAGCACCTCTGTCATTTGCATGTATTACTATTAATTTGCATTGAGTATGATCATGACTGGATCTCCTTTACCATGAATTACAATGTCTAGTCAAGTCCTTGATCTTTAAAGGTGCTCTGCATTTACGTTTTGCGGTCTCAGAAAGGGCTAGCGAGATACCATCTTGTTATATCATATCATGATTGTTTTGAGAAAGTGCTGTCACCCGAGGTTTATTATTATTGCTCGCTAGTTGATTATGCCATTGATGTGAGTAGACTTGAGACCTAAAAGTTATTGTGAATGTGGTTAGTTCATGATCTTGTTGAAACCCAGAATTTTGGCTTACATATTTACAACAACAAGAGCAACAGAGTTTGTCAAAGTTTTTCTTTATCAATTTCAGTTAATCAACTGAATTGCTTGAGGACAAGCAAAGGTTTATGCTTGGGGGAGTTGATACGTCTCCAACGTATCTACTTTTCCAAACACGTTTGCCCTAGTTTTGGACTCTAACTTGCATGATTTGAATGGAACTAACCCGGACTGACGTTGTTTTCAGTAGAATTGCCATGGTGTTGTTTTTGTGCAGATATAAAAAGTTCTCGGAATGACCTAAAAATCCACGGAGAATTATTTTGGAAAATACAAAAAATACCTGCAAGAAGAACCAGACTAGGGGGCCCACACCCTGTCCACGAGGGTGGGGGCGCGGCCCCTGTCTCGTGGGCCCCATGGTGCTCCACCAACGTATCCCCAAATCCTATATATTCACTTTCGGGGAGAAAAAATATCAGAGAGGAAGAATTATCGAGTTTTATGATACGGAGCCGCCGCCCCAATCTCTTTCGGGAGGGCTGATCTGGAGTCCGTTCGGGGCTCCGAAGAGTGGAGATCATCGCCATCGTCATCATCAACCTTCCTCCATCACAAATTCCATGATGCTCACTGCCGTGCGTGAGTAATTCCATCGTAGGCTTGCTAGAGGGTAATGGGTTGGATGGGATCTATCATGTAATTGAGTTAGTTTTGTTAGGGTTTGATCCCTAGTATCCACTATGTTCTGAGATTGATGTTGCTATGACTTTGTTATGCTTAATGCTTGTCACTAGGGCCCGAGTGCCATGATTTCAGATCTGAACCTATTATGTTTTCATGAATATGTGTGTGTTCTTGATCCTATTTTGCAAGTCTATAGTCACCTACTATGTGTTATGATTCGGCAACCCCGAAGTGACAATAATCGGGACCACTCCCGGTGATGACCTTAGTTTGAGGAGTTCATGTATTCACTATGTGTTAATGCTTTGGTCTGGCACTCTATTAAAAGGAGGCCTTAATATCCCTTAGTTTCCAATAGGCCCCCGCTACCACGGGAGGGTAGGACAAAAGATGTCATGCAAGTTCTTTTCCATAAGCACGTATCACTATATTCGGAATGCATGCCTACATTGCATTGATGACCTGGAGCTAGTTCTGTGTCACCTTAGGTTATAACTTTCACATGATGAATTGCATCCGACATAATTTCCCATCACCGATTCAATGCCTATGAGCTTTTCACACATTGCTTGTTGCTTATTTGCTTTTCCGCTGCTACTATCACAAAAACTACAAAAACACTACCGTTACTTTTATTGTTGCTACCGCCACTATCATATTACTTTGCAACTAAACTATCTTGCTGCAGATACTAAGTTTCTAGGTGTGGTTGAATTGACAACTCAGCTACTCATACTTAAGAGTATTCTTTGGCTCCCCTTGTGTCGAATCAATAAATTTGGGTTGAATACTTTACCCTCGAAAACTGTTGTAATCCCCTACACCTGTGGGTTATCACTGGGCGCGCCCCCTGCCTCGTGGACAGCCTGTAGACCCCCTTTGCTTGGCCCCGACTCCAACACCTCATATATATATTGAAACCTCCGGAAAGTAACCTAGACCGGGAGTTCTGCCGCCGAAAGCCTCTATTGCCACCGAAAACCAATCTACACCCCGTTCCGGCACCCTGCCAGAGGGGGAATCCCTCTCCGGTGGCCATCCTCATCATCCCGGCGCTCTCCATGACGAGGAGGGAGTAGTCCACCCTCGGGGATGAGGGTATGTACCAGTAGCTATGTGTTTGATCTCTCTCTCTCTCTCTCTCTCTCGTGTTCTTGAGATGTCACGATCTTGATGTATCGCGAGCTTTGCTATTATAGTTGGATCTTATGATACTTCTCCCCCTCTACTCCCTTGTAATGGATTGAGTTTTACCTTTGAAGTTATCTTATCGGATTGAGTGTTTAAGGATTTGAGAACACTTGATGTATGTCTTGCTTGGGATACCCGTGGTGACAATGGGGTATTCTTTCGATTCACTAGATGTATGTTTTGGTGATCAACTTGCGGATTCCGTGACCTTGGGAATCTATGCATAGGGGTTGGCACATGTTTTTGTCTTGACTCTCTGGTAGAAACTTTGGGGCACTCTTTGAAGTTCTATGTGTTGGTTGAATAGATGTTTCTGAGATTGTGTGATGCATATCTTATAATCATAACCATGGATACTAGAGGTGACAATGGAGTATCTAGGTGACATTAGGGTTTTGGTTGATTTGTGTCTTAAGGTGTTATTCTAGTACGAACTCTATGATAGATCGAACGGAAAGAATAGCTTCATGTTATTTTACTATGGACTCTTGAATAGATTGATCAGAAAGAATAACTTTGAGGTGGTTTCGTACCCTACCATAATCTCTTCGTTTGTTCTCCGTTATTAATGACTTTGGAGTGACTCTTTGTTGCATGTTGAGGGATAGTTATATGATCCAGTTATGTTATTATTGTTGAGAGAACTTGCACTAGTGAAAGTATGAACCCTAGGCCTTCTCTCCTATCATTGCAACATCGTTTATGCTCACTTTTACCTTTAGTTACCTTGCTGTTTTTATATTTTCAGATTACAAAAACCTATATCTACCATCCATATTGCACTTGTATCACTATCTCTTTGCCGAACTAGTGCACCTATGCAATTTACCATTGTATTGAGTGTGTTGGGGACACAAGCGGCTCTTTGTTATTTAGTTGCAGGGTTGCTTGAGAGAGGCCATCTTCATCCTATGCCTCCCACGGATTTATAAACCTTACGTCATCCACTTGAGGGAAATTTGCTACTGTCCTACAAACGTCTGCACTTGGAGGCCCAAAAACGTCTACAAGAAGAAGGTTGTGTAGTAGACATCAGTATGCACTGTTGCGAAAGTTCATCGTGCCGGGACACCATGTGATAATCGTGTGTGATAAGCTCTACGTTCAAATACAACGGGTGTAAGACAGTTTTGCACATGTAGAATACCCGGGTTAAACTTGACGAACCTAGCATGTGCATACATGGCCTCGGAACACTAGAGACCGAAAGGTCGAGTGTGAATCATATAGTAGATATGATCAACATAAGATGTTCACCATTGAAAACTACTCCATCTCACGTGATGATCGGACATTGTTTAGTTGATTTGGATCACGTGATCATTTAGATAACTAGAGGGATGTCTATCTCAGTGGGAGTTCTTTAGTAATATGATTAATTGAACTTTAATTTATCATGAACTTAGTCCTGATAGTTTTTGCATATCTATGTTGTTGTAGATCAATGGCCCGGGCTACCGTTCCCTTAAATTTTTATGCATTCCTAGAGAAAGCTAAGTTGAAAGATGATGGTAGCAACTACACGAACTGGGTCCGTAACTTGAGGATTATCCTCATTGCTGCATAGAAGAATTATGTCCTTGAAGCACCGCTAGGTGACAAGCCTGCTGCAGGAGCAACTCCGGACATTATGAACGTCTGGCAAGCTCGTTTTGATGACTACTTGATAGTTTAGTGTGCCATGCTTTACGGCTTATAATCGCGACTTCAAAGATGTTTTGAACGTCATGGAGCATATGAGATGTTCCAAGAGTTGAAGTTCATATTTCAAGCAAATTCCCGAATTGAGAGATATGAAGTCTCCAATAAGTTCTATTGCTGCAAGATGGAGGAGAACAGTTCTATCAGTGAACACATACTCGGAATGTCTGGGTACTACAATCACATGACTCAACTTGGTTGCAAAGTTGATGAAGATAGTGTTATTTATAGAGTTCTTGAATCACTGCCACCAAGCTATAAAGGCTTCGTAATGAACTATAATATGCAAGGGATGCAGAAGACTATTCCCAAGCTCTTCGCGATGCTCAAAGCTGCGGAGGTAGAAATCAAAAAGGAGCATCTAGTTTTGATGGTTAACAAGACCAGTAGTTTCAAGAAAAAGGGCAAGAGAAAGAAGGGGCACTTCAAAAAGAATAGCAAGACAGTTGCTACTCCCGCGAAGAAACCAAAGTCTAGAGCCAAGCCTGAAACTTAGTGCTTGTACTGCAAAGGGACTAGACACTGGAAGCGGAACTGCCCCAAGTATTTGGCGGATAAGAAGGATGGCAAAGTGAACAAAGGTATATTTGATATACATGTTATTGATGTGTACCTTACTAATGCTCGTAGTAGCACCTGGATATTTGATACTGGTTCGGTTGCTAATATTTGTAACTCGAAGCAGGGGCTACAGATTAAACGAAGATTAGCTAAGGATGAGGTGACGATGCGCGTGGGAAATGGTTCCAAAGTCGGTGTGATCGCCGTCGGCACGCTACCTCTACATCTACCTTCGGGATTAGTTTTAGACCTGAATAATTGTTATTTGGTGCCAGCGTTGAGCATGAACATTATATATGGATCTTGTTTGTTGCGAGATGGTTATTCATTTAAATTAGAGAATAATGGTTGTTCTATTTATATGAGTAATATCTTTTATGGTCATGCACCCTTGAAGAGTGGTCTATTTTTGTTGGATCTCGATCGTAGTGATACACATATTCATAATATTGAAGCCACAAGATGCAAAGTTGATAATGATAGTGCAACTTATTTGTGGCACTGCCGTTTAGGTCATATTGGTGTAAAACGCTTGAAGAAACTCCATGTTGATGGACTTTTGGAATCACTTGATTATGAATCACTTGGTGCTTGCGAACCATGCCTCATGGGCAAGATGACTAAAACTCTGTTCTCCGGAACAATGGAGCGAGCAACTGATTTGTTAGAAATCATACATACTGATGTATGCGGACCAATGAGTGTTGAGCACTAGTAGAAAACAGGGCATTGGTCCAGGCCTGTCCAGCCCATTAGCCCCGGTTCAATCTAGAACCGGGTCCAATGGGGGCACTGGACCCGGTTCGTGAGCCCAGGGGGCCGGCCGGGCCACGTGGGCCATTGGTCCCAGTTCGTCTGGACCTTTTGGTCCCGGTTGGAGCGACAAACCGGGACCAATGGCTCTTGCTCCTGGCCCACCACCATTGGTCCCGGTTGGTGATATGAACCGGGACCAAAGGCACCCCTTTAGCCCCGGTTCGTAGCACCAACCGGGACCAATGAGGTGCCTATATATAACCCCTCACTCAAGAGCAGAGCTCACTGCTCTGGTTTTTTTTCTGGCCGAGGGGGAGAGGGGTTAGTGGTGCTCTAGCTCACCTCCTATGCACACAACGTGTTCGGTGGAATGCCCGAGCCACACTAGTTAAGATTTTCTCCTCTCGAAGCTCTATTTTCTCCGAGATTTGTCTAGGTTTAGCGGTCCGTCACGTCCCGTCCCCGTCTTCGCCGCCGTCGATCGCCCCCGCCGATCTCGTCACCGGCACCACCGTGGTGTGCCTCTTGTTATGTCCATGCTTTTCTTACTTTTATTATTGCTTGTTATTATTGCTTTAGATAGATATTTGTCTAATTTTCTTACGTTTATTATTGCTTGTTGTTATATAGTGCGATGGTTTTGATATCCGCCCACGTGGGCCCTCGTCCTGTCTACGATTTAGATGTGGTATATTATCTTTAATTTATAACTATTTGTTTTAGTGTTTATGATAGTTATGCCGACCAACCTGACATGCATAGATGTTTTATTATGTCTAGGAGGTAGTTGAACCGGAAATTCCAACCGACCCTCTTGTGGAGAGGTTAAATTTAGTTGAAGAGGAAAACATTTCCTTAAAAAAAATTGGAAAGAATGGAGGAGGAGAAGATGGAATTGGAGTTGCATGTTGCGGAAGTCATCGATGATCACAAGATCAAGATGGACCCTATTGTCGAGAGGTTAAATTTAGTTGAAGAAGAAAACAAATTCTTGAAGGAAAAAATAAAAAAAATTGTGGACGAGAAGATGATATTGGAGTTGCATGTTGCGGATGTCGTCGATGATCACAAGATCAAGATGGATGCAATGCGGTTGAAGATTAAAAAGATTAGAAAATATGCCATTCATACCGAGGCTTGGTATCATTATGCCGTTGGATCAATTGTTACCTTGGTTGCGATTATGATCGCATTTGTTTTCGCACTGAAACGTTTTACATAGTTTCGATGTGTTTTGAAATGTCGTCTTGTCGTTTCTCAACGACACCGATGAGCAGGTGGAAAGAGAGCTGCAGCTGGAAGATCTAGGCTATGATATTGATGGCTCCGGTGACCCAATGCACATGGAAGAAGTAGACCGTGAGGACGGCTCCGGTGACCCAATGCCGGTGCAAGAAGGAGACCATGATGCTGGCTCCGGTGACCGAACCGAGTCCGGCCAGGAGGTATATATGTTAGTTAAGCCTGTGCTGACTAGTTAATTGATGCATTCATTAACTCTCGTCTTTGTTCCTTTTTCTAGCCCTCCGGATCGAGCAAATCTTCGGCAATGAGACGAGGCGCGAAGAAAAAGTTGAGGCCGGATGAAAAGTTTGAGATCTCAGAAATCTCGCGCTCCGGCAAGCCGATTGAACCCATCCGGACAAAGAACGCATTTGTTAATCAGTGCGGGGTTCTGGTTAGGGACAAGATCCCGATCAGCATCCATCAATGGTTAAAGCCGGCTGCAAATGACGATCAGGTGTCTTATGTCACTGATATGCAGAAAGAAGATCTTTGGAATGAGCTGAAGTTAAATTTCATCCTACAGCCAGAGGATGATCCGGCAAAACCAGTTAAAGAGGACTTAATCAAGTCTGCTGCTCTTTCGAAGATGGCAGACCAATTCAGGGCATGGAAGAAAAAACTGAATAAGTTTGTCAAAGATAAAAAGACTCCAGAATTCGTGGGCATATACGAGAAGATCAAAGATGACTGGCCCGCATTTGTGGCCTATAAGACATCGGAAAAGAGTCAGAAGATGTCGGAGACAAACCGGATAAATGCTGCGAAGAAGAAGCATCACCATCGCACGGGGTCAGGTGGCTACCTCAGAGCCCGGCCTAAGTGGGCCAAGGCTGAGAATGATCTGCTTGAGAAAGGGATCGAACCAGAGACAATGCAATGGCCAGACCGTTGCCGGACTTGGTTCTTCGGGGCTGGCAGAACCTTGGACCCTGTATCAGGGAGGTGCATTTGGACGGACAAGCAATTGGAAACACCACTCAGGAAGATGCGACACTATATCAAAGCAGCGCATGAAGGGACGTTCTTCCCCGACAGAGAGAACGACGAGCTGACAATGGCCCTCGGGAATCTTGAGCACCCTGGACGGACACGAGGCACGCCAGGCTCCCTTCCGTGGCGTGCTGGGTTTCCGTACGTAGGCAGCTACAAAAGCCACGAGAGGAGGAAGAAAATAGAGCAGACCGAACTGCAGGCGCTGCGGGCCAGAATACAAGCGATAGAGGAACGGGAAGCAAATCGGGACAAAAGAATTGTCGAAGCTTCCCCCGAAGCTACCCTGCCATCTCAGCGGAGAAGCAGCGTGGCTTCCACCGAGCTGCTTCAGCCGGAGCCTGTCTTGATGGATACTGCCAGGTATCCCGTGGATGCTATCACGGAGGCAAAAAATTGCCACCTTATGGCGCAGTGGATGAATCTGAAGGTCAAGGCGGCTGCTGGCTCTGTTTATCCTTCTGGACCAGACGACACTTTTCACTGCCGGCCGATTCCAGAAGGATATGCTAGGGTGATGGTCGACGAAATAACGGAGGGATTTGAGGAGCTCCAGCTTGACCACCCTACCGGTGAAGGGGAGACTCGGCTGGGTTCTTCACTGAAGACTCCATGCCTATGGCGGAAGGACCTAATCAACATTCTGAACTGGACGCCTCCGCCTCCTCCTCCTCCTCCGACGAGTCAGGGCACTCCGCCTCCTCCACCGCCTCCTCCTCCGGCGAGTGACCATCAGGGCAGTATCCATCAAGACAGTCATTTCAAGCAGTGAAGCGGTCGGGAAGTACTAAAAGTGATCAAAGGTTAGCAGAAGGACGAGCTGGGAAACAAATTGCCCAGCTCGGCGAACAAGCGGACCAATCGTGCCCCCCGCTCAAGGTGTCTAGCGACATGGTCGCTAATGATCCGAGGATGGTGCCCGGTTATACCAATCTTGGAGATTACGTGTCCGACGATGTACAATATGATTTCTTGGACGTGCAGATAGAAAGATACGAGTACAAAAAGCCTCTCGTCAAAAATGAAAGATCTCTATCAACGAATATGCGAAGATTGCATGATTGGTACTTGAAAATCTCCAGAGAGTCTGGGGGGAGGGATAGCTTGTATTTGAGAGTTAAATCGGAGCATGACCTCGTTGGAATTGAACTGTTGCCTGTTCCATTTGAGGAGTTCTATCAGTTTTTCAATCAATTGGCCCTCGATAAAACAACGGTCACCTGCTACTGTCTGTAAGTAGTACTACTTATGTCATTAAGTCTCTCTATATAGCTGATCTTCATTGCATGTATTTATAATTATCCTCACTATATTATGCAGATTGAAGATCGTCGAATTGAAGAAAAGACAAGTAGGTGATATTGGGTTCATTAACACATACCTCATAGATGCAACCGAGGTTAAATTGCGTCCCTTAGATACCGAGACCAACTTGCTACGATCGTTGGTGGTAAATGAAAACAAAGATATAATACTCTTTCCTTACAACTTCAAGTGAGTGTTACTGTCTTATGCATATTTGGTTTCCCTTATATATCAGTTAAGGTTATAGTAATGTAATTGATGAGTTCATGCATGCGTGCGCAGCTTCCACTATATTCTCTTAGAGATTAAGCTTGAGAAGGGAGTAGTAACTGTCTTGGACTCTAAACATAAAGATCCCGAGGAGTATGCGGACATGACTCAAATGCTCGACAGGTAAGTTAAATCGATCAATATTATCCACCATGCATATCAACAACTTCATTTCTGATATCAAGTAATTGTTTTGTTTGTCTGGCAGGGTTTGGAGAAAATTCACCAAAAAAGCTCCGGGACTGCCGAAGAAGCTAGAATTTAGATACCCGAAAGTAAGTACTATATAGTAGCATGTTCCGCGCGCGCATCTCCTATATCTTGATTCAAGCGCTAGTTTCATCAATACCATTTGGCATTCTTGCTTATCAGTTTGTTTGACCTCTATTTCTTGTAAAGTGGTTGTGGCAGGAACCGGGGAATGATTACTGTGGATACTACATTTGCGAGTCCATCCGCCACACGACCTGTGAGCGCGGCTACTGTGAAGCACAATTTGAAGTGCGTAAGCAATTAATAATATTCACAATTTTATATCATCATTTCATGTATTGACCCCCTACTTCAAATTAGATGTTTCGGATGCGGGATGAACTCCTAACACCAGATCGTCTGCGAGCAATTCAAGAGGAATTGGCGGCATTCTTCCTTGAACACGTGATCGCGCCAGACGGAGAATACTATGTGGACCATGAGTCCATCCTATAGGAGATTATATTTGTAAGAGATAATTATTGTATATATGTACCCGGTAGTGTCGGATAGATATACGAGAACTTGTTGTTCGACCAATCTCTCGGAGAAGGAGAGGTGGTCGATATTACTTCTCTCTGTATGTTGATTATACGATCTTTTGTTTCCTTCGTTTGCTTTACTAGCTAGCTAGCTAGCTAGCGTGTCTAGTCCTCTCTATACGTATGTGTAGTACGTAGCGTCGACCAAGCACGGACATAAGAGAGGACACTTCTCTCTATTAATTAGCTAGCTAACACAATATGAAACACCTTAATTAACCCCTTAACACCTCCAACCCCCCTCCCCTTTCAAAAACAAAAAAACAAAAACCACAGCCACAGAAATGCTGACGCGTGGATGCCTTTTGGTCCCGGTTGGTGCCACCAACCGGGACCAAAGCCCCTCCTGCCTGGGCTCGGCGCACAGGCCACGTGGACACCCATCTGCCCCGGTTCTGGATTGAACCGGGACTAAAGGGTCAGAGCATTAGTACCGACACTTTTGTCCCGGTTCAGGAACCGGGGCTAAAGGCCCAAACGAACCGGGTCTGATGACCCTTTATCTACTAGTGGAGGCTCGCGGCAGGTATCATTATTTTCTAAACTTCACTGATGATTTTAGCAGATATGGGTATATCTACTTGAAGAAGCACAAGTCTGAAACATTTGAAAAGTTCAAAGAATTTCATAGTGAAGTTGAGAATCATAGTAACAAGAAAATAAAGTTTCTACGATCTGATCGCGGAGGCGAATATTTGAGTTACGAGTTTGGTCTTCATTTGAAACAATGTGGAATAGTTTCACAGGTCACGCCACCTGGAACACCACAGCGTAATGGTGTGTCCGAAAGTCCTAACCGTACTTTATTAGATATGGTGCGATATATGATGTCTCTTATCGATTTGCCACTATTGTTTTGGGGTTATGCTTTAGAGACAGCTGCATTGACCTTAAATAGGACACCATCTAAATCCGTTGAGACAACACCTTATGAACTATGGTTTGGCAAGAAATCCAAGTTGTCATTTCTTAAAGTTTGGGGTTGCGATGCTTATGTGAAAAAGCTTCAACCTGATAAGCTCGAACCCAAGTCGGAGAAATGTGTCTTCATAGGATACCCAAAAGAAACTATTGGGTACACCTTCCATCACAGATCTGAAGGCAAGACATTCGTTGCTAAGAATGGATCCTTTCTAGAGAAGGAGTTTCTCTTGAAAGAAGTGAGTGGGAGGAAAGTAGAACTTGATGAGGTAATTGTACCTTCTCCGGAATTGGAAAGTAGTACATCACAGAAATTAGTTCCAGTGATTCCTACACCGATTAGTGAGGAAGCTAATGATGATGATCATGAAACTTCAGATCAAGTTACTACTGAACCTCGTAGGTAAACCAGAGTGCGTTCTGTGCCAGAGTGGTACGGTAACCTAGTTCTGGAAGTCATGTTACTAGACCATGATGAACCTACGAACTATGAGGAAGCGATGATAAGCCCAGATTCCGCAAAATGGGTTGAGGCCATGAAATCTGAGATGGGATCCATGTATGAGAACAAAGTATGGACTTTAGTTGACTTGCCCGATGTTGGCAAGCCATTGAAAATAAATGGATCTTTAAGAGGAAGACTGACGCTGATGGTAATGTTACTGTCTACAAAGCTCGACTTGTTGCGAAAGGTTTTCGACAAGTTCAAGGAGTTGACTACGATGAGACTTTCTCACCCGTAGCGATGCTTAAGTCTGTCCGAATCATGTTAGCAATTGCCGCATTTTATGATTATGAAATCTGGCAAATGGATGTCAAAACTGCATTCCCTAATGGATACCTCAAAGAGGAATTGTATATGATGCAACCAGAAGGTTTTGTCGATCCTAAAGGTGCTAACAAAGTGTACAAGCTCCAGCGATCCATCTATGGACTGGTGCAAGCATCTCGGAGTTGGAATGTATGCTTTGATGAGGTGATCAAAGCATAGGGTTTTATACAAACTTTTGGAGAAGCATGTATTTACAAGAAAGTGAGTGGCAGCTCTGTAGAATTTCTGATATTATATGTAGATGACATATTGTTGATTGGAAATGATATAGAATTTCTGGATGGCATCAAAGGATACTTGAATAAGAATTTTATAAATGAAAGACCTCGGTGAAGCTGCTTATATATTAGGCATCAAGATCTATAGAGAAAGATCAAGACGCTTAATTGGACATTCACAAAGCACATTCATTGATAAAGTTTTGAAGAAGTTCAAAATGGATAAGTCAAAGAAAGGGTTCCTGCCTGTGTTGCAAGGTATGAAGTTGAGTAGGACTGAATGCCCGACCACTACAGAAGATATAGAAAAAATGAAAGTCATTCCCTATGCCTCAGCCATAGGATCTATCATGTATGCAATGCGGTGTACCAGACCTGATGTGTGCCTTGCTATAAGTCTAGCATGGAGGTAACGAAGTAATCCAGGAGTGGATCACTGGACAGCGGTCAAGAACATCCTGAAGTACCTGAAAAGGACAAATGATATGTTTCTCGTGTATGGAGGTGACAAAGAGCTCGTCGTAAACGGTTACGTCGATTCAAACTTTGACACTGATCCGGATGACTCTAAGTCACAAACCGGATATGTATTTTTGTTGAACGGTGGAGCTATCAATTGGGGCAATTCCAAACAGAGCGTCCTGGCGGGATCTACGTGTAAAGCGGAGTACATAGCTGCTTCGGAAGCAGCAAATGAAGGAGTCTGGGTGAAGGAGTTCATATCCGATCTAGGTGTAATACCTAGTGCATCAGGTCCAATGAAAATCTTTTGTGACAACACTGGAGCAATAGCCTTGGCGAAGGAATCCATGTTTCACAAGAGAACCAAGCACATCAAGAGATGCTTCAATTCCATCCGCGATCAAGTCAAAAGGGGGAGACATAGAAATTTGCAAGATACATACGGATCTGAATGTTGCAGACCCGTTGACTAAGCCTCTTCCACGAGAAAAACATGATCAACACCAAAACTCCATGGGTGTTAAAATCACTACTATAGGCAAAACAGAGTGGGAGACTGAAGGAAATATGCCCTAGAGGCAATAATAAAGGTGTTATTTATATTTCCTTATATATCATGATAAATGTCTTTTATTCATGCTAGAATTGTATTAACCACAAACTTGATACATGTGTGAATACATAGGCAAAACAGAGTGTCCCTAGTATGCCTCTACTTGACTAGCTCGTTAATCAAAGTTGGTTATGTTTCATAACCATAGACATGAGTTGTCATTTGATCAACGGATCACATCATTAGGAGAATGATGTGATGGACAAGACCCATCCTTTAGCTTAGCACTATGATCGTTTAGTTTTACTGCTATTGCTTTCTTCATGACTTATACATGTTCCTATGAGTATGAGATTATGCAACTCCCGAATACCGAAGGAACACCTTTGTGCTACTAAACGTCACAACATAACTGGGTGATTATAAAGATGCTCTACAGGTGTCTCCGAAGGTGTTTTTGGTGTTGGCATAGATCAAGAATATGATTTGTCACTCCGAATGTCGGAGAGGTATCTCTGGGCCCTCTCGGTAATACACATCATAATAAGACTTGCAAGCAAATGACTAATGAGTTAGTCATGAGATGATGTATTACGGAACGAGTAAAGAGACTTGCCGGTGACGAGATTGAACTAGGTATGATGATACCGACGATCGAATCTCGGGCAAGTAACATACCGATGACAAAGGGAACAACGTACGTTGTTATGCGGTTTGACCGATAAAGATCTTTGTAGAATATGTGGGAACCAATATGAGCATCCAGGTTCCTCTATTGGTTATTGACCGGAGATGAGTCTCAGTCATGTCTACATAGTTCTCGAACCCGTAGGGTCCGCACGCTTAACATTCGATGACGATTGGTATTATGAGTTTATGTGTTTTGATGTACCGAAGGTTGTTCGGAGTCCCGGATGTGATCACGGACATGACGAGGAGTCTCGAAATGGTCCATACATAAAGATTGATATATTGGAAGGTTATATTCAGACACCAGAAGGGTTCCGGGGATCATCGAAGAAAAACCGGAGTACCGGGAGGTTACCGGAACCCCCTGCGGGACTAATGGGCCTTAGTGGGCTCTAGGGGAGAGAGTGTAATGCCCCGGATGTAATACTTTCCCTTTTGGGTATATAATATATCTCCGGCTTCATATATTTCCATTCCGGGTTCTTTGTCTTTCGGGTTTTCGTCGTTTTGTTGTGTGAGTGTGTGGCATTCATTCATATCATGTAGACATGTGCATCACATTGCTTTTGTGTAGTCGGTTGCATCCGGTTCCGCGTGTTTCTTCCCGTTGTCCGTTTCGCGTTCCGGAGCTCCCTCACATGTCCGTGACGTCCAGTAGGCCTACTTTGTTGTTCGAGCGTGTAACGTTACCGGTGTGCCGCGAGGTTGTTGTCTGTGTTGTTGTTTTGTTGTGTGCAACCCGCCTCTCAAATCTCGTCTCGTTTGGACTCCGTTGGCTATCCCATCAGTTATTCGTGTGGGTCCAAAGTGCCTTCACTTTGTGTCCCGGTAACACCCCTACTGCAGTCTACTTCTATTCCCTAGGCCCTCCTAGACTACCCCCGCGATCGGATCCGTCGGATCACGATCGGAGGGCTCCTAGCACCCCTAAATCCCCCTAACCCTAGAAAAACTGCTATATTTAGGCCCCTATGTCCATTTTGGACATCCCTATCCTCTAGATCCTTCCCCCTCCTCTTTTTTTTGTGCTCTTCTCAGATCCCCAAAAATCCTCCTGGCTCCCGAGGAGCAGCGCCGCCGCCGCCTAGGATCCAGATCGGGAAGACCTTCCCGATCCAGATCCGTTCGTCGCCAAGTCAACGCACGCTTCGTGCGCCACTCCTCCGCTCGCCAGGAGCCTCGGCCGCTCCGCCGATCGGATCGGGGCAGGAGGCCCCGATCGATCGATCGCTCCAGGGCCCGTACGCCTTTCCGCGCAGGACCACTTCGCCGGCCCAGCGACTTCGACCCCGAGGCCCACTCTCTCCATCGCCTTCATCGCCACCGCACCAAGCCGCCTCCTGCCGACTCCGATCGAGCCAGCCCAAGCGCTCGCCCTCTCCGCCGCCGGCCCACTCGCGCCTCCTCGCCCGGGCCGCGCCGCACCAGGACCGCGGGCGCCGCTCGCCAGGCCACCGCGGGCCGCTCGCCTCGCCGCGGCAGGCCGTCGCCACTTCAGCCCGAGCGGGCCTCGCCTCACTGCGCCGCCTGGGCCTCTCCGTCCAGTCGGGCCGCGCCAGATCCAACCCCGGGCCCGTGTGAGTTTTTTTTCCAGATCTGAGAGTGAGGTTGACCTTTTCCCTCCTAAGTCCCTGAGTTTTTGTTTTCTGATGCAATCTTATAACCGCTGTAACTTTTTGTCTGTTGCTCCGATTCGCGCGTGTAGCATGTCCAGACGTTCGTGGAGACTTGCTCTACGTTTCATCAGTTGTTGTCATGCATGTTAGAGATCATCTAGGTGCTTGTTTTGCTGTTGCAAGAGTGCATCATGATATAAACTGCTGATATGTGATATTTTGTGCCACCTTTGCCATGTGATATCTTTTAGCTCGTTGGTCCGAATGATGCAAATGACATGTCCACGTGTTCGTCTTGCCATGCTCTATGTGTTGTATGTGCTAGGTAGCATGATAGATTTATTCTTGCCTTTTTATCATCATTGCAAAGTGCCATGTGGCCGTGATGTTGTTTCACTTGTTATGAAATGCCATCTTGTTGAGCTCGTTGCAATCGTTGTGTTCACCTCTATGATGCATGCTTGTGTGTTTCGGGATCACCGTCATGTGTACTTTGATGAGGTGCTTACCCTTTGCCATGTTTAGTTTCGAGGTGACTTAAACATGCTCTTTTATATGCCATGATGATATTGCTGTTTTAGGACTTAGTGGATTTCCACTAAGTCTGAAATCTGTAACGTTCCGATGCCATGTTCGTGTGATGTTCTAGGACAAAGCATGTTAGTTTTGGAGTGGATTTTGATGGTTCCTTGTAGTATATATTGTTGTCTTTCCATTCATGTCCTCACATGTCTATTTGAGTGGCTGTAGCATGTTTATCTTTTGCTCCAAAGTTTCAATAAAATTCTGCTGCCAGAATTTTATTGTCAAGTTCAATATGTCCAAGGTCATTGCTATTGATCCGTGGCTCCGTTGGGGGTGCACCTTTGGACTTAGTTGCTGTAGTATATGCCTAGTTTGTGTTCATGTCCTTTGCCATGTTATTTGAGTGCTGTAGCTTAATTATTTTGAGCTCCGAAGTTGCTATGTTGCTGTAATTTTCAGCTTTCGCTCATTTCTTGTTTCGGGCATAACTTTTAGCCCGTAACTCCGATTTCAGCGAATCTTATACCAAACTTGATTGTTTTTCCGTGTAGATTAATAATATCAGATTGTTATCATGTTTTGAGGTGTTTTGCTTGAGTGATATTTTACGTGCTCCGTGTGCATCCTTAGTGCATCCATCATGCATCCATCTTTTTCGAGTGCGCATTGCATCTTGTTGATTTGTGCTTGGTGTGATTGTTTTCTTTAGAGCCGGGAGCTGAGTCTGAGTTCGAGTACGAGCACGAGGTTTCCAACGAGGTTGAGCACGAGGACCCTTCTTACGATCCGAACGACTTCACTTCAGGCAAGATGACTGAACCCCGATAACATTACTATCTTTGCCTATTGCTAGTAGTCTCGATCTATAGTTTTGCCTCGATGCCCATGATCTTCTTGTCAGCCTCCTACTTGTAACCAATTGCCACGTTTAACCAACCTACCTATGCAAACTGTTGCTTGGCTAAGTACGCTTCGCTCAGCCCTTCTTATAGCGTTGCTAGTTGCAGGTGAAGATCGAAGATGCTTGCTTCATGTTGAAGTTTGGTTGGGTTATATCACACTATATAATTGCTAAAAATGAAATCATCTATATATTGGCAAGGGTGGAAGGCTAAGCCCTTTGCTTGGTGATTTGTTCCACTCATGCCGTTAGGAACCGTATAAACCGGTGTTATGTTCCTTGATTATGCGTTCCTAACACGGTTGGAGTGTATGGGACCCCCTCGATAAACCGCTAAGTGCTAAGTCTTTTCCAGCAAGTCCCAACATTGGTACTATTCGCCTAAACAACTAAAACTTTCCGAGGGAGTAATTAACCCGAGGCTTAATTAATTCAACCCCCCCGTGGGCCAGTGCTCGATTTGAGTGTTGGTCCAAACTAGAGTCGTGTGCGGGGCCCCCCTTGGCAACTTGGGTATTTCGGCCACTTTACGCTGTGCTCATCCGGTCGTGGCCTGAGACTAGATACGCGCGGCTACTATCAGGGTGTCGGCACGCCGGGAGGATTTGCTGGATTAGCCTTACCTTAGCTCGGTATATCTTGAGCACGGGATTCCGAGGATACTCGGGTCTTCCCACTTTGGAGTTGCGACTCCGCGGATCGTGGGCTTGTAATGGGTCAAGTTGGAACACCCCTGCAGGGTTTTGAACTTTCGAAAGCCGTGCCCGCGGTTATGTGGCAGATGGGAGCTTGTTAATTCCGGTTGTAGATAACTTGACACAATGTTTCTAATACACTACCAGCGTGTGTTCCGTGACTGTCAATTTCCGAATAGGGATTCGGGAGTTGAACACGGAGGGGTTATGGTGGTTGAGCTTGTAGCTAGGATCACTTCGTGATCACTTCTCGCCGAGGCTTTCTCTTCTCGCTCTCACTCACGTAAGCTAGTTGCTAGTTGCTGCTGCAGACACTTATTCTTTTCTTCAGCCTTATCCTCACCCAAAGGTTTAAATAGTCTTGTTACCCGGAGACAGGATTGCTGAGTCCTCTGTGGCTCACAGTTACTTCACACACCAGATGCAGGTCCAGTTGTGAGCTATCCAGGTGATGGCACCGAGCTGGATTGGGAGTACGACGAGGAGCGTAGTCGGTACTATGTGCGATACCCGGATGATCAGTAGTGGAGACTCTTACTAGGATTCGATCCGCCTGTGGTTTATTTATCTAAGTTTGGTACTTTGACATTTGGATTTTGCCCTTAGAGGGTTGTGATGTTCTTAATGTATGTTGATTGAGATTTGAATTGTAATTCTGTGACGTGGCGAGTGTAAGCCAACTATTTTCTGTTTACTATCCCCTCTTTTACATGAGATGTGCAAAGATTACCGAACTTGAGATCATTCTAGGATGGATTTATGCCTTTAAGTCGTGCCTCGACACGTAGGAGGTATAACTCCATCCTGGGCATTACAAGTTGGTATTCGGAGCCTTCTCCGACCTAGGAGCCCCCACTGTTTGATCGAATCGTTGACGGTCGAGTCTAGGCACACACTGAAAACTTTTTGAGTCCTATATTATATCGGAGAGTAGGATTTCTTTGCTTCTCATCCCCTTTCTCTCTGGTGAGGACTCCTAACGACTACTCTTGTCTCTCCTATCTTCAAAAATTGCACAATTTTTTTTTAAGAATCCCGCGAGTATTCTGGGATTGTTTCGATGTTCTTGTGACAAGGATATTGTTCTCGATGCCTCCTGTTCCCGAGGAGTTGAGCTTCGGGGTATCATTGTAACAAGCATATCGCGGCAGTACTAAATACTTAAGACGGCCGACATCGAAAATCTCCCCTATACGGCCAGTGGCAAGATAACCCCGACATCACCCAGTACTGGGGAGGTAGTTCAGGAGTATTGCCATAGCTTGTTATAGTGGATGCTTTTCGAAGGTACGAGGTACACAGTTTCCGAGAAAGACTGGTTATGTGTTGAAGGATGGATACACCTGGATGTAGGTTTAGAGTTGATTGCGCGGTGCTTCCCGTGTATCCCCAACACCTGATTGCATAACTGGAATCTTTCGGAAATCTATAGGTGGGTTTTATCCAGTAGATCGTAGGCATTCTTCCAACGAATGCAGGTTAGTGAGTTCGGGGTTCTACATTGAGTGAAGGGGTTATATGACCGATGTTACTATCAGGAGTTGCATCTTAAAGGGTCCTTGGCTATGCTGATCCGGGGATTGCAAAACCTTTTCGTAACGCGTTCATATGCTTTCAGCACAAATATGTTAGAACGAAACTCCTCTCTTGTGTTTGTTCCCGTCTGTACCTTGTTGTTTTCTTATTTTATCCTTTTGTCCCCTATGTGGCTTCTCGTGAAGATTGATGTTATCATTTAACTGAGAAATTCATTTGTTCCTCTTGTTCGGATGATTTCATTCGTTCTTATTGTTCGAATGATTATTGTGAAGACTTGATGCAATTCATGCCATTGATTCAGCTTATTCCTTTTGTCAATCAATTGCTGATTCGTGGTCATCTCTTACAGGATGGCTCCGAAAAGGGTTCCCAACGCTAACCCAGAGGTGGAAGAGGTCCCAGATCATCCTCCTTCCCCTCCTCCTCCGCCTGAGGCTTGGAGAGCGATTATGCAGACTACTGCTCAGAACACTCAGCTGATGATGCAGATGATGCAGCAGATGCAAACTATGCAAGCTAATCAGGGTGTTCCAGGGAATCAAGGCAACTTCTTCCAGCAGCACCATGCTACCCTCAACCAGTTCTTGGCAAACAATCCTAAAGCTTTCAGTTACTGTGTCGACCCTCTTGATGTTGAGGATTGGTTGACCGACATAAAGAAGCATTTTGAGTGCAGTAACGTGAAGGAAGATGATTATGTGAAGTTTGCAGCCTTCCAACTGAAAGATCAAGCAGCTGACTGGTGGCAGCAGTACAAAGACTCCAGGCTGGGTCAAGTGATCTCTTGGGAGAATTTCTGCAAGGATTTCCGCTCGCATCACATTCCTACAAGTGTCATCGAGGGTATGCGTGAGCAATTCCGCAACCTGAAGCAGGGCTCCATGACAGTCTATCAGTATAATGTCAAGTTCCAAAACCTCGCTCGCTATGCTAAGCAAGACATTCCTGATGCCAAGAGTAAAATCTATCAGTTCCGTGGAGGTCTCAAAGATGAACTTCAGCTTGTTCTCACTTTGTTCGAGCCCGATGAATTCGACAAGTTCTATAACATGGCTTTGAAACAAGAAGCAACTCAGCTTAAGATGGAGGCTTCTAAGAAGAGAATTCGAGATGCTGTTCACTCTTCCTCATCGTCTCAGATGGTCTCGAAGCATCAGAAATTCTGGCTTCCTCCACCTCCAGTGATTCGAGCTCCATACAACAACTCCAACAACTCCAACAACAAGAACTCTAGTGGTCGTGGTTTCTCCCACCCACCCAACCCGAGCAACCAGTCGAAGAAGCAGTTTCAGTCTTAAGGCTCCAAGTCAAGTGGCTCTCATTTCCATCCTCTCTCTGAAGTGGTGTGCAACAAGTGTGGCCAGAAGGGTCATTATGCCAACAGATGTCCGAATCCGAAGCGTCTTCCTCCTCCTCCGCCTGTCAGTACAGCGATTGTCAAGCATGATCCAAAGTCTGCTATGGTCAATCTGATGAGTGCAGCTGAAGCGGAGAACTCTTCTGATGTCATTTTGGGTAACCTTCCAGTGAACTCTATCCCTGCTAAAGTTTTGTTCGATTCAGGTGCTTCACATTCTTTCATGTCAAGACCTTTTGCTTTGTCACATGATATGCCATTGCAAGCTTTCCCGAGTCCGATGTCTGTGCTTTCTCCGGGTTTGCTCATGAACTCCAACAACTTTGTTCCGAATGTTTCTATCCGCATGGGTGATTATCGATTTCTGGCTAATCCGGTGGTTCTTGGTCATTCTGACATTGACCTCATCCTCGGAATGGATTGGCTTTCTCAGCATGATGCTCACATTGATTGTGCTCAAAAGGAAGTCAAGTTGACTCATTCTGATGAAGATGTGATTATCTTCGCCTCCAGGGATAACACTATCCGGCTTTTCTCTCTTAATGATAAGGGCGAAATTAATGCCATATCTCAAATTCCTGTGGTGAACGAATATCAAGACGTCTTTCCTGAAGAACTTCCAGGCATGCCTCCACACCGTCAGGTGGAGTTTGTCATTGACCTCGAGCCAGGTACTGAGCCAGCATGCCGGCGTCCGTACAAGCTCTCTCCGGATGAATTGAAGGAATTGAAGAAACAGTTGGACGAACAGGAGCGTATGGGTCTCATCCGGCCTAGTACATCTCCATGGGGCTGTGGTGTCTTATTTGTCAAGAAGAAAGATGGCACGGAGCGTCTCTGTGTTGACTACCGGCCATTGAACAAGAAGACGATTAAGAACAAGTATCCGCTCCCCAACATCAACGAACTCTTCGAGCAGCTCAAAGGAGCTAAAGTGTTCTCTAAGCTTGACCTCCGAATGGGCTATCATCAAATTCGCATTCGCGAGGAAGACATTCCCAAGACGGCCTTCAGAACGAGCTACGGTTCATACGAGTATACCGTCATGTCCTTCGGTCTCGCCAATGCTCCTCCTACCTTTTCAAGGATGATGCATTACATCTTCAACCCCTATACTGGCGAGTTTGTGCTTGTGTATCTGGATGATATTCTGGTGTTTTCCAAGAATGAAGAAGATCACGAAAAGCACTTACGACTGGTTCTTAATCGACTCCGAGAGCATAAATTCTATGCCAAGTTCTCCAAGTGCGAGTTTTGGCTCGATAAGGTTTTGTACCTGGGCCACATCATCTCAGCTGACGGTATTGCGGTTAATCCCGAGAAAGTTGAAGCAATTGTCAACTGGGAAGCTCCTCAGAACTTCAAGCAGCTCCGCAGTTTTCTGGGTCTTGCCAGCTATTGCAGAAGGTTTGTTGAGAACTTCTCCAAGATTGCCAAGCCTCTTTCCAACCTGCTTCAGAAGAATGTCAAATACTTTTGGTCTCCAGAGTGTGAAGTGGCATTCAGAACTCTCAAAGAAAAGCTTGTCTCTGCTCCAGTTCTGACTCCTCCAGATGAATCCAAGCCCTATGAAGTATTCTGCGATGCTTCTCTTCAAGGTCTTGGTGGTGTGCTTATGCAAGATAAGAGAATTGTGGCATACACTTCTCGTCAGCTCAAGCCAAGTGAGAAGAACTATCCCACACATGATCTCGAGCTAGCAGCTGTGGTACATGCTCTGATTACATGGAGACATCTGTTGTTGGGCAGAAAGGTCGACATCTTCACTGATCACAAGAGCTTGAAGTACATCTTCACACAGCCGCATCTAAACCTCCGCCAGACTCGTTGGGTTGAAATGATTCAAGAGTACAATCCTAGCATCGAATACACTCCGGGCAAGGCGAATGTGATTGCAGATGCTTTGAGCAGAAAGGCATAATGCAACAGCCTTCTTATCAAGCCGTATCAGCCTGAGCTTTGTGAAGCATTCAGGAAACTCAACCTCCAAGTTGTTCCGCAGGGTTTTCTTGCAAATCTCCAAATTGCTCCTACCTTGGAAGATCAAGTCCGTGAGGCCCAACTCAGTGATACCATGGTGAAGAAAGTGAAACATGGGATTGCAATGGGCACTCCAAAATACAAGTGCTTCCGTGTTGATGAGAGAGATACCTTGTTCTTCGAGGACAGACTCGTTGTTCCCAAAGGTGATCTCAGGAAGCTCATAATGGAAGAAGCTCATGATTCTCTCCTTTCCATTCATCCTGGCAGTTCAAAGATGTATCAAGACCTCAAGCAGTCTTACTGGTGGACACGCATGAAAATGGAAATTGCCCAATTCGTGAATGAATGTGATGTATGCAGAAGAGTGAAAGCAGAACATCAACGTCCAGCCGGTCTTCTCCAACCTCTTCCTATTCCCGAGTGGAAGTTCGACCACATTGAAATGGACTTCGTCACTGGTTTTCCCAAATCCAAGCAAGGAAATGATGCTATCTTCGTGGTGATTGACAAGCTTACCAAAGTCGCTCACTTCCTGCCAGTCAAGGAATCAATCAATGCAGCTCAACTTGCAGAGCTGTACACTTCCAGAATTGTGTCCCTACATGGCATTCCTCAAGTTATATCCTCAGACCGTGGAAGCTTGTTCACATCAAGGTTCTGGGACTCCTTTCAGTCCACCATGGGAACTAAGATCAGATTCAGCACTGCTTTTCACCCTCAGACTAGTGGTCAAGTCGAGCGTGTGAATCAGATTCTAGAAGACATGCTCAGAGCCTGTGTCATATCCTTCGGCATCAAATGGGAAGACCGCCTTCCATTTGCCGAGTTCTCTTACAACAACAGCTTTCAAGCAAGTGCAGGCAAAGCACCATTTGAAATTCTTTATGGCAGAAAGTGCCGTACCCCTCTCAACTGGTCTGAAACAGGCGAACGTCAACTTCTTGGCAATGACTTGATCTCAGAAGCCGAAGAAATGTGCAAAGTCATACGTGAGGATCTCAAGGCCGCTCAGTCGCGTTAGAAGAGCTACTATGACGGCAAGCATCGTGATTTGGCATTCAACATCGATGATCATGTCTATCTCCGAGTTTCTCCGATGAAAGGAACCCAAAGATTTGGTATCAAAGGAAAACTTGCTCCTAGATACGTCGGGCCTTTCAAGATTCTTGGCAAGAGAGGCGACCTAGCCTATCAACTCGAGCTCCCTCCCAACTTTGCAAATGTTCATGATGTCTTCCATGTGTCTCAACTTCGCAAATGCTTCAAGGCACCTGAGCGCATGATTCCGTTTGAGGAGATTGATCTTCAACAAGACCTGTCCTACCGAGAGCACCCAGTTGCCATTCTCGAAGAAACCGAACGCAAGACCCGCAACAAGTCCATCAAATTTCTGAAAGTCAAGTGGTCACATCACACCGACCGAGAAGCTACCTGGGAACGAGAAGATCATCTTCGTTCCGAGTACCCTTCCTTTTTCCAGTCCTAGATCTCGGGACGAGATCTTTTTGTAGTAGAGGAGAGTTTGTAATGCCCCGGATGTAATACTTTCCCTTTTGGATATATAATATATCTCCGGCTTCATCTATTTCCATTCCGGGTTCTTTGTCTTTCGGGTTTTCGTCGTTTTGTTGTGTGAGTGTGTGGCATTCATTCATATCATGTAGACATGTGCATCGCATTGCTTTTGTGTAGTCGGTTGCATCCGGTTCCGCGTGTTTCTTCCCGTTGTCCGTTTCGCGTTCCGGAGCTCCCTCACGTGTCCGTGACGTCCAGTAGGCCTACTTTGTTGTTCGGGCGTGTAACGTTACCGGTGTGCCGCGAGGTTGTTGTCTGTGTTGTTGTTTTGTTGTGTGCAACCCGCCTCTCAAATCTCGTCTCGTTTGGACTCCGTTGGCTATCCCATCAGTTATTCGTGTGGGTCCAAAGTGCCTTCACTTTGTGTCCCGAAAACACCCCTACTGCAGTCTACTTCTATTCCCTAGGCCCTCCTAGACTACCCCCGCGATCGGATCCGTCGGATCGCGATCGGAGGGCTCCTAGCACCCCTAAATCCCCCTAACCCTAGAAAAACTGCTATATTTAGGCCCCTATGTCCATTTTGGACATCCCTATCCTCTAGATCCTTCCCCCTCCTCTTTTGTTTGTGCTCTTCTCAGATCCCCAAAAATCCTCCTGGCTCCCGAGGAGCAGCGCCGCTGCCGCCTAGGATCCAGATCGGGAAGACCTTCCCGATCCAGATCCGTTCGTCGCCAAGTCAACGCACGCTTCGTGCGCCACTCCTCCGCTCGCCAGGAGCATCGGCCGCTCCGCCGATCGGATCGGGGCAGGAGGCCCCGATCGATCGATCGCTCCAGGGCCCGTACGCCTTTCCGCGCAGGACCACTTCGCCGGCCCAGCGACTTCGACCCCGAGGCCCACTCCCTCCATCGCCTTCATCGCCAACGCACCAAGCCGCCTCCTGCCGACTCCGATCGAGCCGGCCCAAGCGCTCGCCCTCTCCGCCGCCGGCCCACTCACGCCTCCTCGCCCGGGCCGCGCCGCACCAGGACCGCGGGCGCCGCTCGCCAGGCCACCGCGGGCCGCTCGCCTCGCCGCGGTAGGCCGTCGCCACTTCAGCCCGAGCGGGCCTCGCCTCACTGCGCCGCCTGGGCCTCTCCGTCCAGCCGGGCCGCGCCGGATCCAACCCCGGGCCCGTGTGTGTTTTTTTTTTCCAGATCTGAGAGTGAGGTTGACCTTTTCCCTCCTAAGTCCCTGAGTTTTTGTTTTCTGATGCAATCTTATAACTGATGTAACTTTTTGTCTGTTGCTCCGATTCGCGCGTGTAGCATGTCCAGACGTTCGTGGAGACTTGCTCTACGTTTCATCAGTTGTTGTCATGCATGTTAGAGATCATCTAGGTGCTTGTTTTGCTGTTGCAAGAGTGCATCATGATATAAACTGCTCCTATGTGATATTTTGTGCCACCTTTGCCATGTGATATCTTTTAGCTCGTTGGTCCGAATGATGCAAATGACATGTCCACGTGTTTGTCTTGCCATGCTCTATGTGTTGTATGTGCTAGGTAGCATGATAGATTTATTCTTGCCTTGTTATCATCGTTGCAAAGTGCCATGTGGCCGTGATGTTGTTTCACTTGTTATGAAATGCCATCTTGTTGAGCTCGTTGCAATCGTTGTGTTCACCTCTATGATGCATGCTTGTGTGTTTCGGGATCACCGTCATGTGTACTTTGATGAGGTGCTTACCCTTTGCCATGTTTAGTTTCGAGGTGACTTAAACATGCTCTTTTATATGCCATGATGATATTGCCATTTTAGGACTTAGTGGATTTCCACTAAGTCTGAAATCTGTAACGTTCCGATGCCATGTTCGTGTGATGTTCTAGGACAAAGCATGTTAGTTTTGGAGTGGATTTTGATGGTTCCTTGTAGTATATATTGTTGTCTTTCCATTCATGTCCTCACATGTCTATTTGAGTGGCTGTAGCATGTTTATCTTTTGCTCCAAAGTTTCAATAAAATTCTGCTGCCAGAATTTTATTGTCAAGTTCAATATGTCCAAGGTCATTGCTATTGATCCGTGGCTCCGTTGGGGGTGCACCTTTGGACTTAGTTGCTGTAGTATATGCCTAGTTTGTGTTCATGTCCTTTGCCATGTTATTTGATTGCTGTAGCTTAATTATTTTGAGCTCCGAAGTTGCTATGTTGCTGTAATTTTCAGCTTTCGCTCATTTCTTGTTTCGGGCATAACTTTTAGCCCGTAACTCCGATACCAAACTTGATTGTTTTTCCGTGTAGATTAATAATATCAGATTGTTATCATGTTTTGAGGTGTTTTGCTTGAGTGATATTTTACGTGCTCCGTGTGCATCCTTAGTGCATCGATCATGCATCCATCTTTTTCGAGTGCGCATTGCATCTTGTTGATTTGTGCTTGGTGTGATTGTTTTCTTTAGAGCCGGGAGCTGAGTCTGAGTTCGAGTACGAGCACGAGGTTTCCAACGAGGTTGAGCACGAGGACCCTTCTTACGATCCGAACGACTTCACTTCAGGCAAGATGACTGAACCCCGATAACATTACTATCTTTGCCTATTGCTAGTAGTCTCGATCTATAGTTTTGCCTCGATGCCCATGATCTTCTTGTCAGCCTCCTACTTGTAACCAATTGCCACGTTTAACCAACCTACCTATGCAAACCGTTGCTTGGCTAAGTATGCTTCGCTCAGCCCTTCTTATAGCGTTGCTAGTTGCAGGTGAAGATCGAAGATGCTTGCTTCATGTTGAAGTTTGGTTGGGTTATATCACACTATATAATTGCTAAAAATGAAATCATCTATATATTGGCAAGGGTGGAAGGCTAAGCCCTTTGCTTGGTGATTTGTTCCACTCATGCCGTTAGGAACCGTATAAACCGGTGTTATGTTCCTTGATTATGCGTTCCTAACACGGTTGGGGTGTATGGGACCCCCTCGATAAACCGCTAAGTGCTAAGTCTTTTCCAGCAAGTCCCAACATTGGTACTATTCGCCTAAACAACTAAAACTTTCCGAGGGAGTAATTAACCCGAGGCTTAATTAATTCAACCCCCCTGGGCCAGTGCTCGATTTGAGTGTTGGTCCAAACTAGAGTCGTGTGCGGGGCCCCCCTTGGCAACTTGGGTATTTCGGCCACTGTACGCTGTGCTCATCCGATCGTGGCCTGATACTAGATACACGCGGCTACTATCAGGGTGTCGGCACGCCGGGAGGATTTGCTGGATTAGCCTTACCTTAGCTCGGTATATCTTGAGCACGGGATTCCGAGGATACTCGGGTCTTCCCACTTTGGAGTTGCGACTCCGCGGATCGTGGGCTTGTAATGGGTCAAGTTGGAACACCCCTACAGGGTTTTTAACTTTCGAAAGCCGTGCCCGCGGTTATGTGGCAGATGGGAGCTTGTTAATTCCGGTTGTAGATAACTTGACACAATGTTTCTAATACACTACCAGCGTGTGTTCCGTGACTGTCAATTTCCGAATAGGGATTCGGGAGTTGAACACGGAGGGGTTATGGTTGTTGAGCTTGTAGCTAGGATCACTTCGTGATCACTTCTCGCCGAGGCTTTCTCTTCTCGCTCTCACTCACGTAAGCTAGTTGCTAGTTGCTGCTGCAGACACTTATTCTTTTCTTCAGCCTTGTCCTCACCCAAAGGCTTAAATAGTCTTGTTACCCGGAGACGGGATTGCTGAGTCCTCTGTGGCTCACAGTTACTTCACACACCAGATGCAGGTCCAGTTGTGAGCTATCCAGGTGATGGCACCGAGCTGGATTGGGAGTACGACGAGGAGCGTAGTCGGTACTATGTGCGATACCCGGATGATCAGTAGTGGAGACTCTTACTAGGATTCGATCCGCCTGTGGTTTATTTATCTAAGTTTGGTGCTTTGACATTTGGATTTTGCCCTTAGAGGGTTGTGATGTTCTTAATGTATGTTGATTGAGATTTGAATTGTAATTCTGTGACGTGGCGAGTGTAAGCCAACTATTTTCTGTTTACTATCCCCTCTTTTACATGAGATGTGCAAAGATTACCGAACTTGAGATCATTCTAGGATGGATTTATGCCTTTAAGTCGTGCCTCGACACGTAGGAGGTATAACTCCATCCTGGGCATTACAGAGAGAGAGGGGCTGGCTAGGGCTGGCCGCGCGCCCCCCAAGCCTAGTCCGAATTGGACTAGGGAGGAGGGGCGGCGCCCCTTCCTTCATTCTCCTCCTCTCCATCCCTTCCCCCTTCTCCTACTCCTACTATGAAAGGGGAGTCCTACTCCTAGTGGTAGTAGGACTCCCCCCTTAGCGCGCCCTCCTCCTAGGCCGGCCGCCTCCTCCCTCTCCATCTTTATATACGTGGGGAGGGCACCCCTTGGAGACACACCAATTGTTCCAAGCCGTGTGCGGTGCCCCTCTCCACAGATACACACCTCGGTCATATTGTTGCAGTGCTTAGGCGAAGTCTTGCGCCGGTAACTTCATTATCACCGTCACCACGCCGTCGTGCTGACGAAACTCTCCTGCGACGCTCAACTGGATCAAGAGTTCGTGGGACGTCATCGAGCTGAACGTGCGCTGAACGCGGAGGTGCCGTATGTTCGGTGCTTGGATCGGTTGAATCGCGAAGACGTTCGACTACATCAACCGCGTTACTAAAAGCTTCCGCTTTCGGTCTACGATGGTACATGGACACACTCTCCCGCTCGTTGCTATGCTTCTCCTAGATAGATATTGCGTGATCGTAGGTAATCTTTTTGAAATACTACGTTCCCCAACACTTGGGCACTAAGGAGACGGACCTTCACATCTCAGCTTCGATGCAATATGTATTTTTAACAAGGAAAAAAACGTTTATTTAATAAGAAGTACTTTCAAGAAGCTCGGGACAAATTGTCGTGGCCGAGGTCAAGAGTGGATACAACACAAACCTACTCAGATCAAATAACCCAAATGCTTCAGACCTGCTAGCTCCCAAATTGCCTTAATCTCCTAAAGGGGCCGAAGACTAGCATTGGCATAGTTACAAATTTCTTTTAGATACTCTGTAACATTTTCCCTACACTTTTTCGTGATCTGGAGCTCACTCCTCCTTATCTTATTCAGATGGTGCACTATAATCTCATCGACACTTGGGGCCAATGTCACAGTGTCGATATTGTTATTAATTGCAACAAGTTGCAGCAATATGGCTCTATTTCAATGGTTTGGATTGGCACGAGGTCGTTGTAATATTTCGTTCCCTTGTAGTTATCAAATGATTAGTACCAGTTGACATTACCTAGTACCAAAATATGTTCAGTATGAAATAACATCTGTTGGTTTTTTTGGGACCAACTCCATGTATATTGTGATGAATGTGATTTATCACTTCGGGCAAAAATATAAGTGAAAGCTCAAGAACCCTCTAACGATTAACACCTTGTGTGATGTCTTTGTATTTGGGGTGACAAAAGATAACATAGCCAATCAGAATTAGAAGGGCACCAAAATGGTTTTGTCATTGTGGATTTGATTCAAACTTTAGTCTTCACATGCCCCCTTGCTTGTCTGGTGATGTGAGTGGTGCACGTGGCGTTCTAAATGGACAGGTTAGCACCTAGGTAAGTTTGGTGATGATGACATAGTATGATTTTGGGGCTAATGGTTTATATTAAGATATGAACAAATTTAGCCCTCATGAAATAAAGCAAAGGTTGTTGGAGAACCATTAATTCAGAACGGATAAAAAAGATGATGCATTTGTAACTAGTTTTGATTTCCTATTCTTTGAGTCGACATAAATGATGGACTATTATGAGATGTTGCACAACGAGTAAGAGTGGGAGTCACAAAAATCACTTTCGGTGCCCGCGCTCAGATGAGCACGGTGAACAGTACCGTGATTCAAAATAGAAAAAAATCAAAAAAAATCCAATTTTTTTGTGGTGCAAGATGTCCTTGTGCATAAACTCAGTGTAAATTTTTGTGAAATTTGGACATTTGAGGAGCTCGTGGCAAAAAAGACAAAATCTGACATGAACAGTGCAATTTTCAAAAGTTTTTCAGACATCCGAAATTTGTCTTTTTTGCCACGAGCTGCTCGAACGACCAAAGTACACAAAATTTTGCAGGGAGTTCACGCACAGGAGTATCTTGCACAAAAAAAAAATTAGATATTTTTTGAATTTTTTCTATTTTAAATCGCGTTATTGTTCATGCCCGGGCTCATCTGAGCCCGGGAGCCAAATCGCAGCTCTTTGGGAGGCATGCCTATAAACACACATCCAAGACTCCTAAAGCTTGTACTAGAACCGCATGATATGTGCCTCATGAAATGTACTCGTTTCCTCCTGGAGAGGCTTGAAACCTAGAGACCTGCTCCAGGGGACTCAGGGTTCAGCCCCAAAGGAACTATCTAACCTGGAGATATTCCCAAACGGATCCCGAGTGTCTGGGGTTGTGGAAGTCCGAGTTGGCCTGGAACCACCATTCTTGTCTAAAGATTTTTGGTAACTGATAGACTGTGTGTGCGAGCGGACGGGATGCTCGTATATAACCCACGATTCTTACCCGAGAGAAGGGGTTCAATCAAATCTAGAAAGAACCTCGCTCTTTAGCGAGAATGGATTTTTGAATCCCGGGTGTACAAACACCCCACTATCACACCGTTCACATCAGTTTGAGCTATCTCGAGATCTGGACCAATGCCTGCCACTCTCTTGTGATTTGCAGAACGCAAATAGTAATTCCAGCAGCCACATATCGCACTGTTGATTTGAGATTCTACTGACACTGCCACGGTCTAGGGCTTCTAGCAATCGACATATGCGGCCCGTGACTCCAATAGTAGACAGCAAAAGTTGACCATGACTACACTTAGTATGAGTTTGTGTGGGCATAGCAGGACAGTGATGAGCATAAAAGTTTTACCTTCCTAGTCCTAGGCGTATCAAGAGTGCACAGTACGATGATTTTTTTAATAGGAATACACACGACACAATACCCCAGGAAAGTGCTACACCCTCCACTTTTTCTCCTTAAAACTGCTCTCTACTCACTTTTCTTTTCTCTACTATCATTACTTCTAAAGTGACACTCTCTCTCTTCTCTCCTTTCTCCTCTCTCTTACTTCACACATGACCAGTACAGTGATCTGGCTATCAGGCTGTCACTCATGTCGGGATAGCACCCAGGCCTAGTACCTAGTGCATGTCTACTGTATTAGCGGTGTGCAATGGCCTGGACAACCCTGCTGCCGCTGCAAATTGCTGTGACAGAGAAGACCACGGCACGAATCTCACCCTGGCTCAACGGATAGGATAAGAGGGGGTCGCTACTCGCTACACCCGGGACCTATCACATCTTTCCGTTCTTTAGCAGATGAAATAACACCATCGTCGATGTATCTGATCTGCCGTTCCTCTCTTTCTAGCCAATTAAATTTTGATTTTCTAAGATGAAAAAAATTAACCCTAGACTTGTGATTCCAACAAGCTGAATGCCTCTTGAGTTCTTTGTGCTACTTATTATACTCTTGGGTTTATAAGTAACTCTATCCAGTTTGGTGTTGCCTAAAAGATTGCAAAACCGTGGATTACTTTTAGGAATTTTCTGAAGGTTTGGAGGTCATCCTCAAGACCTATCATTTGTGAGGGAATTCAATGCTCATCGAGAAGAAGCTGAGGCATTGTGATATTGGGGATACGTTTATGTTCCCCATGCCGCTCTAATGGAGAATTGGATACTTCGAAGGACGTGAACTTGGAGATACATCTTCATCTCTGATCTTTACTTTGTGCTTGCTTACCAACTATCGTGCTTGCCACTAGTATAAGTTGATTCTATTAGTCGCATTCTCGATAGCTTGTACATCCATGGTTAATATAGTAAACTAATAGAATTCAAATTTGATCCTTCACTTGCAATCATTACAAAAGACATCACATCCAACACGGTTAAAATAGCTCATTACACGAGAACTCGACCCGACGCCACCAGCTTGTTGTTGATGCGGGCGCCATAATATCGCACCTGCTTGATTCTATATACCATGGTGCCATATCGCATAGGAAAAAGTCCACTTTAAACCCTGAACTTGTATACGTTCGACGAAACGAACCCCCAAGTCGAAATCCCGGTCAATTGCATCCTAAACTATACAATCCCGGTCTAAATCAAACCCTGACAAAAAAATTGTCTTTATTTTTCTGTTGGTCTTTAGCGTCAAACAAAAGAGCTTCCTCGTAGGTCATATATGCCGCTGGTTGGACTCGAACACGCAACATTTTGCTGGATAGCCGCGACGCCAGCCAGTGCAACTACAGATTGGGATTGGTTCCATAGTACAGCGAAAGTTTAAAGTAGTATGGTCAGCGACACATTCGTTTTTTAATCTTTGTTCAAAAAAATGAACAATGTTTTCTTGAAGAAATTTAAAAATCAAACAAACTGTTAAAACGTGAACAATTATTGAAAAAATAAAAAAATACGATGAACAATTTTCAAATATACATTGAACATTTTTTAGGTGTACGATGACCAATTTTTAACTACACAGCGAACATTTTTGTGATATACATTGAAATAATTTAAAACATATTATACATTTTTGTGATATACGATAACAAATTTTATACATTGAACATTTTTGTAATATAATTTGAACAAATTTTAAATGAAAAACTATTTTTTTATTATACATTGAACAATTTTGTGATATGCGCTGAAAAACCATTGAAATACCCGTTGAACATTTTTTGATGTACACCGAACAATTTAAAACTGTGAACAAAATTCGAAAAAGTGAATAAATAGCAACGACGGCAACCAAACTAGCTACCTACTCAGTACGTCCATATTGCAGCGCCAATTTTAAAGTACAATGTATCACGACGGATTTCTTTTTTTCCAAGTTTTCAACAATTCTTGGAAACAAATGTGATTTTTTAAATACGTTGAATTCTGTAAAAATATACTTTGAACATTTTTTACATACGTTGAAAAAATTTAAACAACACCAGCACGGGGTCGCATGTTCAGGGCACACCGTGTGCTTTTTTTAACAAAAAAACAAAAGCAAGGTGTAACGCTCTTTGTGAAATTTTATTTCTTAACGGAAAAAAATAAAGCGGGCCGGCCCAGCTGGGTGGAGGTGTGTGCCCTCAGCGAAATCCCAGCAATCCCGGCCATCCAAACGACTCGAAGGTTTGATTTAGACCGGGATTGCATAGTTTAGGGTATAATCGACCGGGATTTCGAGTTGAGGGTTCATTTCGCCGAACGTCTATGAGTTCAGGATTTAAAATGGACTTTTTTCTATGGCACATGGTTGGACAGCAAGATGACTGTGTGTGTGATACCCGCACCACACACAGAGCTCTAGGAAGGCTTTTATTTAGGGAGAGCTCTTGGGAGGCTAGTTAGAATTGGGGGCCACATCCAGCCATGCTATTTTTCTAACGGTTCTGCTATTTCTCAGTCGACTGAGAAATAATGAAGTCTCAGTCAACTGTTTTAGCCATTGGATCATTTGTTGCTCCAAGATTCACGCTGGAACTGGGTTATCCTTGTTTCGGCCCGTGTAACGCTCTTTGTCCAGCCCGTTTGCCTTTTCTCCTTTGCCCCCATTGGCCTTTTGTCCGGGAGCAACTAGTTAACCAGCGCTTCTTCGAGAATCTCGCAACGATCAGCGCCACATGGCGCGCTCTCAGCCATTCGTCACGTGTCGCGCTCTGAGCGCTCCCTTCGGATTTTATTTTTCCGCACGTGTTGTCGGCATTTTAAACGTTTTTCCCCTGGTTTTTTCGACGTTTTGGTTTTCCGTGACTCTTCCTTAGCTTTTCGATGTATTTTTTTCATCAAATTTTGCCATTGCCATTGGTAGCCTCTCTTGTGCACGTGTGTCAAAAACGAGAGTACATGGATTATACACACTTTCACCCTTCGCCATTGCTAGCCTCCACCGGGTTTTCATCAATTTTTTTTTTGCTTTTCTTTCACGAAAGTCACGGTTTTGCTTCCGTGAGAAGCAAGGTTGTGCCTTGGCGAGTCACGGTCGTGCCTCCTCGGAAACGAAAAAGAAAACGTGTTTTCTCTTTTTTTTCTGCGAGAGTCACATTTTTGCTTCCGCAGAGGCACGGTTGTGATTTCGCTAGAGGCACGGGCGTGCCTCTTTCGGAAATGGAAAAAACCATTGCGTCCGGTTCGGTTTTTTTGTCTGGTTTTTTTCGTAAAAAAAAGTTCGCCAAAACCTATCAACATGGCATCTAGTTTCGAAGATCTTGACGCGAGGAATTCAACGGTGAAAGCGGTTCGAGTAATTTATCTCCATTATTATCCGCTTTTTTTGACTTGTTCATTTCTTTGTTTTTTTTGTTTTCTGGTTCGAGTAGTTGCACTTCTTCTAACCCGACCCGCAACTGCACTTTTTTGTTCTGTCGAAGGGGGCGCCAGTAGAGGGGACATGCTAGTTGCAAGCCCGACAACAACCCCGCAACTGCAAGTGCCGCACCCGACCGCAACTACACGTCCCTGAACATGGTTGCAACTAGACTTTCTTTTATCCGAGGCGGCGGCAGAAGAGAGGGCGGGCCGGTTGCATGTCCGACTCTAGGCATGCAACTGCAAGTGTCGCAGCCGACCGCAACTTCATGTTTTCTAACCCGATCGCAGCTGGACTTTTTTGTTTTGTTGGAGGGGGCCGGCCAGTTGCAAGCCTGACAACAACCCCACAACTGCAAGTGCCGCACCCGACCGCAACTACATGTCCCTCAACATGCTTGCAATTGGGCTTTTGTTTTCTCGGAGGGGGCGGCGGGAGAGGGGGCGGGCCAGTTTGCATGTCCAACATTGGGCATGCAACTGCAAGTGTCACCCTCGACCGCAACTGCATGTCTTCTTATCCGGCCATAATTGGACTCTTTTTCGGTCGGAGGGGGCGCCGGTAGAGAGAGTGTGGGCTAGTTGCAAGCCCGACAACAGCCCCGTAACTGCAAGTGCCGCACCCGACCGCAACAGCATGTCCCTCAACATGCTTGCAACTAGATTATTGTTTTGTCGAAGGGTGCGGAGGGAGAGGGGGCACGCCAGTTTGCATGTTCGACACTAGGCATGCAACTGCTAGTGTCACCCCCGACCACAACTACATGTCTTCTAACCTGACCGCAACTGTACTTTTTTGTTCTATAGGAGGGGGCGGAGGGAGAGGGGGCGGGCCAGTTGCAAGTCTGACAACAGCCCCACAACCCGCAAGTGTCGCACCCGACCGCAACTGCATGTCCCCCAACATGCTTGCAACTGGACTTTTGCTTTGTCAAAGGGGGTGCTGGGAGAGGGGGCGGGCTAGTGTGCATGTGTGGCACTAGGCATGCAACTACAAGTGTCACCCCCGACCGCAACTGCATGTCTTCTAACCCGGCCGCAACTGGACTTTTTTGTTCTGTCGGAGGGGGCGCCAGTAGAGGGGGCGGGCGCGCGGTGTGGGTTTGATTTTTCCTAAAGAACTAAAACTGTGTGGTGATTTTTGAATTAGAGTTTCTATCATTTACCCCTTACTCATTTTTTCATTGTCTTTTTTTTTCTACCACTTTGACTGTTCCCCATAAAAAACCTAGCATTTACCCCTTTCACATTTTATTTTATTTTAGCATAATCACTTCTACCACTTCTAGCATTTTATCACTTCTAGTTGTTTTTGGGATTTCGACCATTTTCTCTTTCTTTCTTGGTCACGTGGGAGCTCATTTTCCTTTTCCAACCTGGGATATTTGTCTGGCCATTCGTTTCTTCTGCTTCTTTTTTTGGAGACAAATTCATTTCTTCTGCTATCTTTAAATGTTTCTGCAAAAACACACACACGAGCCAGCCCAAAGCAATCAAGCCCACAAAAAACAACAAACAAAAGACAACCAAGCCCACAAACAAGCCCAGCAAGCGAACGACACAAAACGAGTGATCAAACAGGCCGATCACATTTTCTATACTACTATTAAACAAGTAAACATACTCACAAGACTCAAAAAAAAAAAAAGTAAACATACTCATCGCTAAGTGCACCCAGCCTTAACTACACATAACAAATCGAATCAATAACAGCCTCACGATCAGATCACTAAATTTAATCTAACCGTTAAAATTAAACTAACCATCAGCCAAAACAGCATTTAGCAATTTTCACTGCCGGAAGAAAACTCTGGCATAAGCTAGCGGAGGAAAGGTTCTTTCGGCAACCAATCCCGCCCTCGATTAGCGCTAACCTCCAACTTAATCTTCTGAGAAAAAGGAAACTGCCATCTCCCCGCACACCACTCACGAACGCCCTCCCAGCCGCCGTAGGTTCTCCAACGCCTCACCGTTCAGCGCCTGGTCGCCGCCAGCGCCCCTCCTCTTCTGGCCGCCGCCACGCTGTCTTCTGCGCCGGACCACCTTGCCCTGTTCCTCAGCGCCGGGCCTCCGCGGTCGTTCTTGCCCTGGACCACTCCATCCCCCACCACATGTCTACCTCCTCCGATCTCCATCTCGATTTGTGTTGTGCTCGCCGGTGCCCTTGAAGCAGGATCCTGTGCTTACCAAATCGGTGGGTCTTGTCTCCCTTATTTCTCCAATATCCTCCCTCCCCAAGAACCCAACCCGTTGGTAATTCTGGACATGGTGATGATGCATACTTTATGTAATTATAAGCTGCTGACATATTGAGGATGTTTGGTTCTCTGTATGGGAAGTATCTGATTGGTTCAGAAGCTGTGTGTGCACGACCTTCTAATTCTCTTTTTAATCCAATTGTTGTTTGTTTAGATGTTAATGCACAAAGTTTGGCCTTTGCTGTTCTGAAAAAAGGGTTCAGTTATGAAAATAGTGTGTCCATGACTACATCTGTAGTAGCCCCATCAATTACTTCCTTCGGAGCTGTAACTTCTAACATAGACCTTTAGTGCTTATATGTTGTGATTGATGACTCTGTAATTTGCATTCGTTCAGCGATTATTATTTTTTACATCAGTTCATGCTGTGATTGATAATGGTAGAAATAGGAGGGATTCTATTTAGCCTCTTTTTTGGGCAGAACAAGTGTGATTGATTTAGTTACACATTTTAGTTTTTTGTATGTGACCTTTTGCTCAGTAGTCGGCACTCAACCTATGTGTGATTTGCAATCAGTATGCAATCCAGTATGCTGCTAATAGTAATTTCTTGCTCTCCTTTCTTTTGCTATTTTTCTGTAGTGAACTCACATCACTTGACATCTACAGGTATGTTGACCTGTTCACCCAATTAGTTGTACTATTGAAAGTGCTCTTCTCCTTAGAAATTTGAATGCAAATCCCTTCTATGCATTACGGCAATAAGCTGATATACATGACAGCAGTAATTAGTACAAGCATCTTATCTCCTGCCTGGAGCATTCTATTTCGAGAAACATGGCCAAGAGATGCTTTTTTTGCAGATATGCAGTACATATTGAAGATTGAGGTCAGTTCCTACTGAAAGGACCAAGTATGTCATTTGTATGCATCTCTATTAGGGTCTTTCATTTGTCATCTAAGAGCTACTATTAGACATATATAATCCTGATTGGCTACCTGTATTTTTCAGTTGGCTTGCAGACCTGGACTGAACCTTATTTGGGCATAGGCAGGATCTCCATGTAGTAAGTGTTATTCTTGCTACACTAGCTTACACATCCCGATTGTCTGTCGACGTGTTCATTGGTTGGTTATGTATGGGTCATTGGTTGGTACAGCCGCATGGGGAAGGGCCGGCTTATGTGAAAACCACGTATTCCCATTCCTCTATGCATGATTTATGTACATACACATTGGGAATTTAAATAGTTTTTTTATTGTAAGCATGTCTAATATCTAGCCTATCAGGTATGCACACTATTTAGTTATTGCTCTGGAAAATATATGTCCATTCTGACTCATGCAAGCAATGCTATTTGGTTGGCCGTCTCATAGCTGCCAAGTCAGGCCATGGAAGTTCACAAAACAAAATGCTCAAATCATGTTTTTTTTCATAAAAGAACTATTGCAAAATGTAATGATTTGTCATTAATTAGTAATAGAGCTTCTCTTAAGGTGCATGTTTACAGCATGCTGCCCAATAATTTTGGGATTGTTACGTTGGACATTTTCCCTAGGCTTATCTTTTGTTAGGATCACATTGTCAGAACAGACTCTCATGGAAGGTCGATAATATGTATTGTTAGGGAGTGATGGTGTAGTTTGAGGCACTTTATTATTATGCTTCACCATAGAATGTCTACTAGATTTCTCTAAACCACTTTAAGATCATAATCTTTCATTGATGTTAATTTTGCCTATCATTTATATATGCACGGTTTTCCTACCATCTTTTAATCGCCTACTTACTGTTTGGTGATCGTTTAGCCAATTTCTTGTGAATATTATTTGCAACTATGAAATGTGTAGTTCCTAGAGGAACAATGATTTACAAGCTGGCATAGCTATGCATTACTATAATTTGCTGCAAGGTTGCCCGCTAATCCCGGAGCTGCTGCAAGGTCGTTTTCATTGGTGAGAGCGATGCAGCAGGGCAGGCGGCCGCTGCAAGTTAGCTGTTGTTTCTGCGAGCGATGCTGCGGGGTGGCTGGCATCGGCTAAGATTGTGCTGCTGAGCGGGGCGCTGCAAGTAGTGATAGGGAGTCGGCGTCTGCTGGGGAGTGGTGAAACAAGTGGTGATGCGGGGGTACCGGGGCCAGGGTAGCCGGGCAATTACAATGGCACACATGTCTCGATGTACAGCTCGGTAGGGGGCCGATCGCGGACTTCGTCGCCAGCGACGCCTGACGGCACCCTGTTTGGATAAGGGGCATGTTAGTTCATGAAACAATTTACGACTCGAGAATAAAGAATTCTATGCACTTTGCATCAAATTTTAAATTTTTATGTTTCATAGTATAACATGCTTTTAGTCGAGACGTGCGTTGCACGTGCAAGCTTACTAGTTCTCAAAAACAACAGGCCGATCACATATAGTGACGTCATTCGACTGAGACTTGGCGAAGTCTCAGTAGACTGATACGTAGACGGACCATTTTTCTAATCTTGCTTACGCTTTTTTTTGGAGTATCTAGAACTCATCTAGATGAGATATAATTTGGTCTCATTCACTTGAAAAACAAAAAACAGATACAACCACGTCAGCACACACGCATCTTATAGCATCACATCCAATGGCTATAAAAGGTGAATCTCTACCTAATAATAAAGCACGGAGGGTTTCTGCCCGTACGTCATTAAAATTGCCCCCGAAGTTACGACAAATTACCCGCTATGCCACCCGCAAGTGAAAAAACGATTCGATTTTTTTTTTCAAAATCACCGTCGTGCCGACTGTGTTAATAAATAAGACACCCGAAACATAACATAGATATAGGGTGTTTCTGTCCTCTCCCTTCAACGGGAGACCAGGGTTCGAATCCCACACTCATCAAAATTTTCTCACGCACCCCCCCC